>JARHVA010001347.1:1957500-2415000 GCA_037957365.1 Torreya grandis | reverse complement strand
GCATGTTAATCACCTCAACACACAAATCAAGGAAAGTAATATAATATGTCTACTACTATAGCAAAGAGTACAAAATAAAAAACTGACATGCCACATGCAATTATATCTAAAGACAACAACAAGTAATTCTATAAACATAAACATATTCACTATTCATTAAAGAAACATCTTAACCAAGATAGAGTGAAATCACATAAGTATCAAACAGAAATCAAGATCATAATAGAAGTATATTAGCAATCAAAGACCTACTAAATATATCTAATCAAAACTGATCACATTATTTTAACTATGTGTGGTGTGTGTGTGGGTTTCTAGTCTTTCCCTCTATCATCCTCCAATGCCTCCATCAATGCCACCCTCTCTAGTGATGGCCTCCCTCCATCACACTCTGAGGGATGGATATATCCTACATCCACCTCACAATAATGAAAGTAGTTAGCCCTAAACATATAAAATCCATAAAATACTACAATAATAAATTAAACAACATGATCATCATGTACACAATTTAAAATTATAACTAACTCCATAGCTAATCAATCATTTAAATTAAGAAACATATAACTACCCATAATCAACATATGAAATCAAGCTTAACTAAATAATAGTTAATCAAATAATACCCATAAAAATTCATGAATCAATAGGCTATTAGGCTTAGAGAGAAATCAGGATGTGACATCTTTCCCCTTAAAGCTGGTCATCATCTTGATGGCATTTATTCAAACGTAAGTTCTGAGTTTAACTATTATTTAGTAGAAATAAAATAATATGCATCAACATATAAAGTAAAAAAATGTGAAAATATCTTGTAATAATCATATCTTCCCAAATGACCTATCTTTAGAATATTGGTCCCACTAGACCTTGCATTGTGATACTTATTTATTACACAAACTGAGTTTGTGAGTGTCAATTATTCTGATTGGTTCTACCATGACCATCTTAGGATCTAGAACCTGTAAAGCATTTCAATCCAACACATGTGAAGGATCAATAACATAATTTTTAAAATAAGACACATGAAAGACATTATGTAGAAGAGCTAGAGTTGGTGGATATGCAAGCCTATACATTACAAGATTTATCACTTATATAACCTCGAAGGGTCCCACATATCTACATGAAAGTTTATCTTACTTCCCAAACTTAATCAATATTTTTTGAGGCTTAACCCTCATAAATAATTTATCACCTATATAAAACTACCTTGATGTTCTCTTCAGATAAACATAACTTTTTTGTCTATCATTAATCTTGACCAACTATGCATAATTTTTTGAAACTTTCTCATCCATTTTCACAAACATCTCAGGTCCAAAGAATACCCTATCCTCTAACATGTCCCAACTGATTGGTGTTCTACACCTCCTTCCATATAATGCCTCAAATGGAGAAATCTTTAATGCTGATTGGTATGAGTTGTTGTGAACAAACTCAACCAATGGAAGATAATCCTCCTACTTGTATTGTTGATCCATGTAATACATACGAAGGATATCTTTTAAAACCTGGTTAACTCTCTCTTTTTATCCATCAATTTTTGGGTGATAAGTAGTGCTAAAATTCAACTACGTACCCAAAACTAAATTTAAAGTCAATCAAAATCTAGAAGTTATTCTCAAATATTGATCTAAAATAATCTTTTCTAAAAATACATGAAATTGGTAGACCTATTTCATGAACCTCTTCAAAATCATAGGTGCATCATTTATCAAGCTACTTGGTATGAAGTGAGCTACCTTGGTTAGTTTTTCAACTACAACCAAGATCATATCATTCTAATTCTATGATAATGACAACCCTTAGACAAAGTCCATGCTAATAACCTACCACTTTCATTCTGATATATCATGTGGATATAAAAATACTACTGGATGCACATGTTTAGTTTTCACACATTGACATTCCAAATAATGGGACACAAAATCTGTTACATTCTTCTTGATCCCTTTCCATCAATAGAGAAATCTTAGTTCATCTATGAGATTGGTTACACCTAGATGTCATGAAGATGTGGCATTGTGTAATTCATTTAGCATTGTGATCCTTATATTTTCTCTATTAGGTACATACATACTATCATTGTACCTCATAAGACAATCACTCTCTAGCTTGAATCCTTTATACTTAGTATTCTGAGCATTCTCTAAAAATACTTTCTTGAATTGATCATATAATTCATCTCCTAAAAATAATTTAATTACCTAATTGTAGAAATTACTCCTAATATTAGCCATGACTTCTATGTAACCTTATATGGATTAGAGCATCAAAAAATATATTCTCCTTACCCTTGATATAATTAATATCAAAATCATAATTAGATAAGATTTCTAACCATCATTTATGATGTGTATTCATGTTTGATTGGTTGAAGATGTACTTGAGTCCCAAGTTGTCAGTCTTGAGCTCAAATGGTTTCTCCAATAGATAATGCCTCCAAACTTGTAAGGCATGCACTATTATAGCAAGTTCCAAATCATGAGGGGAATAATTCACTTCATATGGATTTAGTTTTTTAGACTCATATGTTAAAATTGACCACTCTTACATAATAAATCCTTCAAGTCCATCCCTAAATTGATCCATGATCATTGAGAATTAATCATTAGGATCAGGGAATCTTAGCACTAGTGCCAAAGTGAGCCTCCTTTTTAGCTCCTAAAAGGCTTTCTCACACTTGTCTGATTAGACAAAAATTTGATTCTTTCACTGAAGATAGGTAATTGAACTATCTATCTTTGAGAAATTTGGAACAAATTTCCTATAATAGCCTACTAATCCCATGAAACTTATTACATCATGAACATTCTTAGGGATTGGCCATTCCATTATGGATCTTATCTTTGTTGGATCCACTAAAATTCCATCCATAGAGATTATATGTCATAGATATTGCACTTTTTTTTGAAAAATGCACACTTGGAAAACTTGTTTTATAACTTGTGCTTCCATAAATACTGCAAAACTAGTTTTAGATGTTGAAGATGTTCTTCCTCATCCTTGGAATATATGAGGATGTCATCTAGAAAGACCAAAATAAAATGGCCTAGATAATCTTTGAACACAATATTCATGAGATTCATAAATGTTGTCAGAGCATTTATCAACTTAAAAGTTAACACTATGAACTCGTAGTGCCCATATCAAGTTTTGAATGCTATTTTTGGAATATCCTAATCTCTAATTCTCAGTTGATGATACCCTACTCTAAGATCAATATTAGAAAATATGGTTTCCCCTCACATATGATAAAAGAGATCATCAATGTGAAGAAATGGATATCTATTCTTGATTTTCACCTTATTCAACATCCTATAATCAATACATAGATGAAGAGTACCATCATTATTCTTGATGATGACTACTAGTGCACCCCATGGTGACACATTTGGTTGAATTATCCCTTTTGATAACAACTCCTAAAGTTGAGCCTTTAACTCAACCAATTCTATAGTGGTCATCTTGTATGGTGCCTTAAACTATAGTTTTGATCTAGGTATGATATCAATCGAGAAATCAAACTCACATTTGGGTGGTAATCTAGGTAATTCCTCTGGAAACACACCCTAAAAGTTATTTAGAAAAGGATACTTCTTGATGAATGGTTCTTTATATTCTTCCATCTCATTTATATGTACAATAAATGCTTGGCATCCCTTCCTTTGAATTTTTTTGAGTTGAGTTATAAAAATCTAATTAAGCTTCAACTCTTTTTTCTCACCTTGAAGTTGTGTTTGATTTCCAAAATCATTTTGACACTCAATCTTTTTCAGATAGTAGTCAAACTTAGCTTTATGCTTCATAATCTAATTGACTCCTAGGGTCATATCATATGACCCTAATGGTGTTACACAGTACCATAAAGAAGTCTACGAGTTGGTTTTGAATGGAAATTTATTATTTAGTTATTTATTGTAGTATGAAATTATTCTTACTTCAAAAGTATGAGAAGTTGGCCCTTGTAGATAAATTCTCTTATTAAAAACCATATTGAAGGTTGCTGACCATAATTTTTGGTTAATGATTCATGAAAGAATATGTAGGTTGTGTTATGGGTTGCAAAAACTATATCACTCAATGAGTTATCATTTTGGGTTTAAGAAAAATATTATTTTCATCTTATTATGATGAGATTTTGATACTTTATGGACTTTACATTACTGCTGAAAATACTTGAAAATTAAACATGCTAAAGCTCTTGTGAGTTGCTAGAATAACCTATATATCCACTAGATTTATTCCTTCATGTATAATGCAAAGAATATAGAGATTATATATAACCATAGCTGTAGCTATTTAAACCCCATGGAGTGATTTATTTTAGACTGTTAATCCTTAATAGACATCTAAAAATTACTCTCATACCTATGGGTATTACGACTACCTTTCATAAGTATTAGTAACTCTCGTTGACTCAAAAAGTATTAATATAGAACTTGGTGTATGCCTACTTGGCTGTAGTATTGTCAATGACTATATAGATGCCTCATTATATGTTACCTTCTTAGTGGATATCCTATCTCATGAATAGATGACTTCTCTATCTGTTGTGGTTTCAAATTAATATGTATTAGAATGGAATGACATATTGAAATAGAGAAATCATACTTGGTTGGAATGTGATGGTTTATGATGTCTATTTTCATTTAGTATGCCTACCTATACATTTGAAAACTTTAGCTTATGGAATCTATGCTTAAGATCTTAGTGATAATCTCTTAAATCTGATAATATCATTCCCATATTCACTTATTCCTACATCAATTAAGTATGGAAATTGATTTTATTTGAATAAATTATATCCTATTAGAATGCACTTCTGATTTATTAAAACATATATTCGGCTATGTTTCCCTTCCTTAATCAAGTCATGGATGTGTTGGTTGGTCTGAGCATTGGCATATATGTCTTGAGGCATATGGAGTTATATAACTATAGCCATTTTATGTACTCTTATTTCTAAAATGATTAAGTATGGGAAGGTGATCCCATTAAGAATTTACTATGCTAATACTATCAATCAAATATTGAAATTATATTTGTATATAACTAAATATGTTTTTATTAAACCTAAAATTGTCATTGAGGTGTTGATTTAATCATAAGCATAAAATGATTATACTTGTACACCATAAGTAACCATTAATGCTTACTTGGATTGTAATATATATATCTGAGATCATATGGGGCTAGAAAAATTGTTAGACTCCTTAATAATGGTAAAACCATGTTATTGAATTTCTATCCCTTATAAATATTATTGATTTGATCCTAAGATAAGCTTTATCAAACAAATGTATGGTGCTATGGCTACTAAATCCAAGATTTGATTTATGGAATTTCGATGAATATCTCTATGGAGTTTCCTAGTCTATTGTGGGATACATTGATAATTGGTTGGGTATTTCATGCCACTTGATTGGACTTACTTATGTACCAATATCAGTGGCTATGAATATAGTCCACCTTGGGATGTCTTTTATTGGTTGATCTAGTGATATGAGGGTTTATATATATATATATATATATATATATATATATATATATATATATATATATAAAATCTTGAGTAAAACTTTGTGGTTAACCTCTTATCATGATCAGGTTTAAACCCAAGTTAGATATTGAGGAGTAGTTGCATCTTCAGATCTCAAATGGGATTCTATTAGATGCCTAATATATTGAGTAGGGTTAACTGAACATTAAATAATCCTATTGGTGGGTGTTACCAATATTGTATAGAGTTTAGAGTTTATCTATGTGTGCATGCACACTAATACACCCCAAAATAGATACTCATTAGCAAGGACATGTTCATATATATATATATATATAACTCTTTATTGGTGACTTAATCCTAGTTACATGTCTACTACCGACTGATAGCGTGCTGATTGGGAGCACCTTTTTGTGCAAATCCACTTGGATGTTATCCCATCTCATTTGATGATGGTTGGTCCTATCATGCAGTGGTACTTTATACTTTGAAACTATTGATTTTTGAAATATATATATATATATATATATATATATATATATATATATATATATATATATATATATATATATATATATATATATATATATTGGAGGGAGGTGTTTCATTTAGGAAAAAAAAACAAAATTGAATGGAATGAATTGAAATAAAATTATTTTATGCCTATTGTTGATTAATTTAATCAAAGTACCATATGAGTTTCAAATAATTTTGGGGTTCTCCATTTCTTGAAAATAAATAGGGGGTGTGTTGGTTACAATAAATGGTGACTATTGTGGGTAAAACATTGTTAAATGTTTAGAATTTAAAATCTTAGATTTCACCTTGGTCAAATCAACAATTGTGAAAGAAAATTTCATGTTTTCACTAGAGTTAAATAATAAATTTATTTTATCACATAACATACAAACTCTTAGACATCTACAAAAACTCGAATATGTGTGAAAAATGATCCATTCACTTTTTGTCTTGAGATTTTTATTGTAGTGTGAGATTGATATTATGACTAAAACTTTATGAAAGGCACATCTTTATTTATTCATTTATTTGTTAAAATTTTATATGAAAAATGATTTAGAAAGGGATGGCTTGGGAATTGCTCTACTACCAACCAAGCATCTATAGACTCGATATATATACCTTTAGGTCCACTCTAGGCCTCATTCCATTTCCATCCGAGCATCTATAGCACTGATGGAATTACCCAAATCGACCTTTTTGAATTTTTTTTATTTTGATTTGAAGATTTTAAATTCTTCTCTTTTTATTTTTTTTGGTATTTTCAAAGGGTTGGGAACCAATATAATCAAGGTATAATATTTTTTCATAAAATTTTAATCATAAATGATCTTTCCTTTACTTTTTCTAATACCTCAGGGTCATGTTTAATGTCATAAAGTATAGTCATGAATATTTTTTGATGTTCAAAATGTTTTTAATTTGTGTGATAATTCTAAAGTAAAGATTCAATTACCTAATAAAAAACAAAAATGAATCAATCATTATATTTATATTAACCCAAGGCTTTATCAAAATTTATGAAACTTTGAACCTAAAATATTGGAATCAATTGAACTTTAGTAATGTCAATTAGTTCATGAAATATTTGTAGGAAATGTATGAAATATTTCATAATTTATCTTCTTGTGTTCTCAACAAAACTTATCATAGCTACAACTACTAAAATAAAACCAACCTTAAATAAGAAAGAATTTGAAACTAAATCTAATAAAAGCAATAAAACTTTATAAATATAATTTAGGAAAATAAAATGCAAAATTAAAGGGAATGAATTGAAATAAAACTATTGTATGCTTATTATTTGTCAATTTAATAAAAGTGCCATATGATTTTCAAATAATTTTGGAGTTCTCCATTTCTTGAATATAAATAGGGGTGCATTGGTCACAATAAATGGTGACTATTATAGTGAAACACTGTTAAATGTTTAAAATTTAAAATCTTGGATTTCACCTTGGTCAAATCTATAACCATGAAAGAAAATTTCATGTTTGCACTAAAGCTAAGTATTAACTTTAATTTTATCACACAATCATGTAATTTTAGTAACACAAGCTCTATCGAACAACACCCCAATTTTTGAATTTTTGAACCTAGTTTTTAGGCAAGAATAGAAGGCAACAACTCAGGGGGGCCTATGACCCTATGTCCTTCATGAGATTTTAGGGAATATACCTCTAACAAGGACCTATGCTTAGAGCACGTGATCCTAACTATGTCTCTCATTTCTAAGGGTTGCAAGGAGGCCCTATTGGGTGCAGTTATAGGTGGAGACTCTAGCCTATCAGGTGGTGATTTCCTCATAGCAATTACACCACTGTACTCAGAGTGTGAGGGTGCTAAAAATATCAAAATTATTGACCAAGCTATGTCAAGGGTGGTATCTTCCATGGATAATACGCTCGTGGGAAGGTTCTTTACATTCAGACCCAACATTGATCTCATTAAGAATTGGGTGAACTCAAAGTGGATTCTTAAGGGGAATATCTTAGCCAACATGATGGAAAGAGGATTATTCTTATTCAAATTTACCTCCTACAAGGACATGCTATAGATTCTAGCTAGAGACCCATGGCTTTATGAAAAACACTCACTTTTTCTATGCAAATGGAAACCTAGATTTGATCCTAATGTGGACCTCAACTAGTCGATACAATTCTAGGTTAGACTTCTAAGCCTCCCTCTAGAATTTTGGGATGAGGAAATTTTTGGATCAATTGGTAACTCCTTCACATACTATGTGACTGCTGATAAAGTTACTAAGGAAAAAACAAGGTTAGTCTATGCTCACTTTTATGTCAATGTTGATATTCTTAAAACACTTCCCACATCCATCATTCTGGAGTCCAAGTTTGGGAAATGCAACCAAAACATTTGGTATGAAAACTCTAGGGTTTTCTGTCAAAATTACATGAAATTGGGGCATGTTTTAACTCAATATGAGGCTCCTAAATGCCCCCCTCCTATGAAAATGGTGTAAAGGGACCAAGTGGAGACTACATAGGATTATCCATTTAAGGGGAACATCCTCAAAGTCATTAACTCTCCTCATCCTAAAAAATTATCTGAGGTAGTTGGGATGTTGAAAGAATCATACCAAAGATCCCCTAGGAAAGTGGATATACCATCTATGGTATTCTAGGGGGTGGTCCCCAAGGAAAAATTTTTAATTCTCATAAGAGAAGTGAGTGAGGCAAGCCTTAAACATCAACTAGAAGACCTGAGTCACCCCTTGCCTCCCCTATAAAGAAGGCTAGGGTGAAAGGGTTGGTAAAGGAATCCCAACAGGAGCTTCCAGTAAATCACTTAGAGGTGGTCTCCACTAGAGAAGAACACCCAAAGGAGGAAGTGACTAAGGAAAACAACAAAAACCAAGTGGACAACCTAGATGGTAGAACTAAAGAAAGAGAGGAGGGTGAATTAGTCCATCCCTCTAAATCTCCTCTGGAGGAAAGAGTTTAGAAGAATTCTCTTCAAGACACACATAGCCTAGAAATAAAAAAATAGAGATCCAAGCCAGCTTCAAGAGCTATACAGATAAGCTTCTCCTAGTCCCCTAGTGTGGGAACTAGAAAGAGTGTAGAAGAGATAGAGGGTTGGTCCACTATAAAGAAAAAAGACAAAGGTAGCACCAAAAAGGTTGTAGATGTGGGGGGAGAAAATGGTAGAGGTAGACTCTCACTTAAGAAAACAAGGTAGGGAGAGATGGAAAAGGAGATTGCCAATGGTAGGTAGTCTACTTTGATGGTCCCCCCTAGGAGGACTACAAAATGAAGATAATCTCCTAGAATATTTGAGGGCTTAATATCCCTCACAAGTAGTTGCTTGCCAGGAATTGCATTATGAACAATAATATAGATATTCTACTACTTTAATAAGTCAAGATGACTAAGGAAAACTTTAACCTGGTGATTAAACACATTTGGCCCAATGCTAACTATGTCATTAGTGGAGCTCAAGGAGATTTAAGAGGCATTATTACTTTATGGAACCACAAATCTTAGGGGAAGGTAGTGCCTAGCTCCAGGTATTATATGGAAATCTCATTCCACTGTAATCTTAATCAATGAATGTTGAGCAATGTTTATGCCTTGAATAACTATCTTGGGAGAAAAGAGGTTTGGGATGACCTCTTAGATAAAATAAAAATCTCTAGGAGAACTAATTGGATGATAGTGGGAGATCTAAACTCCCCTCTTTACTCATCAAAAAAAATGGGAGGCTTGACAGACCACTCTGATAGCATGGCAGACCTAGCAAATTTCTTAAGTAACATAGGGCTAATGGATATTGATCTAAAAGGTCAATCCTTCACCTAGTCCAATAAAATATAAGGGAACAATTTTATTTAGGTAAAGCTAGATAGATTCTTAATATCATCTAATTGGACCATAACCAATCTTGTTCGCTTGACTATCCTTCCTAGGGTGGGTTCTGACCATAACCCATTATTATTAAGTTAGCAAGAAAGAAATCTTAAAGGCCCTTTCCCATTCAGATTTGAGATGATGTGGATGCTCCATATAGTATTTAAGGACCGTTTGATTGAGTGGTGGAACATTCCTATCCATGGGTCGACTATGTATAGGTTATCTCAAAAACTTGCTAATGTCAAAAACAAAGTTAAGGGATGGAACAAGTATACATTTAGGAATATTTTGGTTTAAAAAAAGAACATCATGGAATAATTCTCATATATTCAAACTAGAATGGAACATAGGGACTCATCAAAGGAATTAAAATCCTAGGAAAACTCCCTCTCAAAAGATTGGATTCAAACCCTAAAAGAGGAAGAAGTCTTCTGGAAACATAAATCTAGGGTTTAATTGCTTACAGAGGGAGACATGAATACATCCTTCTTTCACCAATCTAATCTAAAGCACATGAAGATAAAATTGATTAATAGACTCATGGATGAGAATGGTAATATGGTAGAGGAAGTTGGAAAACTAGCCACCAACTATTTTGAGTCCCTTATGGTTACTCATCAGGTCAATACCACACCTGATGATACCAAGTTCCTTATAGATTCCATCCCCTTCATTGTAACTAATAAAGATAATAATCATCTGACTAAACCAATTATGGAAGAGGAAGTTAGGGCTTCTATCTTTTCAATGGGAGCTCTCAAAGAGCCAGGGCTGAATGGGTTCCCCTAGGTTTTTTTCAAACTTTTTGGGATATTATAGGGAAGGATTTTACCAATGTGGCCAAGGAATTTTTTTAGATAGGTAGAATTCTATGATAGTTGAAAAACACTTATATAGCCTTAGTTATAAATAAAATAGATGTTTCCTCTATGACAGACGTCAGACCAATTAGCCTCTATGATACAATTTACAAAACCTTCATAAAGATATTGGTTTTTAAATTTCAATTATTGTTAGATAAACTTATTACCCCCAATCAAAAAGGTTATCTCGAGTAGGAAAATTTTGGATGCTACTATCACCACGTATGAGATTATCCACTCAATCTCCAAGTGCAAAAATACTAGTATGATATTTAAATTGGACATTTCCAAAGCTTATGATAGAGTGAACTAGACTTTTTTGATCAAAGTTCTCAAGAAATTTGGTTTCCAAGATCATTTGATTAACATAGTAAAGGAATGTATCTCCATGGTCAAATTTTCTATTTTTGTCAATGGATCCCCCAAAGGTTACTTTCCCTATAGAAGAGGTCTTAAGTATGGAGACCCCCTCTCCACCTACCTTTTCATCTTGCTAGTAGAGACAATGGGTAGAATTGCTTATAACTTGCTTGTACAAGGTAGTCTTAGAGGTATCAAACCTGCTTCAACGGTCTAGCCTTTGATCATGCAACAATTTATAGATGACACTATACTATTTGGATCTATTTTTGTTATGGAGGCAAGCAGATGGAAATACCTTCTCAATGCTTATGAAGGGGCTTCCAAATAGAGTATCAATTTTGAAAAGAGTCACATCTACTTCTTAAACACCTAGGAGGACCTACAGTAGAAAATTATTAGAATTTTTGGCTACAGTAGTGAAAATTTGGCTATTATATATCTTGGACTCCTGCTTATGATCTCCAAAGTCACCCCCGACTATTGGAATATGATTATAAAAAGAATATAAAAAAACTATCTGGATGGAAAGGGGTGCTATTGAGTCAAGTGAACAAATTTCAACTTCTAAAAGAATCTCTAAAAGGCATCCCTAATTATTTCCTTAGCTTCTTTAGAATCCCAATATATGTAACTGAAAAGATTAAATAGATTCAAAAAAAGTTTCTTTGGTCAGGGGTAGAGGAAAAGAGGAGATTGGCTCTAGTTGGATGGGAAAATTTTGCACCCCCAAATGTCAGGGGGGATTGGGATTGAGAAGGATCCACCTAATGAATAAAGACCTCATGTTAATAATAGGCTAGAACTTAATTAAATAAAACATGGAATGGAGTGAAATCATGAAAGATAAATACCTCAACAAGGATAGCTACAAGATGCTAAATGCTCATAGTCTTCCTAAAGGTTTGATAATATGGAATGGGACTCTTAAAACTCATAGTCTCATTTGAAAAGGTAGTAAATGGATTATTGGAGCTGGAAAGATTGTAAACTTTTGGGAAGATAAATGGTTGAAGGATCTACCTCTCAAGGACATGAATTATGGCAAACTTTTTGATATAGCCAGTAGTTTCTTTGGTGATAAAGTGGCCAATTACATTAACAAGAATGAGGGCTCTAGGTATTGGAAGAATATTTTGGACTATGTCTATGGCTAAGAAGAGAACTTAGACTCTTCTATGCAACTACAAGGGGAGTTGACTGAATTTAGGCTATCCATTTTTTTGAAACATGATCAATTAATCTGGGAAAAGGATGACAAAGGAATATTCATTGTGAAGAGTGCCCATAGGCTACTTTTATACTAGGGTGAGGAAAAAATATGGGGAAAGTTTTGGATCCCCATAATTATCTTGAAAATTAGTTTCTTTTGGTGGACTCTAATGCACAATAAAATCCTAACCATTGATAATTTGAAGAAGAGAAGATTCCAAATACCTAATACATGCATTCTTTATGGAGAAGAAGAAGAAATGTCCATCCACATCATGCTGAATTATAATTTTTCTTGAGAGGTCTAGAGTCTCACATTACAAATACTAAACTAGAATAGGGTATTTAATGAGAAGGTGGAGGCCTTGGTCAAAACTTGGAGACCCCCTTTTAGACTTTCTTTCCCTGTTGTAAAGGAGCTATTATTGTAAATTTCTCTTCACCTTGCCTGGAGATGTTGGAAAAAACATAAAAATAGAATATTCAAGGGAAAATACAAAACTCCCTTGGAGGTGTTTCTATTATTCTCTAAGCTTCTGGTAGAAAATATCAATGCCAACAAACTTAAAGCTGTGGACAACCCTCCAGGTCCAAAAATCTAAAATTTACTAAAATAATGGATTATCAATCCAAAAATATTCCAAATTGATAATTATAAAAATACAACTAGAGCTAATACCAAATGGTCCTTACCTCAGGAAGGATGGCACAAGCTCAACTTTAATGGGGCTGCCAAGGGAAACCCAAAAGTGGCTAGTGGAGGAGGCATTATCAGATCAGACTGAGGCACATTTATGGCAGCCTATGTGGGGGGATTGGTATCAAAAGCAATAATGAAGTGGAATACCAAGCTATGTTATGGGGTATCATAATTGTAATTTCCCTAAACATTAAAAAACTTCATGTTAAGGGGGATTCCTAAATAATAGTGAATGCTATCCTTGGTTCAACAGGCATAGGCTAGAAGTTGGCTAACTTAGTTGGAGATATTCAGCTGCTTCTTAATGCCATGGAGGAGCTCAAGTTCACCCATATTTATAGGGAGGGTAATGCAGTCATGGATGCTATGGCTAATTTAGGGAGTATCAGTAATGGTTGGCAATACTAGAGAACTTTATCCACATTGCCTAATGGGATTCAAATTATTTTAAACAAAGATGGAAGCACATAAGTGGATTAAGTTTTATAAGACAATCAGCACTCTCTTTCTTGGATTGATTAGAGGTGGAATCCATCCTTTGATTAGAGGAAAGACTTCAAATGATTATGGTATGGATTGCTATAAATATCAAGACTATACTTCCAGAAGTATTATTTTATATTACGTTTGGATTATACATAGCTCTTTATTACATATAAATCTACCTAACAATCAACTAAATTTCCCTAAGTGACATGTGGAGAATGTGGAAAATATTTGGTTGAAGTATAGGTCTATTTATAAAACTGAGAAATCTATTTACATTGGGACTAGCTGACTGGATGAGAGTATGGCCTAAAGTGAGAAGGAAAAGACAGGTGGCTAATAGATAGGATGATGGGATGGATAGTTGGATGATTAGGAGGATGAGATGGCAAATGATAAAAGGGAGTGACATCTATAGAGATAACTGGTTAATGGATAATTATTTCCTCACACACCTTGGTTATTGTGATACTCATGA
Organism: Torreya grandis; assembly: GCA_037957365.1. Classification (NCBI taxonomy): domain Eukaryota; kingdom Viridiplantae; phylum Streptophyta; class Pinopsida; order Cupressales; family Taxaceae; genus Torreya; species Torreya grandis. The sequence goes on along the minus strand of JARHVA010001347.1, from coordinate 2,401,004 downwards.
TTGCATGAGATGGTGGTCATGGATTATTACCGAGACTAATTTCATGCATGGTAAAGGTTCTGAAAATATCCATAATCATTACAAAGTGAGAAGATTAGGCATTTTGTGGCCTTATATCCTTGAAATAGATTCACAAAAACTTATCAATTTGATTGGGTACTCTAGCCTTTGCATTAATCTATTTCATGAGTATTATTTTTCTCAAGATTTTAACATGGGTGGGGATATTGTTAAGATCAAAATATCTTCTATAGAATAATTTCACCAAGACCTTATGGTATAGATTATCATTTAGGAGGGAGAGGTGGCCTCCTTCCTTGAAGGGTTGATTAGGCATGATGAGAATTTATCTCACCAATCTGTAAAGTCTTGGATGGAGGATTCTAGAAGGGTATCCATAGGTGTTATCAACTTTGAAGTCTTAGAGGAAGTAATAGGGAAAGCCACTAGGATCCCCACAAAATTCAAGAAGATCAGTCGATGTAGCAAGATGCTAGACTCAGAGAGTATGGAAATTTTCTTCAAAGAAGGTGATGTGGCTAAGAAAATTTATGGGGGATTCAAAAGGGAGAAGATATCAGTTCCATGGGGACAAATTTGTTTCATTTTAATGAAATAATTCACCCTTAAAGGTAGGTACAAGGTTTTTTTATCAATACCATTTTGCTCTACTTAATCATTTCAGACATAGATTAGAAATTAGCTTTCCTTTCTTTCTACTATCCTCCTTGGAGAATTCAATCAAGTCAACTAAGGATACTTGGGCCAAGGACCTTGATAATCACCCCATACCAATCCATCAAGGTCTTATTTTGAGACTCTATCACTTCCACCTGACCTTGTGTCCCCCTAAACAGATTAAAGTGAGCTTGCTAGAAGATCCCTCGACCAACCTGTCTCCTCCTAGAAAAAGGAAAGGTAATAAATTCCCAGGGACCCAAAAAACCCCTAAAATTTAGTTGGGGGGACCTGTAATGTTTATTGTAGCATTCTAATAGAGAGCCCTCCTATTGGCCTCCATTCCCTTTCCCCTTTGCCTCCTAGTGGTAAGTCTATCACTCCCAGCTAGAGACCTAGAAAGGTGTCCATTAAGAGAAACTAGAAGGATAATGAAGAAGAGGTCAATGTTCAGCCTAATAAGGTAAGGATTGGGATTGAAGAAAATAATGGTGTTGTGGATTTAGGAAAGATTTCAACTTGAGACCCCAAACTAGTGGAGGATGGTAAGGGGGTAGTTCTAGTATTCAGAGATCTAGCCAAATTGTGCAGATACCTTCCATTAACCCTTAAGGTATTGTTTTATCTAATAATTCTAATTTATTTGAATATTCCTCCAAAAAATATGGTGATGAAATAACCTTTGAATCAAAACATGAGATATAAGGAATGAGCTACTATTTTGAGATGAATGAACCCTACTCAGAGGAGATGGATGATGATGCTGTGGAAGTCTGAAGTGAGAAGATGAAATCCAAAATAAATTGCATTTACTAAATTAATAAAATAACTACAAGAGGTGTTTATTTATATAATAGTAAAAGAGATTAGATCTCTTAATCTATAAGAGATTACAACTAATCACACCTAGGAAATACCCTAAATAACTAACATATGTCAATCAAAGGTTAATAACACCTTGAGACATTTATTACAATATAGATAGGATTAATTAATTATTCTAACATTCCCCCCCTTAATTGATCATAGGCTAAAGAGAAGAAGAGAGAGAATTCCTGAATCCCTCAAACTTATCATGTGTAAGTGACTTCATGAAGATATCTACACACTGATCTTGACTGGGGCAATATTGGAGCTGTATGTTATGCTGTTGAACATGTTAACATATGAAATGAATCTAAACCTATATGTGTTTGGTTCTCTAATGAAACACTAGATTTCAAACAAGATGTAGAACACCTTGATTGTCACAATTCAAAACTGTAGGTTGAGTCTATGGAACTCCAAGTCTTGAAAGAATATGATGTATCCATATCACTTCATAGATAACTCTTGCTGCAACATGATATTCTACCTCTATGGAAGATCTAGAAACATAATTATACTTCTTATTCCACATGAAATCAGACTAGATCTTAGAAAGAACACAAATCCAAAAGTGGATTTATTATCATCAATAGAAGTTGCATGATCTTCATCCATGTATCTTGTCAATAAGAACTTATCATTCTTCTTATACTCTAGGCCATACTCAACTGTACCTTTGATGTATCTCAATACTCACTTTGTCACTTTCTAATGTGACACCTTTGGTTTCTGCATGAATTGAGACAGATATCTAACAACATAGCTAATATCTATCCTAGTATATGTCAAGTAAATGAGTCTTGCAATCAACTACCAATAGAGAGTTGCATTTACTCTTGGTGATGGTTCTGTATGAGATAACTAAAGTCTTTTCTCCATAGGTGTTGCAATAGGCTTTCAGTCCATCATATTAAATTACTTGAGAAATGTCTTGGTATACTTCATTTGTGAAACAAAAATGTAATATTCCTTCTACCATACCTCCAAACCAAGACAATAGTGTAGTATCCCAAGATCTATCATGTCAAACAATCACTTGAGATCATTCTTAGTTGTATCGATCATCTTCACTGTGCTACCATTGATGACTAGATCATCGACATAAATAATCACTATAACAACCTCCCCCCCATGATCTTTAAGGTAGCGATTAGGATCATATGGAATCCTATTGAATCCATGTTGTATGAGATGCTCATCAATTTTGATATACCAGGCTTAGGGAGCCTATTTTAGCCCATAGAGAGACTTGATAAGCCTACACACTTTTTGTTCCTGATTATGTGCCACAAATCCTTTAGGTTGAGTCATGTAGACTTCCTCTTTCAAATCTACATTAATAAAGGCACTTTTTATATCCATTATATGAACTTTCCATCTAAACTATGCAGCCATAGAAAAAACCATTCTGATAGTCTTTATCTTAGCTATGGGAGAAAAATTATCCTCATAGTCAATGCCTTCTTTCTGAGCATACCCTTTTGCAACAAGCCTTACCTTGTACTTATCAATATTTCCATCTAATTTTTACTTGGTCATAAAAACCCATTTGCATCTAATAGGTTTCTTCCCTAGTGGAACATCAACAAGATGCCAAGTGTTATTCTTCATCAGTGACTGATATTCTACATCCATGGCATCTTTCCAAGGTCTAGACTATAGGGCTTCTATTACTATAGAGGGCTCATATTTATCTTGCACAATACTCATAAGGGCCATATTGACCTCTTCTCGAGCCATGATTTGAGTCCTCAATCTTGAAGTGGATGTATTTGGTACTCTATCCAAGTTAGCATCTTGTATAGTACTTGTATACCACTTGGGCATACATTGAACTGAAGGTGGTGGTGCTGGAGGTCTTATTTGACTATCTTCTTAATCAATTTCACCATCACTATCTAAAAATATAATAGGACTTTTGTCTATATCATTTGCTTATGTAGAATGTGGATTGAATCCACCCTTTTCATCAAACACTACATCTCTATTGATTAGTACTTTCTTTGTTTCTAGATCAAGGAGCCTGTATGCCTTTGATTATGCACTATAGCCCACAAAAATACATTCCTTTATTTTCTTAACCAAATTATTTATTTTCTTCTTAGGAACATGCATATATGACTTGAAACTAAAAACTTGAAGGTGAGTTACCTTTGGCTTATTCCCTATCTAAGCTTCATGTGGTGTGATTCGATCAAGAGCTTTGGTGGGTGAACTATTCAACAAGTAGACTGTAGTGTGATAGGCTTCTACCCAATATGTATTAGGCAATTTTTCATCCTCAGCCATCCTATGAAACATTTCCATAATAAACCTGTTATGCCATTCTACAACTCCAATCTACTGAGGTGAATATGGAGCTATCAATTGATGATTGATTCCATTTGCATTGAGATAGATTAAGAATTTTTTACTTGTGTATTCCCTGCTACAATCTGAGTGGAGGGTCTTGATTTTCCTACTAGTTTCATTTTCAACTATGGCCTTGAATTCTTTGAAGACTTGAAAAGATTGATCCTTAGTCTTCAATAAATATACCCACATTTTTTGAGAGTAATCATCAACAAAAAGTTGAAAGTATTTGTACCCTTTGAGACTGGGAGCAAAATGTCTACAAGATTGGTGTGTACCAAGTCCAACTTACCAAGTGACAGATACTTAGTCTTTCCAAAAAGAGCTCTTCTTTATTTTTCTCCTAAGCAACTAGTACATATATCAAAAAATTGCTTGAGTTTGGGAAGACCATGAACGATATCTTGTTTGCTCAATTCAACCAAATATCCATAACTCAAGTGACCGTACATTCTATACCTTAAATTTCTTAGTTCTGTATCTTTGACCACAAGTGCTTGATGATCATTTTGAACAAAATCAAGTTGAAACATTTTGACAATGTTGGAAGATTTGGAAATCACTTTGAAATGCCTAGACTTGTCTTTGATATGGCAAAATTTTTAACCATTTTGATGATCAAATTCAACCATGAGGTTGTGGTCAAGTAGCTAATTAATGGATAACAATTTTTTTATAAACCTTGGAACATATAAAACATTTGAAATGTTGCAATTTTTGTTTCCAAGTTAAAGTTTGATGTCACCACTACCCTATACTATATATGAGGTATCATCTCCAAGTGATACATTTCCTTTTGACTCTGATTTTGTTAAAGTAAAAAACTAGTCTTTTCTGCCTATCATGTGCCTGGTTGCTCCTGAATCAACATACCAAACTACACTTGGATGATTGGTAGACTCATGTGTTTGAGTAGCTAAACCATATTCCTCATTTAAAGAATCATTGTTTTATGCAACATTTCCATGTTGTTTAAGCTTGAAATTATTCTGTTTCCACCTATTTTTTTATTGTGGTTATTTTTTTCAATTTATGGTGACTTGTTGAAAAATGACTTCTTGCTTGATGAGCCCTATTGAAATGTGTTGTACCAACAATGTTTCAAGTCATGTCCTTGTTTTCCATAAATTTGACATGCTTTAAGAGAATGCAAATTATTCCCTTGTTGGTTATGTTGATTATTCTACTTTGGAGATTGATTTTGACCCTTCATGGGTTTCTTCCCCTTCTGATTCGATGCGAGTGCATGCTTATCATCCGCTTCCTCTGAATTATGAATAACTTCCTCTTGTTGCAACAAATTGACAAACACCTCAAAAGTTAGTTTTTATCTTATGACATTCAATGTGGTCACAAAGATCCTATATGTGGGGGACAATGCTCTAAGGACTATAGGGACCAAAGATTTATCTGTCACTATTTTTCCCAAAGATTAAAGTGAAGCCCATAAAGTTGCAACTCTTCTAAGGAATGATTCTACTTTTTCATCTAATTTGAGCTTAAGAGTATGTAATTAGCTCTAAAGATACAAGATTTGGTTTTGATTCTTAACTTCATAAATATTTTTAAGCTTATCCCATGCATATTTTTTAAAAGAGGTACTTTTGTTTTCCATGCTGCATAATTATCACCATGAAGCAATTGTGTGTTAGGGAGCACAAAATGTGGTCCCAAACTAGACATTTTGCAAGTTGTGTATGACAAAGAAATATAAGTATGTTTAAGTGCATAAATGAAATGTACATTTGAAAAATGTAAGGAAAATGCAAAAATTTATACAAAAAGATGATAAATTATGCACTATCACACAATGGATGTTGGTCTCTGCCAAAACTGCATCCAAACAAGAAATGGAAAACTGGCCATCGGTTTCAACCAAAAATATGTTTGAGGAGCAAATGAGGCTACAATATTTGATTTTTAATTTTTAAAATTTAATTACTCCAATAGATATATAATCTAAAAATATTCACTTTTTAAAAAGATAGCATACAAATTAAAGTTACCAGTCAAAAGTTATGGCCTCTTAAAGGTCCAAAATACATAAAATGGTCAGCTAATATAGAAAGAAAATAAAAATTATAGAAATATGTAAGACAAAAATTTAAAAAATAGCCTTAATAATTCATATTTATTGAATAAATATCCAAGGTGAAAAAAAAATCACCTTCTCAGGCTTCACGGATCAAAAGTTATGAACTTTGAAAGAAAAGATCTTCAAATTTGGTTGATAGTGGTGAAGGACAAGCCCTCAGGGCTTAAAAAAATGCCCAACAAGTGGTCATTTGGTGTGAAAAGAGGCTGAAATATCTTGGTGGTGTGATGGTGGTGCTAATGCTAGAATTAGCAGATTTGGGTGGTGCTCCACCCAAAAAATTGACCTTGCACCAAATGAAAACTTCTAAATTGCACTCTACCTTCAAACTTTCACCATGGGTGCCTCAGTGCTCCATTTAACAAAAAAAAAACTTTTAGGAAATCTATAGATGAGAGAAATATGGTGATGTAGGATTTGATCCATGATTCTGCAATTTTTTTTTAAAAAATTGCCATTTTCTACTGTTCCTCACTTGTTCTACAAAATAGAAACTTAAAAAAATCATAGAAAATCACCAGAAGCTCCAAAAATTCTATTGGTATTTTTTTTATTATAATTAATAAAAATTACAAGATCATTTCTAGAGATTCTATATTTTTTTATATATGACAAATAATCATCACAATGACATATACAATCATCTGAAAAACTTAGATTTATTCCTCTAGATCTATTCCTCCAATTCAGAATTAGATCTTCACCAAAAATAATAAAACCAAATTGAAAGATCTCAAATATTAAATTTAGCCCAAAATTTAATATAAATATGGCTAAAATTTATCAAAACAAAAAAATTTGCCTGTTTTGATAACTATTCTCCTTCCACAAAATTGGCCAAAATTCTGACATCACACTGTTGGTGCTTGGATCTTCTAGCCTGGCTCTGATACCACATGAAATATAGAATAAATTTCATTACTAAATTAATAAAAGCACTACAAGAGGTGCTTATTTATACAATACTAAAAGAGATTATATCTCCTAATCTGTAGGAGATTAAAACTTATCACACCTAGGAAATACCTCAAATAACTAACCTATGCCAATCAAAGGTTAATAACACCTTGAGACATTTATTACAATATAGCTAGGATTAATTAATTATTCTAACAGGAAAAGAAAAGTAACTGTTCACTATGCACCAAGATGGTTGAAGATCTCAAGGTTATCAAGACCAAGATGGACAAAATGCACAAAAAGTGGAGGATTATGGTTGAATATACTGCCAAGGCCCTTAGTCATGTGGCTTTATTTTTCATTGTGATGAAAGACTTTGACAATAAGATCAAAAATGTTAGGGTGGTTGTCTTGGTGATTACAAAGAAATTGTGGAATTTTTGGCTAATTATGGGATGACTAATAGCCCCTAGTCTTTTCTATGTTATGTTACTTTGCTTTCTATTTGTCTACTGCTATAGTGTTGTATGTCTATTGTTAGTGTGTTATTTCTGTCTCGTCTAAAAATTTTTGTCGATGGGGTGGCTTTATACAGGGCTTAGGACCCTCTTCTCCTAATTTTTAAATAAAAAACATACCAAGTCTTAAGCATATACAAAAAGCCAAATATGTGTGAAAATGATCCATTCACTTTTTCTCTTGATGTTTTTATTGTAGCGTGAGATTGAATTATGAATACAACTCTATGAAGTGTGCATATTTATTTATTGAAATTTTATATAAAAAATGGTTTAGAAAGGGATGGCTTGGGCATTACTCTATTACCAACTAGGTATTTATAGCCTCGATAGATATACCTTTACCTCCACTCTAGGCCTCACTCCATTTCCAGTTGGGCATCCATAGCTTTAATGGAGATTACCCAAATTGACCTTTTAGGAGATTTTTTTAATTTTAATTTGAAGAATTTAAATTCTCCTCTTTATTTTTTTGGTGTTTTTAAAGGGTTGGAAACCAACATGGCTAAGGTACAAGATTTTTTTTTAAAAAAGTCATAAATTATCTTTCCTTTACTTTTTTTATACCTCAAGGTCATGTTTAATGTAATAAAGTGTAGTCATGAATATTTTTTAATGTTTAGAATGTTCTTAATTTATGTGATAATTCTAAAGTAAATATTCATTTTCCTGGTAAATAAAAGAATCAATCATTATATTGATATTAACCCAAGACTTTATCAAAATTTATGAAATTTTAAACCTAAAATATTAAAGTCAAAGGTTTTAATAATCTGAATTAGTTCATGATAGATTTGTAAGTAATGTACAAAAGATTTCATAGTTTCTCTTCTTGTGTTCTCAACAAAAATTATCATAGATACAATTATTAAAATAAAAATTAACTCTAAAGAATTAAGAATCTTAAACTAAATCTAATAACAATAATAAAAATTTATAAATCTAATTTAAGAAAATAAAATATAAAATTGAAGGTAATGAATTGAAATAAAACTATTTTGTGTCTATTTTTTGTCAATTCAATCAAAATACCATATGAGTTTTAAATTTTTTTGGGGTTCTTCATTTATTTAAAATAAATAAGTTGTGCATTGGTCACAACGAATGGTGACTATTATGGGGAAAACACTGTTAAATATTTAGAATTTAAAATCTTGGATTTCACCTTGGTCAAATCAACAACTATGAAAAAAGGTTTCCTCTTTTTACTAGAGCTAAATATTAAATTTAGTTTTATCACACAACATATACAAAGTCTTAGGCATCTACAAAAAGTTAAATATGTGTGAAAATTGATCCATTCACTTTTTATCTTGAGGTTTTTGTTGTAGTACGAGATTGATATTATGACTAAGACTTTATGAAGGGCACATCTTTATTTATTTGTTAAAAAATTATATGAAAAATGGCTCAGAAAGAGATGGTTTGAGAATTGGTATGCTACCAACCAAGCATCTATAGACCCAATAGTTATAACTTTGGATACACTCTGGGCCTTACTCCATTTTCAATTGGGCATCCATAGCCCTGATGGAGATTATCCGAATCAACCTTTTAGGAGAATATTTTTTATTTTAATTTGAAGATTTTAAATTCTTCTCTTTATTTTTTTGGGTATTTTCAAAGGGTTGAGAACCAACATAACCAAGGTACAATGATTTTTTATTAAATTTTAGTCATAAATGATCTTTCCTTTACTTTTTTTATACCATAAGGTCATGTTTAATGTAATGAAGTGTTGTCATGAATATTTTTTGATGCTCAAAATATTTTTAATTTGTGTGATAATTTTGAAGTAAAGATTCAATTTTATAGGAATAAAACATGAAATAATCAATCATTATATTGATATTAACGCAAGGCTTTATCAAATTTTATGAAATTTTAACCTACAATTTAGAATCAATTATTTAGTAATGTGAATTAGTTCATGATATATTTACAAGGAATATAAGAAACATTTCATAGTTTTTTTTCTTGTGTTATCAACAAAACTTATCATAGCTACAACTATTAAACAAAAAACTAACTCTAAAGAAGCAAGAATGCGAAATTAAATCTAATAAAAATAATAAAAAATTATAAATTTAATTTAGGAAAACAAAATGCAAAACTGAAGTTAATGAACAAAAATAAAACTATTTTATGTGTATTATTGGTCAATTAAATCAATGTACCATATGAGTTTCAAATAATTTTGGGGTTCTCCATTTATTGAAAATAAATGGGGGTGTGTGTGTGTTGGTCATAATAAATGGTGATTATTGTGGGGAAACCATGGTTAAATGTTTAGAAATCAAAATCTTAGATTTTACCTTGGTCAAATCAACAATCGTGAAAGAAAATTTCATGTTTTTACTAGAGCTAAACATTAACTTTAGTTTATCACACAATATACTAAGTCTTAGGCATCTATAATAATTCAAATATGTGTGATAAGTGATCCATTCACTTTTTTTCTTGATTTTTTGTTGTAACACGAGATTGATATTATGACTAAAACTTTATGAAGGGCACATCTTTATTTATTTGTTGAAATTTTATATGAAAAATAGATCAAAATGGGATGGCTTGGGCATTGTTTTGATATCAACTAGACATCTATAGACTCAATAGATATGTTTTTGCCTCCACTCTAGGCCTCACTCTATTTTCAGTTGGACATCCATAACTTTGATGAAGATTATCCAAATTGATCTTTTAGAAGTTTTTTTAAATTTTGATTTCAAGATTTTAAATTATCCTCTTTTTATTTTTATTTTACATTTTCAAAGGGTTGGGAACCAACATAGCCAAGGTATAAAGATTTTTGATAAAATTTTATTCATAAATGATCTTTCCTTTACTTTTTTTAATACCTCAAGGTTATGCATAATGTAATAAAGTGTAGTCATGAATATTTTTTGATGTTCAGAATGTTCTTAATTTGTGTGATAATTCTGAAGCAAAGATTCAATTTTCTAGTAAAAAAACGTAAAAAAATCAATCATTATATTGATATTAACCCAAGGATTTATCAATTTTTTGGAACTTCAAACCTAAAATATTAGAATAAATTGTTTTAGGTTTGTGAATTAGTTCATGATAGATTTGTAGGTAATGTATGAAAGATTTCATAATTTCTTTTCTTGTGTTCTCAGCAAAAATTATCATAGCTACAAGTACTAAAATAAAAACTAACTCTAAATAAGAAAGAATATGAAACTAAATCTAATTAAAACAATAAAAGTTTATAAATAAATTTAGGAAAATAAAATGTAAACCTGAAGGGAATGAACTAAAATAAAATTATTTTATGCCTATTTTTGGTCAATTTAATCAAAGTACCATATGAGTTTCAAATAATTTTGGGGTTCTATATTTCTTAAAAATAAATAGAGTGTGTGCTGGTCACAATAAATGGTGATTATTATGGGGAAAACATTATTAAATGTTTAAAATTAAAAATCTTAGATTTCATCTTGGTCAAATCAACAACTGTGAAAGAAAATTTCATGTTCTCACTAAAGTTAAATATTAACTTTAGTTTTATCACATAACATACAAATTTTTATACATCTACCAAAAGTCAATTATATGTGAAAAGTGATCCATTCACTTTTTCTCTTGAGGTTTTTGTTGTAACGCGAGATTGATAATATGACTAAAATTTTATGAAAGGCACATCTTTATTTATTTGTTAAAAATATATATGAAAAAATATATATAAAGTGATGGCTTGGGAATTTATCTACTACCAACCAAGCATCTATAGACTCAATGGATATATCTTTGGCTCCACTCTAGGCCTCACCCCATTTCTATCTGAATGCCCATAGCCCCGATGGAGATAACCCAAATTGACCTTTTAGAAGTGTTTTTTTATTTTGATTTGAAGATTTTAAATTCTCCTCTTTTTATTTTTTTTGGTATTTTCAAAGGATTGGGAACCAATATAACCAAGGTACAATGATTTTTCATAAAATTTTAATCATATATGATCTTTACTTTTTTTAATATCTCAAGGTCATGTTTAATGTAATAAAAGTGCAATCACGAATATTTTTTGATGTTCAGAATGTTATTAATTTATGTGATAATTATAAATCAATTACCTAGTAAAAACATAAAATAATCAATCATTATATTGATATTAACCCAAGGTTTTACCAAATTTTATGAAACTTTAAACCTAGAATATTAGAATCAATTATTTCAGTAATGTGAATTAGTTTATGACCTCATTATGAAATCATGATGTAAGCAACATCCCATCTAATGTCCTTAATTCCATAAAAGATGAAGGTACCAATGCAAGTTAAAAAAAAGCATTTATCTGCACGTGTATTCTTGAAGGGGTGAATCTCAATTAGGCATATTCATTATTATTTTAAAGAGAGGGGTATTAATTCTTTTTATGAGCCTTCATCAAGAATTCCAAACCATTCATGCTCTTTTCAAATTTTCCATATACATAAACTTCATTTCACCCATTTTGGCTCTACACACATAGTCTCTATGGGGAGTGATAAGGATAGGTTACAACCTACTTCCTACAAGGAGGTCCATGAACAAAAGAAAATATGGAAGAAGCTAAAAAAGGGAGGATTGATAGAATTCATGGAACGAGTTATGAAACATAATGCTAAGATTTCTCATGACTTCATGGTGGCCTAAAATAAGTAGAAAGTGACCATCCATGTCATCACTATTAATGTTTTGAAGGAGTTCATTGATGAAAAAATTGGAATATCATGCACAAGCATAAAGATGTTTAAAGATCAGTTGAAAAAATAAGAGTCACTATAGCACTTTTTCAAAATAAATGACTTTGTGAAAATAGACAAAAAGGCTTTCCAAAGGCTGATCTTCTGTGCTACTAGCCTGACATTTTCTTTCAAATCATGTGGTGCATGACACTTATAGGTAAATATACACTTATATCTTCCCACTATTTTTCAATTCTTAATCATTTCATTGAATATAAAATTAGTCTATCTTACTTTCTACTAAAGTCCTTTGAGAGTACTATCTTGCTACACCAAGTGAATGACACAAATCCCATCCTTCACCAAGGCTTGATTCTCCTTATAATTAAGCATGGCCAAGATCTCTACGATCAGGAGGTCCCTCCTAGGGGTTCCTCCTCTGGAGAGAACTCCTTGATGGAGGATCCCACCAAGGGATCCCACTAGCTCTCTGATCACACCCTTAAGGATAGGTTATCAAAGTCCCCCCTAATGATCTTCCCCTTAAACTATTTATCCCCAAATAGAAACTTATTGCTCTAGAACTAGGTACCCATATGAAGACAGCTTGGAAAGGAAAAGCCATTGTGATAGATGAGCTGGAAAAGAACAAACTATAGGTTGAGAATTTTAACTTGAAGGTTCAACAAGTAGGGTTAGGTATATCCAAAATCATTCAAGATTGGAATTTACTTCACGGATAGGTTGAAGCTATAGTTTAGAATTTTTTCCTTTTTGCACAACCTACTCAGTTCCCTACCTTTCAATCACCAAAGGTTTTAAAATCTCCCCTTTAGGGCTCCCCCCAAGCATTCCCCCATACGGGATAAAGGAAAAAAACACCCCAAAATGATATTCCCTGGAGAAGCAGCTAAAGCCCCCAAGAATCACACTTAGGAAAAAATATCAAAGGAAAAATAGATCATTCCAACAAAGGACACTGCTGATGTTGAAGACCCTTAGGAAGGACTTTCCTCCTAGTTCTGTTTTGGTTTCTTATTTTTTCTTTTCATTGCAGTTCTTTAACTTTTTGTTTTTTATCTTCTTGGCCCTATTGGTGGCCTGTTGTTACTCTTGTAGTGCACTCTAGTGGTTTCAAGTCCCTGTAAAACCTAGCTTTTACCTTATCAAATAAAAAAATATGAATTAGTTCATGATATATTTGTAGGTAATGTATGAAAGATTTCATAGTTTCTATTCTTGTGTTCTCAACAAAACTTATGATAGATACAATTAATAAAATAAAAACTAACTTTAAAAAATCAATAATTTGAAACTAAATCTAATAAAAATAATAAAACTTTATAAATCTAATTTAGGAAAACAAAATGCAAAAGTGAAGGAAATGAATTGAAATAAAACTATTTTATGACTATTCTTGGTCAATTTAATCAAAGTACCATATGCATTTCAAATAATTTTGGAGTTATCCATTTCTTGAATATAAATAGGGGTGCATTGGTCACAATAAATGGTGACTATTTTAGGTAAAACATTGTTAAATTTTTATAATTTAAAATCTTAGTTTTCACCTTGGTCAAATCAAAAATCGTGAAAGAAATTTCATGTTTTCACTAGAGCTAAATATTAACTTTAATCTTATCACACAACATACTAAGTCTTAGGCATCTTAACAATTCAAATATGTGTGAAAATAATCAATTTAACTTTTCTCTTGATGTTTTTGTTGCAGCATGAGATTGAATTATGACTAAAACTCTATGAAGGGTATACCTTTATTTATTTGTTTATTTATTGAAATTTTATATGAAAAATAGTTCAGAAAGGGATGGCTTGGGAATTGATCTGATACCAACTAGGCATATATAGACTCAATAGATATACTTTTGGTTCCACTCTATGCCTCCCTCTATTTCTAGTTGGGCATCCATAACCTCGATGGAGATTACCCAAATCGACCTTTTTGGAGATTTTTTTTTATTTTGATTTGAAGATTTTAAATTCTTCTCTTTTTATTTTTTTTAGTATTTTTAAAGGGTTAAAACCAACATAGCCAAAATACAAGGATTTTTAAAAAAAAAGTCATAAATAATCTTTGCTCTCCTTTTTTATACCTCAAGGTCATGTTTAATGTAATAAAGTGCAGTTATGAAGCATTTTTAATGTTTATAATGTTATTAATTTATGTGATAATTTTGAAGTAAATATTCAATTTCTTGGTTAAAAAAGAGAGGAATCAATCATTATATTGATATTAACCCAAGACTTTATCAAATTTTAAACCTAAAATATTGAAATCAATTGTTTCAGTAATGTGAATTAGTTCATGATAGATGTGCAGGTACTATACAAAATATTTCATAGTTTCTCTTCTTGTGTTCTCAAAAACACTTATCATAAATAAAAATATTAAAATAAAAACTAACTCTAAAGAATTAAGATTCCAAAATTAAATCTAATAAAAACAATAAAATTTTATACATCTAATTTAGGAGAATAAAAATGTAGAAGTGAAGGGAATGAATTGAAATAAAACTATTTTATGTCTATTTTTGGTCAATTTAATCAAAGTACCATATGAGTTTCAAATAATTTTGGGGTTCTCCTTTTATTGAAAATAAGTAGGGGGCATGTTGGTCACAATAAATGGTGACTATTGTGGGGAAAACACTATTAAATATTTAGAATTAAAAACCTTGGGTTGCACCGTGGTCAAATCAACAATTGTGAAAGAAAGTTTCATATTTTTACTAGAGCTAAATATTAAATTTATTTTTATTACACAACATACAAAGTCTTAGGCATATACAAAAAGTTAAATATGTGTGAAAAGTGATCCATTCACTTTTTATTTTGAGGTTTTTGTTGTAGCACGAGATTGATATTATGACTAAGACTTTATGAAGAGCACATCCTTATTTATTTGTTGAAATTATATATGAAAAATGGATCAAAAAGAGATGGATTGGAAATTACTCTACTACCAACCAAGAATCTATAGACTTGATAGTTATAACTTTGGCTCTATTCTAGGCCTCACTCCTTTTGCAATCGGGCATCCATAATCTCGATGGAGATTATCCAAATTAACCTTTTAGGAGAATGATTTGTATTTTAATTTGAATATTTTAAATTCTCCTCTTTTTATTTTTTTTAGTATTTTCAAAGGGTTGGGAACCAACATATCCAAGTGACAAGGATTTTTAATTAAATTATAGTCATAAATGATCTTTTTTTACACCACAAGGTCATGTTTAATGTAATGAAGTGCATTCATGAATACTTTTCGATGCTTAGAATGTTATTAATTTGTGTGATGGATCTGAAGTAAAGATTCAAATTTCAAGGGAAAAACATGAAATAATTAATCATTATATATATATTAACCCAAGGCTTTATCAAAATTTATGAAACTTTAAACCTATTATTTAGAATCAATAGTTTCAATAATTTGAATTAGTTCATGATATATTTGTAAGGAATGTATGAAAGATTTCATAGTTTTTCTTCTTGTGTTCTCAACAAAACTTATCATAGCTACAACTACTAAAATAAAAACTAACTCTAAATAAGCAAGAATGTAAAACTAAATCTAATAAAAATAATTAAATTTTATAAATCTAATTTAAGAAAACAAAACAAAAAACTAAAGAGAATGAACTGAAATAAAACTATTTTATGCCTATTATTGGTCAATTTAATCAAAGTACCATATGAATTTTAAATAATTTTTGGGTTATCCATTTCTTGAAAATAAATGAAGGGTGCTTTGGTCACAGTAAATGGTGACTATTGTGGGAAAAACATTGTTAAATGTTTAGAATTCAAAATCTTAGATTTCATCTTGGTCAAATCAACAACCATGAAAGAAAATTTTATGTTTTCACTCGAGCTAAATATTAACTTTAGTTTATCACATAATATATTATGTCTTAGGCATCTATAATAATTTAAATATGTGTGAAAAGTGATCCATTCACTTTTTCTCGTGAGGTTTCTGTTGTAACGCTATATTGATATTATGACCAAAACTTTATAAAGGGCACATCTTTATTTATTTATTTATGCGTTGGAATTTTATATGAAAAAAAAAGGGATTGATTTGGCATTGTTCTAATATCATCTAGACATCTATAGACTCAATAGATATGCCTTTGGCTCCACTCTAGGCCTCACTCTATTTTTAGTCGGGCATCCATAGCTCTAATGGAGATTACCCAAATTGATCTTCTAGGAGTTTTTTTTTTTTAATATTTTGATTTCAAGATTTTAAATTCTCCACTTTTTATTTTTATTTTGTATTTTCAAATGGTTAAGAACCAACATAGCCAAGGTACAAGGATTTTTCATAAAATTTTATTCATAAATGATATTTCCTTTAATTTTTTTAGTACCTCAAGGTCATGTTTAATGTAATAAAGTGCAATCATGATTAATTTTTGATGTTCATAATGTTATTAATTTGTGTGATAATTCTAAAGTAAACATTCAATTTAATAGTAAAAACACAAAAAAATTAATCATTATATTGATATTTTAACCAGAACCTTTATCAATTTTTTTGAAACTTCAAAACTAAAATATTGGAATAAATTGTTTAAAGAATGTGAATTAGTTCATGATAGATTTGAAAGTAATGTACGAAATATTTCATAGTTTCTCTTCTTGTGTTCTCAACAAAAATTATCATAGCTACAAATACTAAAATAATAACTAACTCTAAATAAGCAAAAATATGAAACTAAATCTAATAAAGACAATAAAATTTTATAAATATAATTTATGAAAATAAAATGTAGAAATTAAGAGAATGAATTGAATTAAAACTATTTTATTTCTATTTTTGATCAATTTAATCAAAAACACCATATGAGTTTCAAATAATTTTAGAGTTCTCAAAATTTTAAAAATAAATAGAGAATGTGTCGGTCACAATAAGTGTTGACTATTGTGGAGAAAACACTATTATGTTAAGAGTTAAAAATCTTAGATTTCACCTTGGTCAAATAAACAACCATGAAAGAAAATTTCATGTTTTCAATAAAGCTAAATATTAACTTTAGTTTTATCACACAACATACAAAGTTTTAGACATATACAAAAAGTCAAATATGTGTGAAAAGTGATCCATTCACTTCTTATCTTATTAAAACTTTATGAAAGACACATCTTTATTTATTTGTTAAAATTTTATATGAAAAATGATTTAGAAAGGAATGTCTTTGAAATTGCTCTACTACCAACCAAACATCAATAGAATTGTTAGATATACCTTTGGCTCCACTCTAGGCATCACTTCATTTCTATTTGAGTATCCATAGCCTTGATAGGGATTACCCAAATCAACCTTTTAGAAGTCTTTTTTAATTTTGATTTAAAATTTTAAAATTCTCTTCTTTTTTTTTTTTTTTTTTTTATTTTCAAAGGGTTGGGAACCAATATAACCAAGGTACAAGGATTTTTATAAAATTTTAATCATAAATTATATTTTCTTTACTTTTTTTAATACCTCAAGGTCATGCTTAATGTAATAAAGTGCAATCATGAATATTTTTTGATATTTAGAATGTTATTAATTTGTGTGATAATTCTAAAGTAAAGATTCAATTACTTGGTAAAAAAACACAAAAGACTCAATCATTATATTGATATTAACCCAAGGCTTTATCAAAATTTATGAAACTTTAGACCTAGAATATTGGAATCAATTGTTTTAGTAATGTGAATTAGTTCATGAAATATATGTAAAAAATGTACAAAAGATTTCATAGTTTCTCTTCTTGTGTTCTCAACAATACTTATCATAACTACAACTACTAAATAAAAACTAACTTTAAAGAAGTAAGAATTTGAAACTAAATCTAATAAAAACAAAAAAATATAGAAATCTAATTTAGGACAATAAAATACAAAACTAAAGGGAATGAATTAAAATAAAATTATTTTATGCCTATTCTTAATAAATTTAATCAAAGTACCATATGCTTTTCAAATAATTTTGGAGTTCTCCATTTATCGAATATAAATAGGGGGTGCATTGGTCACAACAAATGGTGACTATTGTAGGAAAAACATTGTTAAATGTTTGGAATTCAAAATCTTGGATTTCACCTTGGTCTATTCAAAAATCGTAAAAGAAATTTTCATGTTTTCACTAGAGCTAAATATTAACTTTATTTTTATCACACAACATACTAAGTCTTAGGCATCTACAAAAAGTCAAAAATGTGTGAAAATGATCCATTTCTCTTGATGTTTTTGTTGTAGTGCGGGATTAAATTATGACTAAATCTCTCTCTCTCTCTCTCTCTCTCTCTCTATATATATATATATATATATATATATATATATATATATATATATATATATATATATATATATATATATTTATTGAAATTTTTTCATAAAGGGATGGCTTGGGTATTGCTCTACTACCACCTAGGCATATATAGAATCAATAGATATACCTTTGGCTCCACTCTAGGCCTCACTTCATTTTCGAGCAGGCATCCATAGCCTCGATGAAGATTACCCAAATTGACCTTTTATGAGAAGTTTTTTAAATTTTAATTTGAAGATTTTAAATTCTCCTCTTTTTATTTTTTTGATATTTTCAAAAGGTTGGAAATCAATATATCCAAGGTACAAAGAGTTTTAAAAAAAAAATAGTCATAAATGATCTTTCTTTTACTTTTTTTTAATACCTCAAGGTGATGTTTAATGTAATAAAGTGCAGTCATGAATCATTTTTGATGTTTAGAATGTTCTTAATTTGTGTGATAATTCTAAAGTAAAGATTTAATTTCTTGGTAAAAAACATAAAAGAATCAGTCATTATATTGATATTAACCCAAGGCTTTATCAAATTTTAAGAAATTTTAAACCTAAAATATTGAAATCCATTGTTTTAATAATGTGAATTAGTTCATGATAGATTTACAGGTAATGTACAAAAGATTCCATAGTTTCTCTTCTTGTATTCTCAACAAAACTTATCATAACTACAACTATTAAAATAAAAACTAACTCTAAAGAATTAAGAATCCAAAACTAAATCTAATAAAAACAATAAAACTTTAAAAATCTAATTTAGGAAAATAAAATATAAAATTAAACGGAATGAATTGAAATAAAACTATTTTATGCCTATTTTTGGTCAATTTAATCAAAGTACCATATGAGTTTCAAATAATTTTGGGGTTCTCCATTTCTTGAAAATAAATAAGGGGTGCATTGGTCACAATAAATGGTGATTATTATGGAAAAAACACTATTAAATGTCTAGAATTAAAAAACTTGGATTTCACCTTGGTCAAATCAATAACAATGAAATAAAGTTTCATGTTTTTACTAGAGCTAAATAGTAACTTTAGTTTTATCACACAACATACAAAGTTTTAGTCATCTACAAAAATTTAAATATGTGTGAAAAGTTATCCATTCACTTTTTATCTTGAGATTTTTGTTGTAGCACGAGATTGATATTATGACTAAGACTTTATGAAGGGCACATCTTTATTTATTTGTTTATTTGCTGAAATTTTATATGAAAAATGGCTCAAAAAGAGATGGCTTATAAATTTCTCTGCTACGAACCAAGCATATATTGACTCAATATTTATAAATTTGGCTTCACTCTAGACCTTGATCCATTTCCAATTAGGCATCCATAGCTCTGATGGAGATTATCCAAATCAACCTTTTAGGAGAATATTTTTTATTTTAATTTGAAGATTTTAAATTATCCTTCTTTTTTTATTGTATTTTTAAAGGGTTGGTAATCAACATAGCCAAGGCACAAGGATTTTTTATAAACTTTGAGTCATAAATGAGCTTTCATTTACTCTTTTTATACCTCAAGGTCATGTTTAATATAATAAAGTGCAGTCATGAATCTATTTTGGTGTTCAAAAAGTTATTAATTTGTGTGATAATTTTGAAGTAAAGATTCAATTTCCTGGTAAAAAAACACAAAAGAATCAATCATTATATTGATATTAACCCAAGGCTTTATAAAATTTTATGAAACTTTAAACCTAGAATATTAGAATCAATTGTTTCACTAATGTGAAATAGTTCATGATATATTTGAAAGTAATGTGTGAAAGATTTCATAGTTTATCTTCTCGTGTTCTCAAAAAAACTTATCATAGCTACAACTACTAAAATAAAAACTAACTCTAAAGAAGCAAGAATGTGAAACTACATCTAATAAAAATAAGAAAACTTTATAAATCTTATTTAGGAAAAAAATGTAGAACTACAGGGAATGAACTTAAGTAAAAATATTTTATGCCTACTTTAATATTATCCTATTCCTAAACTAGAGCTCACAATCAATCATATAAGGATGAAGTTAGAACAACCAAGAAGTAGTTCTTAAATATTATTCATTTACTAGAAGTGATAAATTATTTCCTTATAAGTCCTTCAATCTAAATGTGTTGTTGCCTTTTTATTTCATAAATTTGATATGGATCAATCCAAATGGGATCCCACTATGCATGATGACCTTTTTTATTATGTGCCTTGTCCCAAAGAAGGAAAAAATCTGAAATTGTGAAAGCCTTTACCACTGATCTCTTATCAAACCATTTTTTCACTATATTTTGTGTCTACTAAAAGTTTTCATTGCTTCTTCTCGTGCATATTCTATTTTTATAATGTTCATCAATTTTAACTGTATGCAATCATCATATCCCATGTATTATTTCATGAATTGATAATTAGGATTCTTAAGTTTAATGGAAAATACAAGATCTTTTTCATATATGAAAAATAATGGATAAGTATTTAAATATTATTTTTTTCTAGTTTTATCATCCCATTATACATATTTGAGCAATGAATGCTAATCTCTTATTTTATCAATAATGAGATTTTTAATAACATCGATGAATTTCGTAAATCCATTTCCTTCCAAGTAATAATTTGAATATAATTTCAATTTAATATTTTTATCATTTTCCCATTCAGTGGATTATACATATTAAAATGTGGTTCCATTGTCATAGACAAGATAAAAATGAGTACCAAACATGGTAACAATATTTATTCAAGTAACTTGATTTTTTGTGTTATTCTTTGTGGTGATGGCACTGATCCATATTTTTAAATAATTAGTGGTTTTTAGCATGGAAATATGACCTTTATTAGAATTAATATTGATGGCACCCACAAAATCTAACCCCTTTGGTAAAATGGACTATTTTCAGTCATGAGTTATAATGGCATAGTTGTATGTGTTTATATTTTATAAAAAGTTTTGCATTCATGAAAAGTCCTAACATGATTATGGACATATTTGAATATTGTGGGCCAATAATAATTTGTGCTTAATATTTTTTGTGTTTCCTCAAGGGTAATCGCTTCCTATTTTTTTCATGAAAATTTCCCATAATTTCATTGGATTTAGTTTTGGTCACACACTTGAGGTAAATTCCTTCATAATTTTTTATGACATAGGACCACTTTCCTTAGAATATAATTTTAGGATTTTAATCTCAGAGATCTCTTCTATTCTTGATTCATTTATGGATGACATGTTCCACATAATAGATAATGAATGATATAATCATACCAATTTTTCAAATGCAATATGTGTTTGGTGAATCTATATTACTAGGATCCTTGGGTCAACTTTTATTATTAATAGTGTGAGGCCTTGCCATCTAACCATTTTGGTTGGATTTATATCAATGTCTTATTCTTGTAAGTTTTACATCCATTTACCTCAACATTCACCAAGCTCATTTTGTCCCAACATAAGTTTGATATATGAGTTAACTATAATAGCATAAACTTTGTTGTGTAGGATGTAATATATAAAATATATCACAACTTTGGCCAAAGCTTATGCTTATTTTTATAAGGAAAAGTATTTCAATTCTGCATCATTCAAGTTCATGCTCATGAATGTTATGGGATGTTTTTCCTCATTAATATTTTTTATCAACACAACAACAATAGTGTGATCTAAGGCAAATATATTAAGGTAAAAATATTTTGTAAATTCAGGGTTGATTAGAATTAGATATTGCGTGATATCTTTCTTGATGTCTTGAAATATTGATTTATCTTGAGTCACCGACTCCATCTTCAGATATTGATTAAGCATGACATTAATAGGTCTAAAAATATTAGAAAAACTAGAATAAAATTTATGAAAAAAAAATTATTGAAGAAATATTTAAGTTCTTTCTTATTATTAGGAAGTACAATTTTCAAAATGATATCATCTCTTATAGGGTCAATAAAAACACCTTCATTTGTGATTATGTGGCCTAGAATCATACCTTTGATGACAGAAAAAACACTTGATTTTCAATTAATATAGATTTCATACCTTTTAAAACTTTCAAACACTTTCTATAGATGATGTATATGATCTGACTTATGGTTAGAGAAAATAGTTAAGTCATACATGTTAATGATTATGAATTTTATAACTAAACCTTGAATATAAATATCCCCAACATTCTAGAATGTTGAATTTGCATTTATCAAACCAAAAATGATCCTTTTGTATGTGAGTTTCCCCATTTCATGATGAAATATATTTATATTGTGTCCTCATTTTTAAACAAAATTTGACTATATCCCAAGAATCTATCTAAGAAAGACATCATATTAGAGTCACTAACCATTTGGACAACCTCATCAAGAGAGGGAAAAGGGTGATTATCCTTTTTTAAGGCTTTGTTTATATTTATAAAGTCAACAAAAATTCATATTCATATATTTTTCTTAAGGATGGGAACTAAATTGGTTACCCATGTAGAATGTCAAATTGGAAAAATAATTTTGACCAAAAGTAATTTATGGACTTCTTTTTTAATGAGGGGTTCAAGGTTGGGATTTACAGGGCTTTGCCTCTACATAAAATATTTATGTCATTATTTGAGTGGGATGGTGTGAGTGATGACCCTTAGATAAAATATTTGTAGGGATTCTTAGGACCAAGCTATCACATCTTTGTATTTTTCAAGAAGTTGTCTTAATTTCTCTTTCTTAGAATCAATATTGTCTAGGCCAATAATGATATTTTTAAGTTCTTTAAGTTATCTTATATTCATGGGGATGGATTAGTGACTAACTAATCCCTAATGTTTATGTATCTTGAGTGGTATAGAAAATTTGAATATCCTCTCAAGTGGAACCATTCGTTTTGGAATTTGATTATCTTTTAAATTGATGATTCCATCATCATTATTCAAATCATAATCCATGAGATAATCCTGATATTTTTCACCAATGACATGCACATCAAAAACACCATAATTGTTATTGAATTCTAAAATTTGCTAATCATCATTGAATACTTGAAAATTTTCCACATTATGTAGGGTCAAAGGATAAGGGACTAATTTAATTAAAATTTTATATATTTTTGAATCATTCAAAGGAAATAGATTGATAGTTGATATTGCAATGGAATCTATAATCTGGTTATGTTCACTAGGAATGGTTGTGATATTGAAATCATCAAAAGATTCAATAAAGTCTTAGTCTTTAAAATGAAACTTACGTCTCACTTACTTGATTACTAACTTAGAATCACAATTTTTTTTTACCTTCTTAACTTTATGATTTAAATCAAATTGTAGACCCAAAATTAAAGCTTCAAATTCAAATAATTTGTTAGTGTATGGGAACTATAAGTGATAAGCAGCAAGGCATTGGTCGCATTGTGGATCAATAATATTATTCATTCCTAGATAGTTTTTTTTAGAATGAATGCCATCAAAGTATAATGACCAAAAACAAAATGAAATAATATTTTTATTACCTTTGTCTTTAGTGGGTCTGGTTGTAAGGGTATAAGTACCCATGTCAGAGAAACCACATTTACTTTTTCATTTATTAAATTATATTTTGTGATGTATATTTCATCTTAGGTTTTATATCTACTTGAATTTGATTTATTATTCCTCCCCAAGACAACCACACATGGAAAAATTTAGTAACCATAACCATTGAGTGTCTTAGACCAATCTTGACTCAACATCATTCCATATGCTCAAGTGATATCTATCACTTCTATGTAAATTATATTTTGTATTCTAGGTTCAGAGTCTAATTTAATATGAACATTTAATAATTACCCAACCACTTTGAATTTATATTTGTCTAACTAAACAACAATCATATCAAACTTTATTGAGGTTAACCCTAGTTTTTTTCAAATTCTAATGGGCATAACATTCGTTGATGCTGCTAAGTCAACTAAATAGTTATGTAAGTTTAAAAAAAAACCTCATAGTAAGGAGAAATGGAGGAACATAAGTTATGTTTTTACTTATCACCACATTTTCATGTTCTTTATTTTGTTTATTTGAAATGGGTTTCTAAGTTAGTGATTTCAAAATTTAATCATGTTATTATATGATTTGAGCTAGCTCATGAAAAATGATGTTTAATTTAATTTTATTATTATGATTATATAGTTACCTTATTTAGTGTCATTAAATAATCTATCTGAGGTCATTGATCATTTCCTTCTGGTGGTGGAGGATCATTATTTGTTTTAAGGTATGAAGGAATTATAATGATTTTTGGTGGTGTAGAAGTAGCAAGATGTTTCTATTTATGTGATATAATTATTAATGCATAATTATTTATTTGGTACTATTTTAAATCATGAACCTCATTATTATTATCCTCTAGTTCATTATCCTTCTAACTATGTAAATCAAAAGTCTCAAACATCATTGCAGTGTTAGTAGAACTAGATGTGGTAGGATTTTTAAAGGCATTGGTTTTATTATGATGGTTTGGGACCACCTCATATCCTTCCATATAATTTTGTAAAATATCAAAATAATTATAGAACTTATTTCATTAAAATTCTCCATTTTAGGCCATGTTATGTACCCTACATCAATTACTTACTGAAGCTCACAGATATTGATTTCAAGAAATTTATTTGGTGAAGGCTTAGGATTACTATACAAATAATTAAATGGTTGATTATGTCTCTGATATGTGTAATTTAGGTAATTTTTTTATCCACCAGAACTTATAAACTATTTTATACTAATGAAGCTATTGTTAAGTTTTTAAACCATGTGTTGAATAAAATCTAATTCATTTTTGTTTAATTTTGTGGTATTGCTTGAGTATTGTTAATAACTAGAATAAAATATTGACCTTGGTTTTGTACTAGATATTGAATAAGATACTCTTCATAAATCTCAAATGTTTGTTAGGGGAAACATGCCTCAAAGGTAAAACATTAGTGATTAGAACTAGATTGAGTAAAGGAACAATCTAATTAGTGTTTGGGATGGGATTCAACAATGACATGTTTTGATTGATGATGGGGATGATTTTTCATGGAGGATTGAATTGTTTGTCAATATTTATGGCCTTAGCATAAATGATTGGTAATTAGTTAATTTGTGCATCATACCTGAGGAACATAATAGTCATTGAATCCAACATGTTTTTTTCAACTTAAGATCTAATGGGGCATTAAGATGGTATAGAGGAATAATCTGAGTTTACATATTATAAAATATTAAATTGAAGGCTTTGATAGACTCATTGGGTTCTCTCCTTATGCTAAAATTTTTTGGTACATAATACTAGGATCTGTTATTCTTCGAAATTGGGATAATAAATTTGTTTTGAATTTATTTTAGTTATTAATGGAATTATTAAAAATATTGAAGAATCAATTATAAGTATCATCTTGGAGTGAAAATAATACTGTTTTACATGAAACATATTCATGTTCCATAATCAAAAGCTTATGGGTATATTTAAAATAAATAACATTTTCCCTCCATCAAGAGAATAACATGGGATATATCTCTCACGATTTCAAGGTAACTCATGGACATCTTTAGGAATATTAATTACATTTCTTGTAAGTAAAACAACCATGGGTGAAAATGGTCCAAAATTTTGGGTTATCTAGTAAACAAAGTTGGGTACTTGAGAATTCTAATCTTACCTTATCATGCTTTGGTTTTGTTATACTTATAATGGTGGAAATGAACATAGGTCAAACTTAGAGGTTGATATAGTTCATCATTATGGCATATCCATATTGGTTTATTTGAGAATATGGGATCTTAATCACAACTCTTTTATGGCCCTCCTTAAAATGCTATTTAGTGTTATTTGATCTATTGATGTGTGTTTTATGTACACAATAGATTCATAGGTTTCATCCTCTTATTTTAGGGTCACAAAAATAACTTAGGGCATGAGTTGTAGGTATGAAGTTTTATAGATAACCAAATGGTAGAATAATAAGGTTAGAGAAATATGGTTGTCACATGTTTAAGTATATTTCTCCTACCAATAAAATCATCCAAACCAATTTTACAAATAAAACTAAACTAAACATGGATATTCACTAAGATGCTTATGTACAAGAATCATTTCATTAAACAAACATAAAAAGGGGGAAAGGCTGGGGTATAAAATAAGTTCTAGATGTCCTACTAAGATAATTTTTCTCAAGAAAATAATTTCTAAGAATCACTATAGGTTAGCCTATGTTTATCTAATTTGGCACGAACTAAAATTTAAATAAACACAACATAAAGTCTAAGGATTAATCATTTGTGAATAAATTTCAATGTAGCATCCCCACTAGGATTTACTAGAATAATATAATAATAATAAAAAAATTTCCACGTATTCTTTCATTAGATTACACCACAATAATCTAATTAGTGATCTTATAATACTAAATAAGTATGTTAAACATAAAGTAAATATGTAACATTTAACAGTTACTGATCACTAACATCACATGTAACAAAACTAATTGCATAAAGAAAGTAACTACATATAATCCAGCCACAACTAGTACAATAATACAGTCACTATTGGTTATGTTCAAAAAGTAATTAATTAAATTTCCAATTGGCATTATATCTCCATAATAAATTCAATAATAGATATAAGGCTCCAAGGAGCATGAGTCTCACAAACTCTAGTATCTTTGATAATCTAAATTATAGTCTCCAATAAGTATTATTATGGGGAGAGAGAGCATCATCTGAGTAATTTTTCATACCAATCATAGACTATCAATCCCCTATACAATCCCTCAAATAGGGAATGTCCCTCCCTTCATGTATGGGTAGATAGTGATGGTGCGGGAGTCTAGAGAGACAAGCTAGTACCCATGTGCTATAAGATTTCTAATAAATGAGGTGTACCACAGAAAATATGTTCTAATAGGATATATTTCAAATATGTATATCATATATATGAAATGAATATGTCTAACTAAATATTACTTTAGCCAACATTTTCAAAATAGTTATTGATCTTTAGGATCAGTCAAATTCATACACACCACTTGATCAGATTAATTTCGTCTGGCATTGGTGATGCTAAGTAAGCTAGTGAATTTTATCTCACTACTTAGTTAGTACCAATAATGTGAGATTTGGTTAATATTAATATAACCAATAGATTCATACAGATTATTTATACTAGTAAGTATAAAACATGCTACAATACAGGAATAATCTTTATGCATACATTTAATCCATCAAACGTATGAATGAATCTTTTCTACATTATTTATCATATAAATAATAATTATAAAAAATATAATTTTAATACCAAATGGGTACAATATATACTTAGACTGCATGATCTAATTTTTGTAAGTAAATTTAAATGTAGTACAATCAATAATGTCATTGTATATCGTATATTTTGCTCAATTACAAATAGTAGTAATAATTATTTAAAATATCAATTAACTGATAAACCAAAAGAATATTCTTTAATTTATGAAACCTATCATTAATCAAGGAGGTTTAATGCATATAACTATAGTTTTTTATCCCTCAAGATTTTGTGACTAATTTTTTACTAGTTAGAATCTATAATTATAGGCACACATCCCAATGTATAATTTGTAATGTATATGAGATCTTAGTTCTAATATAGATACATTTCATATATTTATACACCATGCATACTATATATCCCATAATATATATGATTAAATACACAATTACTATTATGACCCACTACTGGTGTTTTTCATTAAACTTTTAAATATATAAGATTCTAACCAACTAATGACTTTTTGATAGAAAGGATTTGAGAACCAAATAGAGTCTTAACATTTACATAACCCTTATTTCACTTATCATAAAATATATAATTTAAATTAGGCTTAGATTCATTCCTAACTCAATTTCCTTGATTTTCCCCCAAATTAAGTCCTTGGACTGTATATGTATTATAGGAAATAAAGTGAAATAACTAATCAACTATCCAAACTTGAACTTAAACTTTGTTATCAGTGGAGGTTTTCTTTCTTTAAAAATTTCTAGGTATATACATCAAATAAGTCTATACCTAAAACCAAATCCATGAGAGCCATAAACTTATCAGAATTTGACACAATTTTATAAGTGTTTGAACAATACAACCATTTCACATATATTCACTCAAACTTGACACAACCACTCTCTTATTAGTAGAGCTTATAAGTTAAAAACTCAAACTAATTTATAGTTTTTGAAATGAAAACTTAACCTATATCTTTTCTACAATAATAACTTATATGTATACACAACCCCCAAACCTAAGTTTACTGTAATGGAAGATGAATACACTATATATATATATATATATATATATATATAAATATATATCTTCCCTATTTGAATGTTAAATAAACACACAGTCATAAATTCTCAAATTTATAAAGCAAAACTGTGTCATTCATTTATGTATATGTTTATGGTGTTCAAGACTTATGTCTATATACATGAACTCACAATTTCATTAAATAGATATATACTTCATTTATATATATATATATATATATATATATATATATTCTATTCAGATTTCAAGTATACATAGTCCTCATATAAATATATGTATATACCTTGTTTTTCTATTTCTAAAATACACATTCCACATATATTTATATATACATGGATTCAAATAAGTAAATACCTTAGTTATTAAATATTTATTTTCATTATTTTTAACTATAAAAAACACACAATCGACATACTGCATAAATCGACAGTCTCATATATAAAGGCTTAATCAAATCGGCACTCTTATTATATATATGCTTTACCAAATCATCTGTCTTCATATCTTATGTATTAAACAAATAGACAATATAAAAATTCTTATTTTAACCTGTTTAAAACATCTTTTCAACTCAGATATTATTTATAATATACTCATGACTTGTATATTATATATATACACTCTATGGAGCATTTTACCTATATAAACATACATATAGAGTTTCAAAAACTCAGTCAAAAATATAAATTTGCAAAACCATATGTATTGGTTTCTATCTTGAGTTAGGGCATTAGACATTCTAAGCAAACTAAACCCATTTAACCTTAATGATTCCATGTTTAGACAAAACTAGTTTGCAGTCATAGGATTTAGAGGATAATGGCTTAGTTATGTGGATGGTTGAGCCATCCATAGGGCTAAGCCTATATCCCTATACAATATAAAATTAATTTTCTAAAACCTAGGAATACAAACCATACACAAAATTCTTTAAACAATAGAATAGTAATAACATCACCAACCTTAATTTTGCTTCCAATTTGAAACTAAATGAACCAAAATTCCCTCTTTTTCTAAATCTACCTTTTTATTATCCTCTTCATGTCTCATTCTCATCCATGACTCACCTCTTATCAATATATTTCTTGTCTATATCTTACCATTCTAAATTGCATGCATCTGTTAGCTCCCAACTCACAGTCCATGCATATCCCTTTTATTCTTCAAACTCCACTAATCTCTCAGTTAGCTTCTATTAACCATACTAGAAAATCTCTAGTTTCTATCTCGAATCTTCCCCTAATTCATTAATTATTATTTTATTTATTTCAAATATTTGAATAATCAAACTACGTTACATATCCAAATACCCCACTCAAAAAAGTCCACTTTTAACATTATTCAAAATGATAACTAACACTTTTAATCTCAACATAGTCTATGCTAGCTATTCAAAGACCAGGTTTAGATCATAGGATAGTGTTTAGGATAATTCAATATCTTTCAATAGTTAGTAAAGATAATAACCTCATGTATTTTATAACAATATGACTAACACAAAGTTTATTATCTTCTTATATCAAAAATGGTAGACCGGGTAATTATTTATTCCAGTCATAAAAATATAATCATTTGTGTTATTACTAGATTATATAGACTATCTATGTCTTTTATTATCTTAATAACTTAAGGCATATATTGATATTCCTACATATCAATGACAACAAGCTAATGTTTTAAAACATTACAAAGATGTTTTTGTTAGTCTATATTCAATAGTAACTAGATATTATCCATATAAATTTATATTCCTATAATCATAAACAAACATGAGTAAAGTAACATAATATAATCATACTGTAACATTATGCACTAAGTTTACATAAAATATCTAAAATTCAATCACACATGATTTATTCCATATATAAGTACTATACTGAACTAACAAGAAAAATATAATATCTAAATGCAAATAATTTTTAAAAACATACTAACGCTAGTAATCCACATAATGCATATAACATGTTTTATCTAATGTGGTGTGTGCATGGGTTTTAGCCATTCCTCTGTCATCCCCCCAACATATCCATCTACACCATCCTCTCTAATGATGATCATCCTCTATCATGCTCTAAGAGATGAAACTCTCCTACATCTAACTCGTGAAAAGAAGGTAGTTAGCTTGATACATCATGATCTATAACATATAATGATGCTACAATAATAATCAACATGATCATAATGTGTAGAAATTACAATACAATCAACTCATAGTAATGAAATCATGAAAACAAAGTAACATACAACTGTCCCATAACAACACATGACTTATAGTTTAGTTAAAAGTAACTAATCGATTTAACAACCATATTAATCTATGGATAATTAGGTAAATTAGTTTAGTGAAAAATTGGGATGTGACATCCTTCCCCTTAAATATGGTCATCATCCTAATGATAGTTATTCAAACAAAAGTTTTGAATAATAAGCATTATTTAGAAAAAAAATAACATAGTATAAAGTATCAAATCAAGCAAACACATGTGGAAATAGCTTGTATAACTCATCATATTCTTCCAAAGTATCACTATCCTTAGAATATTGGTCCCATAAGACCTTGTACTATGACACTTTTCTATTATGCAAATAAAGTTTGTGAGTGTCAATTACTCTTATTTTTTCTACCATGACCACCCTATGATCTAGAAACTGCAAACCATTCCAATCCAACACATGTGAGGGATCATCTATATACTTTTTAAGATAATATACATGGAAGACATTATAAAATAGAGATGGATTTGGTGGCAATGCAAGCCTATAAACTACAAGATTAACTACTTCTAAAACCTTTAATGGTCCCACATATCTCAGTAAAAGTTTTGCTAACTTTTTAAATTTAATCAAGATCTTTTATGGCTTAACTCACAAGAATACTTTATTACCTAATAAAAACAAACTAGTTGTTCTCTTTCAATCAACAAATATCTTCTCCCTATCATTGGCCTTGACCAATATTTACCTAATTATTATTGCTTGATATTCCATTTATAAAATCATCTTAGGTCCAAAGACTACCATATCTTCCAACCTATCACAACTGATTGGTGTCTTGCACCTTCTTCCATATAGTGTTTCAAATGGTGCCATTTTCAAAGTAGATTAGTATGAGATATTGTATGCAAAATCCACCACTATAAGTTATTATTACCACTTATATTGCTGATCCATGTAATACATATGAATAAGATCCTCTAACACATGATTAACTTGCTCAGTTTGATCGTTAATTTGTGGGTGATATGCAGTACTAAAGTTTAGTTGCATACCCAAAGCTGAATTTAGAGTTAACCAAAACCTATAATTCATCCTTAAATCATGATCTAAAATCATCTTCTCTATAAATCCATGCAATCAATACACTTCCTTTATGAATATATTTTCAAGAGTAGGTGCATCAACTATCAAATTACATGGTATAAAATGTGCTACCTTGGTTAGTTTATCAACTATTACCAAGATCATGTCATTCTTATTTTATGACAATGGTAACCCTTGGATAAAGTCCATACTAATCACCTACCATTTCCATTCTAGTATGTCATGTGGATATAACAATTTTTTTGGATGCACATGTTCGTCTTTCACTTGCTAACAATCTAGACAATGTGACACAAACTTCAATGCATCTTTCTTGATTCCCTTCCAAAAATAAAGTGGTCTAAGATCTACTATGAGATTAATTACTCTTGGATATCCTGAATATGGGTTATTTTTTAGTTACTTTAGAAATGTGCTTCTCAAATTCTCTCAATCTGGCACATACATCTTTCCACTATATAATAGAAGACCATCATTCTTTAATCTGTATCCTTTATACCTAGGATTTTGAGCATTTTCAAATAACACTTTCCTAAATTGATCATATAATTCATCTCCTAATGAGAATTCGATCACTCAATCTTTAAAAGTACTCTGTATAGTATCTATAGTTGCTATGTACCTTCTACAACTTAAGGCATCAACTATTCTATTTTCATTGCCTTTGATGTAATTTATATCAAAGTCATAGTCAGAAAAAAACTATAACTAACATCTTTGATGAGCATTCAGATTTGGTTGGGTGAAGATGTATTTGAGTCCCAAGTTATCAGTATTGAGCTCAAATTTTACAAGTTCAAGGTCATTAGGGTCATAATTCACCTCATAAGGCTTTAGCTTCATTGACTCATAAGCTCC
Organism: Torreya grandis; assembly: GCA_037957365.1. Taxonomy (NCBI): domain Eukaryota; kingdom Viridiplantae; phylum Streptophyta; class Pinopsida; order Cupressales; family Taxaceae; genus Torreya; species Torreya grandis. The sequence continues at coordinate 2,368,131 of JARHVA010001347.1, read as the reverse complement.
CACTACACCATCCTACATAAGGACTCCTCTTATCCCATCTCCAGATGCATTTATGATCACTAAAAAATGACCATTAGGATTAGGAACTCTTAACATTGGTGCTGAAGTAAGCCTTCTTTTCAACTCTTGAAAATCTACTTCACACTTATCTAACCATATAAAATTTTGATTCTTACACTACAAAGAGGTAATTGGATTAGCTATCTTATAAAATTTTGAAACAAATTTCATATAATAACCCACTAATCCCATGAAACTCCTTACCTCATGGACATTCCTTGGTGATGGACACTCCATAATGGCTCTTATCTTAGATAGATCAATTGAAATGCCATCTATTGAGATAATATGTACCAAATATTTCACTTTATTTTGAAAAAATGCACACTTGGACAATTTATTGTACAAATTGTACTTTTATAAATATTACAAAACTAGTTCCAGATGTTGAAGATGTTATTCTTCATCCTTAGAATATATAAGAATTTCATCTAAAAAGACCAAAGCAAAATTATTTAGATAATCTTTGAACACATTATTCATGAGATTCATGATTGTTATAGGTGCATTCATCAACCCAAGTGGTAATACTGTAAACTTCTAGTGCCCATATTTAATTCTAAATAATGTTTTTGGAATATCCTCATATTTTATCCTTAACTAATGATAACCATCTTTAATATCAATATTCGAAAAGACCATTGATCCTCACATTTGATTGAAAAGATCATCTATTCAAGGTAGTGGATACCTATTTTTATAGTCTCTTTATTCAACATTCTATAATCGATGCAAAGTTGAAGAGTGTTATCCTTCTTATTGAAAAATACAACTGGTGCACCCCATGGTGATACACTTGGTTTGATGAACCCTTTGGACAACAACTCTTGGAGTTGAGCCTTTAATTCAACCAATTTAGTGGTTGCCATTTTATACATTACCCTAGACTGAGGTTCTGATCCTGGTATGATATTAATAGAGAAATCAAACTCCTATTTAGGAGGCAATCCTATAAATTCTTATGGAAACACATCATGAAAATTTATAAAGAAAGGATAATATTTAATTGATGGTTCCTTAGTTTCCTCTATTTCATTTATATTAATGATAAATGCTTGACATCCTTTTCCTTGGGCCTTCCTGAGTTGCATTATAAAAATCTACCTAAGCCTTAACTCCCTTTTCTTGACCTAAATTAGTGTCTAATTTCTATAATCGTATAAACACTCAACCTTCTTTAGATAGCAATCAACCTTGGCTTTATGATTTGTAAGCCAATTGACTCTTAGGATCACATCATATGACATTAGTAGTGTTGCACATACGTTCATAACTATTATGATTTTGGGCAACCTAATATCTACTTCAACTAAATATTTGTCCACTTTGACTTTAGAATCATTCCTATATTATATTGGCCATGCATTTTCCATTACTTCATCTTTTCGAGATAATTTATTTAAAATTCAAGGAGCTAAGAAACATTATGTAGCCCTTGTATCTATCAAAAACTAGATGTTCAAATAAAATACCTGATAATTTTATTGGTGAATATTGGATTTCAACTTGTTGATTATCAACTATCACATGAATACATTATTGAAAAGTTCCATACTGAGGAGTAGAACCTTTGTTTATGAACTTATCCTGGGTACATTCACATGCAAAATGGTCACCTCCATAAATGAAGAAACCTCCTAGTGGTCCCTTCCTATTAGACTATTGGTTTCCTTTGAAACTACCTTTAGAACCATTACCTAGATTCTTTCTACTTGAACCACTATTAAATCTAGTATTTTGAATCTTAAACTGGCTCTTATAGTCTCCACTCCTCTGCTTCCAGTTCTTCTTTTTGAAAGTTAGCTTAGAAATTCCAAACCTTTTCTTAAACTTATATTTGAACTAAGCAAGAGATTTCAAATTTTGCTTTTGTTTGACTACCTTTTTAAATACTTGATCCATGGTAAATGGTCTATGAACATCCACCTCTCCACCAATTTAGGGTTTTAATCCCATGATGAACTTACTAATGTTGAACCTCTCATCTACTTGATACTGAGGTACATATTTTGGAATCTTGGCAAAATATTTCTTGTACTCATTCATTAACAAGTCTCCTTGCTTTAGACTCTAAATTTTTTTAATATTTTGGGCAAATATAACTATGGAAGCCATAGATATAAATAGTATCACAAACTGCTTTCATGTAGTGGTGGTCAAGTTAAGATTAATTTCCAAATTCTTGTTCCCCACCATGTAGCTACTTCTCTAGCCAATTGATAAGCTCCCCAAACTACTTTGGTAACCTCAAATTAGTTTAAAATATCAAAATAATTTTCCATCTTAGTCAACCATGCTTTGACTTTGTCCTCCATAATAGTTTTATTAAACTTAGGTGGATTCACTTTTTTTATATCCCTAGCTAATTCCATATCTACATGTGATCTCATGTCTTGAGGCACTTCCTCATGTCTCTAATCTTGAGGGATTTCTTGCTCAGTAGGATGATCTTCAGGCTCATCCTGATGGGCTTCCTCCTCATGTCCATGATTTTCCTATTCTAGGGCTACAATTTTGTCCCTAGTCTCATTCATGCCTACAAGAATATGATCTAGCTTTGTTTCTTTCTTAATGATAAATTGGTTAGGATCAAATGGAGGGTTATTGATATTGAAATTTGAAGGACCATCTTTATATGATCTTGCTCACACCCTTCTTCTTTTTGATAATAAAATAATATTAAAATTTTAGCAAACTTGTTAAGTCTTAGAGTTTGAGCCACAACTTTGATACCATAATGTAACATCCACACTGGGATTTACTAGAATAACATAATAATTAAAAAAAACATTATATTCCACGTATTATTTCATTATATTACATCATAATAATATAATTAGTGATCTTAGTATACTAATTAAGTATGTTAAACATATAGTAAATTTTTAACATTTAACAGTTACTAATCACTAGCATCACATGTAACAAAACATAACTGCATAAGGAAAGTAATTACATAAAATCCAGCCATGGTTGGTACAATAATATAGCCACTAATGTTAATGTATAAAAATTAATTAATTAAATTTAAAAATGGCATTATGTATCCATAATAAATACAATAATAGATACAAGGCTCCATGAAGCATGAGTCTCATGAAGTCTAGTATCTTTAATAATCTCAAGTGTGGTCTCTAATAAGTACTATTATGGGAAGGGAGAACATCATCTAAGTGATTTTTCAGACCAAAAAAAGACCATAGATCCCCCACACAATCCCCCAAATAGGGAATGGCCTTCCCTTCATAAATGGGTAGATAATGATAGTGCAATAGTTCAGAGAGACAAGATAGTACTCGTGTGTCGTAAGATTTATAATACATGATGTGTACCATAAATAAAACACATTCTAAAATGATATCTTGAAAACATGTAAATCATACATATGAAATGATAATATATAACTAAACATTAATTTGGCCAAAGTTTTCAAATAATTATTGATCTCTAGGATTAGTCAAATTCATACACACCACTTGATCAGATTACCTTCATCTAGGATTGGTGATGTTAAGTAAGCTAGTGAAGTCCATCTCACTGCTTATTTAGTACCCAAAATATGAGATTTGGTTAATATTAATATAACCAATGGATTCATACATATTATTTCTACTAGCAGGTATAAAACATGCTACAATATAAGAATAGTCTTTATACATACATTTAGTTCATCAAATGTATGAATGAATCTTTTCTAAATTATTTATCATATAAATAATAATCATAAAAAATACAATTTTAATACCAAATGGGTATAATATATACTTATATTCATGATCTAATTTTCGTAAGTAAATTCAAATGTAGTGCAACAAACAATGTCATAGTATATCATATATTTTACTCAATAATAAACAATAATCATAATTATTTAAAAGATCGATTAACTCACAAACCAAAATCATATTATTTCATTTATAAAACCTATCATTAATCAAGAAGGCTTAATACATATAACTATAGTATTATATCCCTCAGGATTTTGTGACTAAATTTTTACTAGTCATAAGCTATAATTATAGGCATGCATCCCAATGTATAATTTAGGCTATATATGTATATGAGATCCTAAGTTCTCATATAGATATATTTCATATATTTATGCACCATGCATACTATATATCCTATAATATATATGATTAAATGCAGAATTAATTTTTTAACCCATTAACAATATTTTTAATTAAAATTTTAAATCTAAAAGATTCTAACCAACTAATAAATTTTCATGAGAAATGCTTCCAAAACCAAATAGGGTTTTAACATTTCCATAACCCTTATTTCACTTATCATAAAAGATATAATTTCAATTAGGCTCATATTTGTTCCTAATTCAATTTCCTTGCTTTTTCCCCAAATTAAGTCCTTGGACTGTATATGTATTATAGGAAACAAAGTCAAATAATCAATCAACCATCCAGACCTGAACTTAAACTTTGTTATCAATGGAGGTTTTATATTCTTTCAAAATTTCTAGGTATATCTATCAAATAAATTGATACCTAAAACCAAATCCATGAGAGCCATAAACTTATCAAAATTTGACATAGTTTTATAAGTGTTTGAATAATACAACCATTTCACACTCAAACTTGACAAAGTCATTCTCTTATTAGTAGATATTATCAGTTAAAAACTCAAATTAATTTACAAGTTTTGAAATGGAAACTTAACCTATATCTTTTCTCTCATAATAACTTATATGTATACATAGCCCTCAAACCTAAGTTCATTGTAATGAAAGATGAAGAGACACACACACACACACACACACACACACACACACACACACACACACACACAACCTATTTGAATGTAAATAGATACACAGTCATAAATTCTCAAATTTGTAAAGTAAAAGTGCATCATTCATTTATGCATATGTTTATGGTGTTCAAGACTTATGTTTATATACATAAACTCACAATTTCATTAAATATATATATACTTAATTTGTATATGTGTGTGTGTGTGTGTGTGTGTCTATATATATATATATACACACACATACACTCTATGGATAATTTTACCTATATGAATATACATCTAGAGTTTCGAAAGCTTGATAAAAAATATAAATTTGCAAAACCATCTGCCCAAGTTTCTATCTTGAGCTAGGACATTACACAGTCTAAGCAAACTAAACCCATTTAACCTTAACAGTTCTATGTTTATACAAAACTAGTTTACAATCATAGGATTTAGAAGATAATGGATTAGTTCTATGGATGGTTGAGCCATCCATAGGGCTAGGCCTATATCCCTATACAATATACAATTCATTTTCTAAACCCTAGGAATACAAACCATACACAAATTTATTTAAACAATAGAATAGTAATAACATCACCAAAATTAATTTATTTTACTTCAGTGATTATTATAATGTGACATAAAATTGTTTTCCAAGAAAAAAATATATTAAAGCGAAAAAGAAGTAAAATAAAGATAAAACACTTTAAAACAAATCAAAGCATGAATATAGTCTTGAAATGTATCAATCATGGGGACTTATCCCCAGTCATTTAAGCACCTAATTTTTGACTTCTTAGTGATTGAGTGCATGTTTGATACTCATTTTATATTTTTGACACATTTTAAATTAGTGTTCTAAACAATGTGTCTACTTTGGTTATCAAAATTACATGATTAGATAGTGTAGTATAAAGTGATTATTTTACTGTAGTGGTCATTTATATTTTATCTATAGCATGAGTAATGAGATTAATTACATCACTACATCCACTCATATTTTATTCTTGTACTCTTTTCCTAAAATTATAGATAATAACAACCAATTATGTATGAGAAATGAGCTTATTGTCTTGGAAAAATCATGAAGGAGAATTTGCTTCCCTAAACAAACCAAAAATTTCAATAGCACAATAATTTATTAGAGACATTATGGTCTGCATGTCTCTATACCATTCCTCTAAAGAGGCCCTCATATGTAAAACAAAACTTTAGTTGAGATTCACATCAAATATGGTCATTATTGGAAAACCTAAAAACATGCACTTTTTGATGATTATGGCTATATTCCCTAATTTATTTTCCATTCAACTAATTTTACCAAGATATGTTTGTAATTTTTATTGGAAAACATAAATGTTAAATTTTGATTCACAAATTTGTTTTAATAACTCAAATAAATAATAAAGAACATTTTCCCCTCTACCAATCATTCCCATAGGGAAAATAGTCCTGACTTGGGTCTCTAGCCTTTTTACCTTATCTTTCATTTCTTGGACAACTTTTTTGGTAAGCTCATGAGATGATTTTATAACCAATTATTGATCCTTTGCTAATTATTCATCAACAAATTATTTTCTCTTCTTATTTAAATTATCATCCCTAACAAATATATTCATTTTTATTCTCTTCATCTTGCATGTAGAATTATAAAATTTAAATTTTAGCTTGGAATGTTCATAGTATATCATATCTAGTCTCTAATCTTGAGTTATTTACAAGATATCAATCTAGTCATCAGAATAATCCTAAATTTGTCCTATTATTTTCATGAAAGTGGAAGACATGGCTTGTGAATTAAATGTAACATAAATGGTTTGTGGAAGTAAGGTGAAAATAGGGATAGGAAAGGGTGGAGTAAAAGAGAGAATATTAAGAATGTGGGACATAAATTTTTATGGGACCTCAGATTGGTGAAGTAGGAATGAAAAGTGACATAAAAGCATGGACTTATTTCCTAGTAATGTAAATAGATGGTCTGAATATACAAGGGATATTCAACATAATAAATAATATAGATGAGTGCCCAATATTGAGATCAATAATGAGGAATAGTGAGACTAACAGAGATGGTGTATTTAGGAAACACTTGTAGGTAGAGTCATTGGAATGTTAACTATAGGTTATGTGAAAGTGATCACATCTACTATTTGGGAAAAATGACTTGCCACTTTATAAATTGCACTCCCATCTTGAGTACTATGATTAGATTTTGTTGCATTTCCATTTATATTATAAACATAAGTGAATCTTGGAGGTCTCATTAAATCAAAAGAAAAAATCATAAGTCTTGCAAGAATGATTGTTATTATTACACTTACATGTCAAGGCATATTTATAAGATATGGATTATCAAAATGACTAGATGTCAAAGAAACATGGGATGTAAATAAAGGTCCACTTACCTGACTGTTACATTCACCCTTGGGGGAAGATAATGGAGAAGATATAGGAAAACCATGCAACACTTTACTTTTTAATTTGGCGTATATTATATGGGATTCATATAAAGATAGATACACACTTGGTCTCTCTTTTACATCTTGTTATGCTTGGGTTGTTTGAGCTTGTGGCCTTATCCATCTAGAAACTTCCAATTTTCCTATAACCTCTTCATCATTTAGGGTATTCAGGTAGAATTGAGCATCCTCATGTGGATTACGATTTTATACCATGTTAAGCCTTGACAAATTTAATTTTATATGTTTTCTATCCCTTCCCTAATGATTCCATATTATTATATCATGATCATCTAAATTAAATGATGATCTACAAGAAGAAAAATCTATAATTTAATGAAAAGTTTTGTGATACTTATTTCCAATTTTGAGGGGTAAAATAAGATTTTTTAACTATCTCATTTTGTAATCTTCTCCCATTCCTTCAATAAACTAGCATGCTATCTCTTTCTCTGCTAAAGTATATGGTCAAAAGTTTGGCAGATTGAGAAGAACAACAAGGATTCCTTGAATTATGATCATAGTAAAATCCTAATAATAGCAGTATGCACCAATTCTAGAATTGATGTTCTCGTGTCTTTTGAATACCTTGGCATATTTATTTCATTTTATCCATGTAAATAGGGAGTAGTAAAAGTTACAAAGTTCTCTAATGTGTGTACGATATTTTTCTCATAATATAATTTATAGTATAAAAAATGAACTAAAGTGGAAGAAGGCGTCCATCGAGGAAAATTAGGATGCAAAAAAATTATAGTAGCAAAGTAGGCATCAAATAGGTATGACATCATATAAAATATTTGGCCCTATTTGAACTACAACACATGTTGTTTTAAATTAAAAAAATATTTCCATAAGGTAGGCCTCTCTTTGTCATCTATTTTGATTTCCAATAGAGGCACCCAAATGTTTTTAACATGCACATTTTCATTGGCAACATTCAACCTATTCGTAAGTAACATCCAAAAGTGAACTCCCTTTGAATAATCTAATAGGATAAGGATCAACATCTTCCTTATTGACCCATTTATTATTATCCCCAACCTAATCTTTTATATTTTATCTAAGATCACGTGTATTTAACAAGTGTTGGGATATTTATTGATTATAAGGAAATGTGGGATCTTGAAAGTGATAATAATTTTCAAAAGCAAGCCCAATTATATAAGATATTTTTTATGTCCTATGGAGATAATAGATATATCATCTTGAAAAATAGACATTGTGAACAAATTGTGAAATAAAAAATTGTAAGGGAATATCTCTGAATTTGTTGTTTCCTAGTATAATCCCTATTTATAAATGGAAGATATTTCATTAGAAAAATACATTTCATCTTGATAGGGGTCCTTATTGGCTATGATCATGTAGGACACTTTTACTAATTTGAACATAACATTGTATATATTTATTCTATTATTCTAGGAGTGAAATTAATGTCTCTAAACTCTTGAGTGAGATATAATAAAAAGGAGATATGACCATGATAGATAATTTAAGTTTTTGGTTTTTCTAAGTTACTCGAGCACAATGTTTGTATTCAATGGATTACAAAAATAGCTTGCAATTATCTCTTCACTATGGAATGCTATGAACTCTCTCTAAATGAATCAATGTGGTCACTATAATATTTAAATTAATTATTGTAAAAATTATTCTATAATTTATAAATTTAAATTACTTATGATTCTTCTAGTCACATAAAATGTGTAAAAAATTATTAAAGTAGCCTTTCTAAGCTATATTAATTGCTTTTCATATTACCATTTTAAATTTACCCCTTTTCATGCTCAAAATTTTATCTTTGGATGTGATCTAATTTGACCACATGTCATGATATTAAGGGTCCAAATGTTGTGAAAATTTTAATCAAAATACCATATGAGTTTCAAATAATTTTGTGGGTCTCTGAAGGGAAAAATTAACTCCCTAATTAAACTAACACAGTCCAATCCCTATACATACAATCTAATAAATATAATATACAAGGGAAACCATTTTATTTATTTATTATGTTATAATCCTTAATTATCAATCTAGGAAACATAATATTTAAAGGTGTCATTATTGTATGTGTGGCACTAGTCTCTCTTAAAGTTTGGGGTTCTATTAATTATGTAATAGAAACACATTTGTAGAATAAAAATGACAAGAATTAAAATCACACTTACATAAAAGTTAAATTATATAAAATAAATATAGACTATTTTGGAATTGGAATACAAATGGAAATAGAAATCAATGTTTTGTAAGCTTCCCATATTTAATAAATTGAAACTACATGCACAAGTTTAAATCACACACATGGAATTGAATTAATATAAGTAAGTAACATCTACTTTAATGAAATTATATAAAATAAATCACACACACAAAATAAAAGTGACTTGTCTAATGGATGGGATTTTCCCCACAATAAATTTTGAGTGGGCCTTTCTCAATTGGACATGTGTTCCAATCCCCTCCTTCACTAAAATTGATTTACTTCAACTCAAAATTTATTGTATAACATTATAATTACAAAATCATAGTACACACTCCTTTCCTTATGTTTAAATATTTAATTCTTCAACTTATACATTCTATCTTCTTAATAATATTTTCTTAACTCTCTTGTAACTCAAGCTCTACTCCTTATATAGGAGAGATAAGGTGATTATTCAAATCTAGGAGTCATAACTAGGAATTATGGTTATCCCCAAAATATAAATACATTGCAATAATTAAATCATTAAGTTGTAAAAATAAAATAAAAAGTCACAATAATTAAATCATTAAGTTGTAACCATAATAGGATGGAGGGAAGAATATAATATTTCAGAATTATTCCATCCCTAGATTCAATGGATTGTGCCTTCCCACAATCCATGGAGTATGTCACCTCCAACTACCCACTATTATCATAGTCAACAATGTGGACCTATAGTAGTTATTATATGTGTTGCATAGTCCATTTTTTGTAGGTTATACACAATTATTACAGGTGCTATAGAGCCAATGGTTATGGGTGATATATAATCAATGATTTTATGCCTTTAAAAAATACATAGATCCTTCTCCCATTATGGTTATGGGTATTTTAGACATATTTATTACTAAATCCACATAAAACCAATTAAATTATACTATTTCATCTATATATCATTAACTTATATCACAAAAATAAACTTATGTAACAAGGATATAAATATGGACAAAGGTATGAGTGAGGGATATAACAATGGACAAAATAAAAGGGTTTTATATGATAGTAATATGTGATATGAGTGCCATTTATTGGCCTCATTAGTATCCATTTATTGATAATAAATAGGGGGTTTATTAGTCACAATAGACCTCATAATCCAATAATTTTATAATATATATCAAGAAGCAACCTCATGGATAGGTCTTTGAGATGCATAGGAAAGTTAGTTTACTTTTGCATAAATATATTGAAGAATTTTTTGAATGAATGCATCCTTAGATATATTATCATGTCTATGAGTCAAATAATGGTTAGTATTTTTGGGAATAGATGATTTAGTATTCTAACTAAGACCAATACCAATATATAAAACATTAGGAGTAGGTCAAGATGGTCTAGTAATAGTAGAAGGTATCAAAGAAACTTTCAGTTGAGTAGGAATAGGGATATTATTTTAAGGAGGATTATAACTAGGTAGAGGCATAAAATTATTAGTAGAATCACTAGGAGCATTAACCTTACCACATGATGTAGAAGGAGAACCTCTATTAGGTATATTATAAACATTAAAAGGATCATTTGTAACATTTTTAGGTGTAGATTTCTTAGCCATTTTAAACATGTTTTTTACATCATTTAATATGTAAATCATATCATGTATTACTTTAGAAATAGTCAAATTATATTTCACAAAATAATATTTAGTCTTATTGTCAAAGTTTGGGAAGCATTAGCATTGTCATCATTACCATTATCATTGAAAATATTTTCATCATTCACATCATGAAATTCATCATAATGAAAGTAATTTAATCACCAATAGTAGAAGAAATAATAATTTCACCAAAATTTTCCATTTTAAACTCAAATAAGCATGATTACCAAATAAAGGATGTTTAATCAAATTAATATTAACACCACTCAATATAACACTTCACCTAGTTTTATATATATATATATATTATATATATATATATATATATCCCTCTTAATTATCATAAAACATAAGATGATAAAGATGGAAATAATTGGGGTTAGTGATAAATAAATTAGAAACACACCAAATTTTGAAAATCTAATTTGATAGGTGGAAATCAGACCCTAGAAGGAAATGAAAAGTATAAATATAATCCTATGAGATTGATAGGTATGAAAGCATATAGACTCATAAAAATATAAGAATATATATGTGTGTGTGTTTGTGTGTGTGTGAGTGAGAGAGAGAGAGAGAGAGGAGAGAGAGAGAGAGAGAGAGAGAGAGAGGAGAGAGAGAGAGAGAGAGAGAGAGAGAGAGGAGAGAGAAGAGAGAGAGAGAGAGAGAGAGGAGAGAGAGGAGAGATGAGAGAGAGAGAGAGGAGAGAGAGAGAGAGAGAGAGAGAGAGAGAGGAGAGAGAGAGAGAGAGAGAGAGAGAGAGAGGAGAGAGGAGAGAGAGAGAGAGAGAGAGAGAGGGGAGGTATTATAACTTGATTTTGAGACTCAAAATAAGTTTTTGATGCTCGCTAAACTAAAATCCTAGAATTTGATTTTAATTTAAAAGAGGAAAAAAATTGACTTACTATTAATTAAGACCTAGGATAGAATTAACCACTGATTATGACTCTATGTTTTTATTTATTACCTACTATTATGATTCTGATATCCATTGATTTTTATGAAGTAAATCTTTCTATGACACTTTTTTGGCAAAACATGGTTAAAATCCTAGTTTCACTTGATCTAATTGATGTGTATAAATGTTTAAATTTATTCTCCTTACTTGTAACCTTCATTCATCAAAATGGCATAATAATATATAAATGTACAAGGTTAGTGGATCATGCACCCTATTGAAATGTTGAAACTAAATATCCTCTATGATCATATATAAGGCTCAATTTAGTCAGTTATTTTGACTGTTCCCAAACCAAAACGAAATAAAGGGATTCAACTCATCTTCCTACATAATCAAATGCAACTATATTCTTTGCTATGACATTATTTTTGTATAAGTTAATGTAACCAAAAATGGATTGATGTTGATTCTATTTAAGATAAATATGTAGGCTCCTTGAAAAGTGTGTGATGGATATACTTAATGTACAACTATATTTGGAATGAAGGATATTGGTTTATGAAACCTTGATATGAAATGGATTAGGGTACATCTTGTATATATAGGAATCGTTAAGACATATATGCAAAAAATCTTGACCATAGGAAATAGTTATAAGTAGAAATAAAGGTACACTAAATCAACCCAAGGTTAAAAAAACACATAAAAAGATGAGGGTAATAATTGAAAAACCATATATTTTGAGATTCTTTCTAGGTCATAATTAATAAACCACCAATTATTATCCAACAATAAAAATGTTCAAAATAGAGACAATCTAAATAGAGGATTATTTTCTTATACCCTAATGCTGATAACTAACAAACCTAAGGTATTCATGAGGAAATATAAATGATATAAAGCTGTGAAGAGTTTAATTTTCATGGAAAGTGTCTAAAAAGAGCCAAATATACACTGATGAGCCAAGTATGACAAATCATGACAAATACATAATGTAAAAATGTTCATGTATTAGAATTAGGTATCTAAAATAACAATGAGAATACACTTCTCATAATGATATAAAAAGTTTCTACAAATATTTTTTATTTATAATCCAAAACTCATAAGTTTTGATTGAAAGATATGGCTCTTTAAATGTTAGGTTATGCCTTTTGGCTTGAATAATGCACCTATAACCTTCATGAGGATGATGGATGACATCCTGAGACCCTTCATTAACTCATTCATGGTTATCTACTTGGATGACATACTCATCTACTTGGATGACATACTCATCTACAACAAATCATGGGAGGAACATCTGTAACATGTTTGTAAGGTGCTTCAAACTCTTTGAGAGCACAAGTTGTATGCAAATCTTGATAAATGCACATTCAAAATGAAAAATAATTAGTACTTGGGGTGCATTGTGAATGAATAAGGGGTCCATGTCAATCTAGAGAAGATTCAGGTTATTCAAGAATGGCCTACACCAATGACCCTCACATAACTTCACAACTTCTTGGGTCTTACAAATTTATATCACAGGTTTGTTCTTGGATTCTCACATGTTTCTTGGCCACTAAACCAAGTGACTAAAGGAGGAGCTAAAGATGCATTTCAATGGGGAAAAATACAACAAAGGGCATTTAAGAATTTGAAGAATAGACTCTGCTCAGCCCCTATTTTTACCTTACCAAACTTGCATCAACCTTTTGAGTTGATGATAGATGCATCTAAATATGCCATGGGAGATGTCATCATGTAACATGGCCATCTTGTTATACATCATAGTGAAACTTTCAATCATATAGTCAAGAAATACTTGACATATGATAAGGAGCTCTATGCCCTTACACAAGGCTACAAATAATGGAAACACTACATCTTAGGGAAAGAGACGGTCATCCACATTGACCATAGACCATTAGAATTCATCTAGACATAGAGCAAACTATGAAATTAGAGGCACCAAAAGTGGGCCACATATATACAAAAATTCTATTTGATAATTAAACACAAAAAGGGGAACTCGAATACAGCCATAGATTGTCTAATCCACCCACCAATTACTACACTCACAATAGTTCTTAACCTATGTGGACATGATACTACCACTTGGGGTGCTCTGTATGAAGTAGATATTTCCTTTGTCAATACATATTAGGCACTTCAAGAAGGTAAACATGTTTCTAATTTATATTTACAAGATAATATCCTCTGTCACATGGGGCACATTTATGTTCTAGCTATAGAGCAATAGAAGATGATATGGGAAGCACATTTCAGTAGGACAACTAGAAACTTTGGTGTAGAGAAGACATTGGTAGTTCTTAAAAAACACTTCTACTAGCCCCATATGTGAAAGGATGTGGAAAGGTACCATATTATACCCCATATGTGATATCCAAGCCAATAAATAAGAAGCAAGGATTGTACACACCATTACCAAAACTAACCAGGCCTTGAGAATCTATCTTGATGGAATTTCTCTCAGGTTTGCCCACTTCAAAACATGGCAAGGATTGTATTTTTGTTGTATTTGATCATTTTTATAAAATGGCTATCATGATTGCTTGTAAGAAAACTATATCTACTGAAGGAAACTGCTCAACTATATTTTAGTCATGTATAGCTCCATTTTGGTCTTCCCAAGTCCATTGTCTCAAATAGAGATAGTAGGTTCTTGAGCATCTTATCATGCACTCTATGAAAGATAATGGATACCAAGTTGATGAAGTTCATAACCTTCCATCCATAGACTGATGGTTAGATAAAAGTGGTGAACCACCTGATTGTTCACATGATTCAGATGTATCATTCCAAACATCCATGCACATGGGATGAGGGGATTCTTTTCATACAACATGGATATAATTAGGCCCTATATAGCTGGACCAAGCATAGTCCATTTCAAGTATGATTTAGGTTCCAACCCATGGCACCAATTGATATATCCATTTCATTCTCTACCATGGAATAGACACCTCATTGGAGATCTAAGGTAGCAAAATAAATAAAGTTCATTAAACAAATGAAACACATCCAGTTGTAGGTTCATGACATCTTGGAGAAGATGAATTAGAAGTATAAGCAATGCCATGACAAACATAAGATTTCACACCATTTTGCTATGGGTGACAAGGTTTGCTTGTAGTTTCAAAAGGAACAACTTACAGGCCCACACATAAAAATTCAACTTCTATGATATGGTCCCTACACCATCACCAAAAAAGTTGGAGAAAATGCTTTTGAGTTGAACCTACCAGGATAGCTTGGTCTGCATCCAATATTCAATGTGGATCTCCTCAAACCATATCATCCACCTCTATTGGACACTTCAATCATAGCAGAACAACTGGACATTGATGAGCTTGATCTGTAGAGTTTTGCTCCAGTGGAGGAGGATCAGATTGTGGACACCTAGATGAAGACAACAAGAGGATGCTCTATTCCACTTTATCTAGTAGTCGAAAGGGGCCAACTTAGCCACTAAGGTGAGTGGCTCACAAAGAATCAAATTAAGACACAACTACCATAGTTGATGAGGAATATTGACACAATGGGGACCATTGCTTCTCAAGGAGGGAGGAATGATTAAGGCAACAATTTAGGCAATAATTTAGGTGATGGTTCTATCTCAATTGATGATGGAACTTTTGGGATCCATAAATTTTGCACCATAGCTTCGATTGACTCCCTATTTGAACTATTAGAAATCTAAGAATGAGGAGAACATGATTAGATGACACTGAGCTTTGATCAGTGGGTTTTGACCCTTGAAAACCTAATGATTGGATCGTAGTTCTATCTCACCATTTTATTCCTTATTCTAAGCTTTTTAATGGTTCAAATGGGGAGTTAATCAAAGCTATGGTGCAAAAGTTATGGCTCCCAGAAGTTTTGTCATCAATTGGGGTAGAACCGTCACCTGAATTATCACCTAAATTGTTGCCCATATCACTTTAGCAAATGTCAATATGTATAATTATTGGAACCACCATGAAATAAACAAATGAAAGGAAACCATATAATATTATGCAATACTAAATAAAGAAATGGTTGTAAAAACTCTTGAAAATTATTCTAGTTAATGAATGTAGTTTTTTTCTTCTACGACTACCAATTACTAATTGTTAATGTATCTTCCATAATAAAATATTTGTATCAAGTCTCAAAAACTATGTTTTTATAGTGTAAATTATGTAGTAGTGTGGTATTGGTTTCTTATATGTGGATACTTTACCTATCAATTTCCTTACAACTTTGATTTTATAGAATTTATTTAGAATTTGGGCCCTGATACAAAAATAGTTTCATAACAACAATTTTTCTACAACACTACAAGCATTAAATAAAAATAACATATGTTTTTCATCAATAAGTATTCCATAATAGTAACATGCATGCTGAAGGAACAATAATAATCTTTCTTGTTGTAATATTATTCCCATTTTTCACAATATGTATTTTCAAGAGAGCCTTTCATAGAAAATGATTTGAATTAAGTTAAATAAACAAGAAAAGGTCCCTTATTAGTAGTTACCCAACCATTTACATCACGTACTCATTTTTTTATATTAATTTTCTCATTGAAAATCATTCATTTCAATAATAAACACCGAAAGATCATAGTATAGTATATTTACATAAGTATGAGCAAAATAATAAGTATAAGGTCATATGGTATGGATTTATGATGTAAAAAACATGATGAGACTAAGAAAATATATAAATAATAGGTAATTTATATGCCCCATAATTTGTTTTTTATATTAGTTATATCTTGTGATTTTATCAGTATAAATATGCATTTTAAAATGGTATATGAGCCATACTTAGTATCTCAACTCTATCATTATTTCCCTTAACATTATTTCTATAGATGTTTTCATTGTCATGTGTTTCTATTTCCATCTATTTCGACACAAAGGATAAATTTGGATCTATTTATGATTTAATACTTTATGTGTATGTTAGAGTGGCTCTACACCCATAATTACATGCCAAATTATTGGGAAATTAAAATTTGTCTTTCTCACCAAAAAAAAAAAGAGTTAAGGTGAAAAGGTTATAAGGTGTTAAATTTATTTTTATAAGTTTAATCATTTGTATCTCTAAACTTTTAGTTTTTTATATAAAACTTATACCATCCCTAATTTTATAACTTAAACAAGCTATAAATTCATCAGACAAAAGAGTTTGGGTTTTTTCATATCATGTATGTTTTCAAGATCATGCTCTTGTGTGGTTAGAATTATAAAATTATTGATGTGTATTGTTATTTTTACATAAAAATGAAAATTATTATGATGTTGGGTCTTTAAATTATAATTTTGATAAAGAAAATTAGTGGAGGTAACTCAAAATAAAAAAAATACATATAGTAGGATTCAAATGCCCATTTTTTGGGCCCTTATTTTTTAATTCTACTTTGGATTGTTCTAAGTCATTACAATTTTCTTTTTCATTTGGTAAACAATTTATTTCAATACTTTATATTTTTCACCATTATAAAAATACAACTATGTTGAAATATTGTACTTTTGAAATTTTCACCTGTATAATGGCTAATAAAAAGGTAAAATTGTTAACACTTCATAATAATTACTTTTATAAGTCATAAATGATTTATCTACTTTAAAAAAAAGGATTGTATAAAATTATAATAGAAATTGAGGTATGACTTATAAATAAGTTTTAGAATGCCAAATGGATCATTATATGTTTTAAATCACAAGGTTTGATCAATATGTTTGTGTTGAAATATTATAATATTCATATAGAAGAATTGGAGACACCTTCAAAAACTTAGGAGAGAATGCCTAAATTATTTAGGAGGACCAATGTGATTCAATTAAATCATGTAGATAATCAGTGGGTATCTTTGGTTCCAATGGATTACAACACCATTGGATACTATATATCCATATTTAAGCTTTTTAGATTACAACTCAAAGAACTCCAAAAGGTTATAAAACTTTTATCAAAGTTGAAATTTTATTTCTAATATTTGTTTCAACCTTTGACTCCACCATGAATGTTTTTAGAAAGGAGTAGACGATGTCAAAATATAATGAATTAAATGAAAATATAATAAGAATGAAATTTAAATTTGTAAATATGGGCCTTCTTGCCTTTAAAGGCTCAAACAATTAATCACTTTTAGTTTAGAATCAAGGAAAAATTAAAAGCCCCTAAAGTTGGATCCCCAATCCAAACTAGTTTAATATTCTATGCCTAAGTGAAAATAAAAATATAATAAGGGTCTCCAATCTTATGTATTTTATGAAATATGGTCATCTAAAACTTAAGTGTTTTAATAAGTTTGAAGCCTTGACAAAGGAAATGAAAAAACACAACACCAAAGTTCCATCTCGCTCACATTTGAGGTAAGAGCATATCTTGCGAAAGGCATAAATTTTGATCCTAGAATTTGTTTAACCCTTTTTTTAAAAATACAAATATATATATATATATATATAAAGGACCTACATATATCCAAAAGTTTCAATAGTTACTTAACAACTTTTTGACATTTTTCAAGTTCTAAATTTGATGATATAAAAGTTGAAAAAAATTATTTTAATTTTATTTTCACTATTTTTATAAATTTTTAGATTTTTTTGTAACTAGGCATGTAATTTCTATTGTAAGTCACCCCTATGACTTATTTAGACATTTATAGAGTAAGGGATATCTAGTTGACTCATTTGAGCTTGCATGCAAAAGTTACTAAAATAGAAAGTTCTAAAAACTGCTAAAAATATTTAGATCAATTAACTCTTAGATTATCATTTAATCTAATAGTGTGTTAGTTTTGCAAGACAACTCAATCTTCAATTTTTGTAGTATTAAAATATTCTATTTATTATTTTGTTAGAATAATGAAGAATGAAAATTTGTTTTTGTCATTCAATTTTATTCCATGTCATTTTAGTCCATCTTTTAAAATTAGTGCACTCTTGGTCCCATTAGCATCTTTAAAATTATTTATCTAATAGAAACAACCCTCTAGTTTTATACACTTATAGTATATTGATTCAAAACAATCTACCTTAACCCAAATGGGTGATGATTTCAAGGGCTTTGAATCACATGGATAAGGATGATGCCATGCTCACTTCATTAAGTGGTTATGACACCCATAAAATATTTTTTGGTGATTCTTGTAAGTACAAGAATAGTTGAGATAGAAGGTGGAAATATTGAGAAGGAACTTTATGTACAATAAATTTAAACCAATTTTCTCTCCATATACTAGGTGACTTTATTAGGGGAAGTAAAAATAATGGAGTTTCTACATATTCATTTTTCTTAAGGGATGTAAAGGGACACTAATGGATTATTCTATTGGAAAGGTATATCATGCTAAAATTTTGTATCAGATTTTGACACATTGACAGCTAAAACACCTTCAAATGTATTATTATATTTGTCATATGACTTACTAAAGGTGTGGCATGAGAGGTTTGACCACTTAAACTACCACCAATGAAGACATTAGAGTAAAAAAACTCCCACTTGTCTCTTTTGAGGATGGTGTATGGTAAGGTTATGTCCTAGGAAATCATCACAAATACCAATTTTGAGATAGGTAAGGATTAGAGAGTCACATTGCAAATTCAAGTTATGCATGATGACATCAATGACTCACTTATAAAAATATATAATGCATGGTATAGGTTTCATGTTCACTTTCATACATTATTTTTCCAAGAGGTCTTTTTTTATTATCTCAAGCAAAAAGTGAAAATAAAAATCCAAATTTATTTATTTTAGGGATTTTATTGAGAAAAAATATCACTTATGAAGATAAATAATGGTAGAGATTATTCCAAATTTTATTTTGAAGATTGTTTTATATATTATGACTTATGAAGGCACCATACAAATCAATCTATTCCATAACATAATGGTATTACCAAGAAGAATAAATATTGTCTCAAAAAGATGTAAAATTATAGGATTTAGTCTAGGATTTTAGCCCCTCAACGCTTAGCTAAGACCACCAATTGTGATAAATATATTCTTAACAAAATACCTCATATTTAAATTCAAGTGGTTTTTCCTAAAGAAGATTGGAATTATAAAAAGACTAAGTTTATCCACATTAGAGTGTTTGGGTGTAGATCCCAAAATAAAAATGCAAGGAAATTGTTAGTAATAGTCCTTGGATTTCCTCATTAGAACATGATAGTTTTTGTAGTCTTATATGTTGTGATGGAACTCGCTAGTTAAATTAGAACATAACTAAAAGAGAAGGCATGGAACTATATAAACTTTATCAAAGTTAGATACAAATTAAACATCACACATATCATCAGATTTAAATGAAGTTCATTCATATACCACGTTCATCCTTCTAGGTGGACAGAAAAACTTTACTATAGAAAATATGAAGATACATTAGTTAAAAAATAATTATGACATAGAACACATAATAATTTTAAATATTCAAAACAATAGAGATTTATATTAAATATGAAACCAATTAGGAGAAATAAAAACATATCATACTAGGTATATATAGACTTTGAATGGAAAATGACTCTTCATTTCATTGACCTATCATTTCCTCTTCTTTTCAATTTGAGGTAGACATTCCATATTTCAATAATTACATTGAATTATATGATCAATTACAAAAAATATACAAACTTGTGCATTTTTTACATGTTCATATTTATAAAATTATGCGTGAAGTAAACTTAACACCCTTATACTAACATATTCCCCTATTTTATTTTGTTATCTCATCTTGAGGCAAAATTTTATGTTGGAGTGTATGTGATATGCTTATGATTTCTATAAAAAATGGATTTGTTTTGAGATGTGACTTATTACTATGTGAATAAGCTTCAGTCATAATTTCAATTGAAGTGTCATTTACCAATTCTCACTTCTTGTGCACTACTTAGTCATCCTTTCAGTTTTTTAACTAAGTAGCATACAACCTTATCACCTTTTATTATTTTTCTATATGGTTCCATAACAAAGAAGCCACCCTTTATGGTTTTTCAACCTTCCTATCCTTGCACGTAAATATTTATACCCATAAAATATTTTTTGAGCCATAAATTGATCATATTTTTGAAAAACACATTAATTTTTTCTAATGGAGATGACACTAAATATGTGTTTATATGAGGATTGGATTGATCATATTGAACAACCACTAATGATGTTATATAAGTCCTTTTTTATAGGATCCTACTATTAAGTAGGTTGTGGTGGAGGAATATGTTATAGATGTGGCCTTTGAGTCACCTTTGTAACATGTAGTATATTGATGACCTTGGTAGGTGGGATGTATTTTGGTTCATCCTTGATGTCATGGATGAACTTACAAGGTTTCCCAAATCATGATTATAATTTGTCCAGTATACTAGTACATCCCTAACCATGATAAATAGTGTGTGAATGTGCACTTGAATATTTAACATTTCTTGAATATCATCACTTACAGCCATAACAAGTGTTCGATGAATCACACCATTTTCATCTATGTTATGTATAATTTATTTCATTCATTCCAAATAAAATTATGTTTTCACCCCTACAAATGTGATTCACAACATCTCCAACTCCCATGTTCATATTATAATCATAACATTATATCTCAACAATAGTGATTATTATAGAGTGTTATCTATTTAATCCAAATTTATTTATTTTAAGGATTGTGTTGAGAAAAACTATCACTGAGATTCATTGATTGAGGATAAATAATGGTAGACATTATTCCAGATTTTATTTTGAATATTGTTTTATATATTATGACTTATGAAGGCACCATACAAATCACTCTATTATATAACCTAATGGTATTAACAATAAGAAGAAATATTTTCTCAGAGAGATGTAAATTTGTAGGATTCAGTCTAGGATTTTGGCCCCTTAACACCTAGCTAAGACCACCAATTGTGAAAAATATATTCTTAACAAAATTCCTCATATTTAAATTCAAGTGGTTTTTCCTAAAGAAGATTAGAATTAGAAAAAGACTAATTTTATCCACATTAGAGTGTTTGGGTGTAGATCCCAAAATAAAAATGCAAGGAAATTGTTAGTAACAATCCTTGGATTTCCTCATCAGGACATGATAGTTTTTTTAGTCTTATATGTTGTGACAAAACTTGCTAGTTAAATTAGAACATGACTAAAAGAGAAGGCATAGAACTATATAGACTTTATCAAAGTTAGATACAAATTAAACATCACACATATCATCAGATTTAAATGAAGTTCATTCATATACCATGTTCATCCTTCTAGGTGGATATAAAAAACTTTACTATAGAAAATATGAAGATACATTAGTTAAACAATAATCATGACATAGAACACAATGATTTTAAATATTCAAAACACTAGAGATTTATATTAAATATGAAACCAATTAGGAGAGATAACAACATATTATACTAGGTATATATATACTTTGAATGGAAAATGACTCTTCATTTCGTTGACCTATCATTTCCTCTTCTTTTCAATTTGAGGTCGACATTCCATATTGCAATAATTACATTGACTTATATGATCAATTACCAAAAATATACAAACTTGTGCATTTTTTACATGTTCATAATTATAAAATTATGCGTGAAGTAAACTTAACACCCTTATACTAACATATTCCCATATTTTATTTTGTTATTTCATTCTGAGACAAAATTTTATGTTGGAGTGTATGTGCTATGCATATGATTTCTATAAAAAATGGAGTTGTTTTGAGATGTGACTTACTACTATGTGAATAAGCTTCAGTAATAGTTTCAATTGAAGTGTCATTTACCAATTCTCACTTCTCATGCACTACTTAGTCATCCTTTCAGGTTTTCAACGAAGTAGCATACAACCTTATCACCTTTTACTATTTTTAAATAGGGTTCCATAACAAAGAGGCCACCCTTTATGGTTTTTCAACCTTCCTAGCCTTGTACGTAAATATTTATACCCATAAATTTATTAGATTTTTGAAAACACATTACCTTTCTATAATGAAGGTGGAACTAAATATGTGGTTATATGAGGATTGGATTGATAATATTGCACAACAACTAATGATGTTATATAAGTCTTTTTTATAGGATCCTACTATTAAGTAGGTTATGGTGGAGGAATATATAGATGTGGCCTTTGAGTCACCTTTTTTACGCATAGTATATTGATGAGCTTGGTAGGTGGGATGTATTTTGGTTCATCCTTAATGTCATGGATGAACTTACAAGGTTACCCAAATCATGATTATAATTTGTCCAGTATACTAGTACATCCCTAACCATGATAAATAGTGTGTGAATGTGCACTTGAATCTTTAACATTTCTTGAATATCATTATCACTTATAACCATAACAAGTGGTTGACGAATCACACCATTTTCCTCTATGTTATGTATAATTTGTTCCATTCATTCCAAATAAAATTATGTTTTCACCCCTGTAAATGTGTTTCACAACATCTCCAACTCCCATGTTCATATTCTAATCATAAAATTATCTCTCAATAGTAGTGAGTCTTATATAGTGTTATATATTTCAACCACTAATGCTTGAATTTCCATGATTTCCTTATATTTATCTATTTATGTTAATTCATGTGTGATATATTTCCATGCATCTTGGAACTGAGACTTCTATTTTAACAATTACCATGAATTTTTTGGATTGGTATATAGATATATTAATAAATTGCCTATATTCCTCTAAAAACTCAAATATTAATATTAGGAACCCATGTCCTACCTTTATCTTTGCATTATTAGTGTATTAGTCACTATGGACACATATTATTTGTAAGTAGTTCCTTTAGCATACTTAAATTATCCCACATACATAAGAAGTAGTATTTGTTATAATATATTTAGTATTTAAGTGTTGAGGCCCAATGAAGGCATCCACAAATATTCTTGTATTGAACTTGCTCAAAGGAGGATGCCCCATTGAAGTGGCCTATGTTTTACCGGTTATTTTGAGTTATTTTCCAAAATTCATTTTATTGTTCATTTATTTTATATAGTTAGTAAATCTATGCAATAGTTTCATCGTATATGGTATTAGAGCACTTTCTTGGCCTATGGATAGATTTTGGAGAAATGTTTTTCAATAGTGGCTTTTCAGGAACTATGCCATTTATGAAAATATTTTTCCTTGCCTCTATTTTCTACATCTTCATTACAAGTTTGGTTAAGGGTAAATACCCCTCTACATGACTATGGGAATTACTTGGGCATAAGTCCTAAAACTCATTATGAGTACCATAGGAACCCCAAAGTAATTAGACCATTGAGAGGACTTGCTAGTAAAAAGGGTAATGACCCCATCCTGATTGAATATTTACCATTTGTTAGGTGAAACAAGAGCTATTACTTAGAGGTAAATCTATGGTAATTTTTTTTATGAAGATAGGTACTCATTCAAACAACATTGGTAGCCATATAAATTTTTTAAAACCCTTAGGTAGTTAAACAAAATTGGGTCTCATATCTAGCATAATAATTTTAGAATACCATTAGTAGAGTGATTACAGTTGAGAATAGATGGTAACCACACACTTGATGATAGACTTTTGGTAGGAGCAACAAAGTGGAATTTACTTTCTAAATACACATAAAAAAAATCACCATATCTCTCCATCTATAGTTCTATTAACTCTCAAAATTTCCTAGAACACCTAAAATTTCATTCTGCACATTTTCTTCCTTAAGGGTCCGTATCCAAATTCCACTTCTATTAGCCACAAATATCAATTTTGGGGGTTTTTCCATAACTTCTTTAGTTTTTGTCCTTTCTTCAAAACTTTCCCACAGTGGTCCTTTCCCTTTTCTAATCCTTTGTCCCTCTTAGAAAAATTTTCCATTTTTTCCATTATGATTCTAAAATTGCCCTTGCCTTCATCAATCCTAACTAAGAGGTGCGAAAAAAATAGTAAAGGTATATTTACCCCTTCCAATGAGTCTAAATTAAAAAATTTCCTTACTGACTGTGTCTTAAAATTGATTTTTCTATCCCTTGCAAAAAAAACATTGGTTATGATAGCCACCCATGTAGGCATAAAGATCATGGAAAAATAAATAGTAACATTGAAAACCTAAGTCACTGAGTTAACCAATATGATGTGTGGATTGAATAAGCCTAATAGCTTTTTGCTCAATAAATTTTAGGAATTTTCTTCAGAGAATAGTTTCTCTTCTCCACACACATCATGTGGGCCTAAGCTAGACTTTCCATGATTTACGGGTACATATCCTATAGGATGTATATATCGAGCTGATAAATTTTCAACCTTCATAATAATTATTCTATCAATAAAGTCTTGATTTCTTCCTTCCACTTAGAATAAGAAGCACTCTAATGGTACTATTGGTATCTCAAGTTGAATGATGAACCCAATTTGAAAACATTTGCATCCTTAATTTTTGGTAGGTTTTGTTCCTTGGAATTTGATTAATTTATATGATCTCTCAACAAAATCCACTAGATAGGCATCATTTGTGATTATCAGATTAAATTTGAGAAATTGGATAATCACACTAAAGGGTTATTAGATGATTTCTTAGAGATTTATTTTATTAGTGGAATCAAAGATCTAATCTACTTGAAGGTAAAAATATTTTATCCCAACAACATGATGGATGCCTTAGGTCTAGTTAAGTTAGCAAAAGATAAACTCTTATCACAACATTGACTTCCCACTATCTCACTTGCAAAGAACAAGCGAACCAATGACTAGCCACAACCACACCCATCAAGTGCCTTATTGAGGCAGAGATGTGAGATCATAAGGAGAAAGGATTATTTTATAATTTTGATGATAAATAAGTTAAGGATAATAGGTGCATCACACAAAATATATACTTGATATATGTGGAATAAATTCTATAATAGGACAAAGAGCTTGATATCCAATAATTATAAGATGCTCTAGTAGAACAAAGCCCCTCTAAGGACTCAATGGCTTAGGAGATTCAACCTAAGATCTCTCTATATGAACTATCATGTGTTACCACCCTTCAAACCATGAAGGTAAAGGGGTTATTTAAAAATATCCCTCTCATAATCCTCATTTACTTTGGCAACACTCATAATTTCATCAATCCCCACATTACTAAGTAGGCATACTATTTTATACACCTTTGTTCTATATCTAAATTAATGATTGATAATGGGGGAACATTTCCATGTAAGTAGAAGTGTAAAAATGTTCATATAATGATATGTGATTACACTCTTCACTTAGATACATTTTTCATACCCTTATGGGGATGTGATGCTGTCTTAGGGGCATATTGGCTATGCACATTAGAACCTATTCTATGGGACTTATCTGAAATTTGGATGTAGTTCATAGATAGTAGCAATAAGAACATGTTAAAAGGGTTATTTCCCAAATCTAATAACATCATCAATTCCCATTGCATGGAAAATCTTATGAAGAAAGGCTCACATGGGGTCATTACCTAGTTGCACTCCCTCCAACTCTAGCTCCCCACCGCTACTAACTACCTTGCTAATTTACAAGCCATCCTTGACAAACATGAAACCATTTTTATGGATCTAGTGGGTTTTCCCCCTTCAAACCTTGAATATCATTATATCCTTCTCATTTTAAGAAGCATCCCACCCAACATCTGACCATAACACTATCCCCATCTATAAAAGATTGAGATTGAACAACTAGTATAAAAACTCCTCAAGTTTGGATTTATTCACCCCATCAACAACCCATACTCCTATCCAGTGATTATTGTCCACAAAAAGGATGGGTTATGGAACCTTTACATTAAATTCTATGCCTTTAACCACCTCATTATCAAAGATAAATTCCCAATTCTGATTATTGATGAGTTTTATGAGGCAAATTTTTTTATCCAAATTAGATCTTCATTCAAGCTATCATTAGATCTACGTGCATGATGATGACATTTTAAAGATATCCTTTCACACTCATGATGGTCACTATGAATTTTTGCTTATGAAATTTGGACTTATAAATTTCCCTTCAACATTTCAGGCCCTAATGAATAAAATCTTTCATCCTTTCCTCTATCAATTTGTTTTGGTTTTCTTTGACGATATTTTGATCTACAATAACATATGGGAAAAGCATCTCCAACATCTTGATAGGGAATTAAAAATTCTATCAAATAGTCAATTATGTGTCAAGTAGTCCAAGTGTTCCTTTAGTCAAGAGGAATTTGAATATTTAGGTCACATTATTTCAACTCATGGGGTTCACATGGATCTAGAAAACATTAATGCTATACAACATTGCCCTCTGCCAATAACCCTCAAGAGCCTTCATGGATTCCTAGACCTTACAAGATATTACCACAAGTTCATCAATGATTATGGAAAGATTGTGGCTACCTTGAATTCCTTATTGAATAAGGATGAATTCATATGGGATGCCACAACTGACCAAGCATTTGTGGCACTCAAACATGATATGTGTATCACAACAATTTTGGTCATGCCATACTTCACCAAAACTTTTGCCATCAAAATTGATGATTTTGGAAATAGCTTGGGTGTTCTTCTTCTCTAAAATGTTCATCATATTATTTTCACTAATAAATCCCTTTTTGGACTAAATTTGGGTTTATCAATATATGAAAATGAAATGATGACAATTTTACATGCAGTACAAAAATGGTGGCCATACTTACTTGGGAATTATTTTTAGATCAAAACCAATCAACAAAGTTTTAAATACTTCTTATATGAATGGGTCTCATCATCGGGACAATAGAAATAGGTCAAAAAACTCATTAGATATGATTATGAGATCACTTATAATAAGGATAAAGACATTGTCATGGTTTATGTTCTCTCATGCACATTCAAGGACCAGACTTCCCTTTCTACCATCTCCATGCCCATTCCAAACTAGTTGGAATTTATACACCAAGGGTATGCACATAATCCCTCTTTACACCATCTCATTCAAAAATTGACCACTAACCCCTATAAAGTACCAAATTATTCATGGGATGGTGATTCTCTACATTACAAGGGTCTTCTAGTGCTTCCCAATAGCATAGACCTTCATTAGGCCATATTCTTTGAAATCCATGCTTCTCCATCAGTAGGGCACTTAGGATTTCTCAAAACATATGAGCATGCATGTCAAAATTTCTTCTGAAAGGGGAAATTAAATAGATGATGGATAAATGTGATACATACCAATGTAACAAAGGTGAAATAATAATGATTCCTTATTTGCTTGAGCCCTTTCCCATTCGTACTAGGATTTAGACTGATATTTCTATGGATTTCATTGAGGTCCTCTCAAAATCTAGAGGAAAAATAGTGATCCTAGTCATGGTTGAACACCTCTCCAAATAAATTCATTTTTGTCCCCTCAACCATCCTTATACAGCTTCCACAGTTACACAAGTTGTCTTGGATCATAACTTCCATCTTCATGGCATCCCTTCTTCAGTCATATCCAATCAAGATGCAACTTTCACAAGCCATTTTTGGATAGAGCTATTTTGATGCACATGCACACAACTAAAGATGAGTTTTGGGTATGACCCCTAAAATATGGCTAGACATAAATTGTCAACAAATTCTTAGAAACAATTTTTCATTGCTTTGCATCAGCATAATAATAACCATGGGTAAAGTGGCTCCCCCTTGTAGAATTGTGGTACAAAACCTCCTACCACACTTCTACTAAAATGACTCCATATGAAGTAGTTTATGGTCAAGCACCCCTATCACTTCTCATGTATACCCCTAGTAGTTCCTTATTTTAGGAAGTTGATAGTACTCTTTAACATCAACATCAGTATCTCATCACCCTATGGGGTAATCTCCATCTAGCACAAAACCTAATGAAGCAGTAGGTTGATCAACATTGCTCTAAGTGCACCTATTAACTTGGTGATATGGTTTTTATTCATCTTCAACCATAAAATCAATCATACTTGAAACTAAAAGGGCATCATAATCTTACCCCAAATTTTTGTGGGCCATATAAGTTTCTCCAGTAGATTGGATTTAATTTCTTAAAATTTGTAACTTCCACCTTCCTCTCAAGTTCATCTAGTATTTCATGTCTTCTATTTGAAGAAAGTTACTGGAACCACCATCAAAGTGCAAAATATCTTACCAGAACTTGATAATGAAGGCTCTATCCTTATTGAACTAGAAGCAGTCCTAGACAGGTGCACCTACCAAATTCACTCCCTCTCAATAATAGAACTCTTATTTCAATGGTACGGTGTCCAACTAAAAGATGCCACATGGGAACCACTATTCCAAATTCAATAATGATTCCCACATCTAACATTTTGAGGATAAAGATTGTTTTAGGAGGGATGTTAGGAACCCATGTATTACCATTCTCTTTACATTATTAGTGTATTAATCACTATGGATGCATATGCTTTGTAATTCATCCCTTTAGCATATTTGAATTATCCCACATATATGGGAAGTAGTAGTTGTTATAATAGATTTAGTATTTAAGTAAGTGTTAAGGCCCAATGAAGGCATCCACAAATATTATTGTATTGAGCTTGCTCAAAGGAGGTTTCCCACTTAAATTGGTCTACAATCTAAAGGTTATTTTGAGTTATTTTCCAAAGTTTATTTTATTTTTCATTTATTTTCTATAATTCATAACTATGTGCAAAAGGTTCCTCACAATTACCTCAACTTCACTACAAAGATTTTGTACTTGAGCCCTAATTTTTTATGGTAAAATGTTTTACTACCTAGTCTTATGTGATTTTTGTGATGAGATTGGTGAATTTATTTGACTTATACATTAGCTAGTCACCTAGGACTTTTTTTGCCAAGTTCAAGTATGTATCATCAACGATATTTCTAGATTTTGTAAAACACTTATGTAATTGAACATTTTCCCACCATAGATAGTATTTATCCTCCTAGATATCAATTTCATTTTGCATAATGGAAAGTATGAAGTGCAGTGGCACATTTATTGATTTTCCAATGAATATTGTGTAACATCCAAAGTTATTTATTGAGTTACACTAGATAATGTGATTTGAGTTGAGGAAACCATAAATGTCACTATTGGTTTTTAGATGTGTGCCAAAGGCATGGTGAATCATTTATAAGGAAATTGTAGCCTATATATCCATCCACTAGGAATTTTTAGTGTCTTATTGGTTTTTTAAGCCTCCATATTTTTAAACCCCTTATGTTTAACCATGGCTCATAGAATTTCTTGATGGTTGTGCCTAGGGTTTTGCCATTTTTGGTTGTGTTATATCTACTACGTCTTTTTTGAGACTTACATTTTCATACCTTGGCATGATTTTTCTTTTGCTTAGCCTAATGTTTCATGCATAATATATATATATATATATATATATATATATATATATATATATATATATATTTCAAAATATAATAAGTATTCTTATTCTCTACTTCTTCCTTCTCCTTTCAATATTTATTTCCTTTACTACTTTGTCAGCTATAGTTTTTAGTGATTGTTCTTTTACAGCCTTCTTATTTGCTTATTCAATCATTTATAGGTCCTTGAATCATTTATGCTCATCTTATTTGGATAAATTTTCGTCCTAAGCCTTTTTTTTCTCCTCTTATTTTAATTTAGCCTTTGTATATCTTTTGGTAGCCTTCTTTTGTTTTTTGTTCAAGCCATCTTTCTCTTTCTAAGCCTTATCTTTGGCCACTTTATCTTCCTATATGATTTTCATCACATTGTCTAACTTAAATTCCACCTTTATTTTGACCTACATGTGAAATTTATCATGATGGTGAGGGGGTTATGCACACATAGGGGAATAGGGTGAAAGTGGTGGGGAATATGGAAGTGTAATTTTTGGAGGAGATGGAGGAGTGGTAGGAGGACTAGATTGTAGAGATGATTTATTTTGGTGATTAGAGTAGTGGCCTAAGACCTCACAAATTTTGGCACTATAATTTTCCTCTAGTGAGCCTTTAAAATACTTTCCCAAATTTTAATTTCCTATTGAGCTTCCTAAATTATGACTTGTGGACTTGTGAATATGTCCATTTATTAGGCAACTAGGGGGTGTGGTCATGTAGCTCCTGGTCTATAGGTTTTCTTACTAGTGGCTTGAAAGGAATGGCTTAGACCTTGGCTTATTTTTTGTTGCTTTTAATAAATATAGGTGACACTATATATTCTATCTTGAGCTTAGTCCCTTGTGTTATTTATTATACTATGATTGGCTCTTATGTGGTGGTGGTCACTTGTGTTTGTGACCCAAAATCTAATTCCTTTTCCTAAAATAAAGCTTGTACTATGATACACTTCACCTCTTATTCTTTTGTGACCTTGTCAATTATGATGAATTCTCATGGTGGAGGAATTTATACCAATAGAATATGGGGGAATCTATTTTGAACATGACATATTTGAACTAACTTCTAAAATAAATTTTTTATTTCATTCTCTTAATCATACATATCATTCTTGACATCATTGATCACAACTTATACACTTCTTTTGGAGTGAATTTAAAAGGGTCAAGATTGTACTCAGTTATAATGGTGGGAATATATGGGTCACTCATCTTATATGATATTTTATGGGTCCTATTAGCTAGAGATTAATTTAATTGTGCAATATTTACCTTGTTCTTGACTTATGTCCCTTGTATTATTGAGGCTAATGGTTTTGGTTTGGATTGAGATTAAGCCTATGATTGGGCCTACAATTGAGTTTATGGTTGTGTGACTCCTAGTGGTATGAATTTTAATGGTTTAACACTCCATACAACCAAGTGATTTTACCAAATAACTTCTACTTATGCCATATGAATGTCAATCAATAATGGAAGAGGTACCATTAGTGGATTCTATAGCTCATGAAGTTTGATTTTTTATTTATTTTATAGCTTGGTAATTATTTTTATAGGCCTAAGATATTTCAAGACATCATTGGTCACACATGGGTTAACTAATATCATGACCTAAATTTTTATCCACCATCCTATGAACTTTCCCACTTGCAGGTAGTGTTGTCCATTTTATAGCCATACCAAGTTAGGGAACACATTAGTAATTAATACCAGGAGTGATTTCACCTCAAGGGACAACCATTGTGTATAATAGAGATAGAGTACCAAGAATTCTTACTGAAATGATTGTGTTGTGTTGGCCAATAGCTTTTATGCATTGATTTTTAGCTTTGTTTTGATAAAGTTGGGAAAATTAAATTCCTCCCATGACTATATCATATGTTATGTACTTACACCCTTTATTACATGTTTCACACCTTTTATAGTTTGTTAGTACCAACACATGATACATTATACAATAACCCATACTATTATGTCAGTAATGTGTGGTATTAGAACTTTTCTAATTATTTTGTCATATCAATCCTAAATTTTTGGATAGATGGGAGGATTCATTATCTTTTATCCACAAAGTGACTTTTTCTCACCAAAAATCTTATCACATACACAATCTTATTTAAATTTATTTGAATCATCACCTCTAGTGATAGACGAAATAGATCCATAATTATATATACTTATAAGTGTCATAATCAACTGATCATGCTATCAAAATATAGGTAAATTTACAAATTGTTCATCATTTGGTTGTAGTAGTCCATTGGGAAGGTCAAATGCTCCTTGTGTAAAAGCAACTCTTTGGGGTTTAAAAAAACATTATTTTATCTACATAAATGAATTTGAATGGGTCAATGTCACTCCATCATGATTTTAATAAATCCTAACCAATTACCATATCTTCCTTTTGATCCTTAGTAAATGGAACAAGTATCTAGTGTATGGTCATTTTATCTTTTGTGTGCTAGATGGTTTATTTGCTCCTTCACAATACATATTATTGAAAATTTTAGAAAATCTCATCATTGTCTCACAAAGTATTCATTGGGAAAAAAGAGCTAATTTTAATTTTAATAAATCTAAAAAGTGTAAATTTCATTGGTTTTCCTTTTTCAAATAAAAATTATTGCCTCTTACTTGTGTTGAACCACTAATATACCTTGCACATCCTACATGTGTGCCTTAAATTTGGTATCCATTTATGATTTGAAACATGGATATTTTCATGGTTTTATTTGAATTTGAATAATGTGACATGCCATCATTCCATTTTCAAATACTTTCCTCTTGAACTTTAAATTCTTGTCTAGAAAATCTTTCCTTTTTTGGAGCAACATGATATTATTTTTGTCTTGTCATTAAATATCTCATCAAATTGGTCAAAATTAATTTTTGGTCTCTTCTAATTTTGATGTTTGAGCCTCCATTCCAAACTTGACTCATTTTAAAAGCTATCATATATCCCTGTCATGAATCTAATCTATCCTTTTTGTTGATAATGATGTCAAACTCTTCACTAGGCTGTATCATTTAATCTCTTATAAATGTAATTATGTTAAACTTTGGTAGTTATATCGTCTACTAATAAAAAACCTAAAAATATAAAAATAAAATTAAAATAATAATCTAATTTGTGCTATACATAACTTATTTACACAATGCTAAATTAATATCATTGATGGCAATGTTTGAGCCTACTGCTATTTATTTATCTCAAGATAATATTTCGTTGTAGATCTCTCAGTACTATAGTGTCTTACTTAGATAACTAATGAATTATATAAGGACATTTCCACTTAATCCATAACATTATTAGGTGTGCTTAGGACCTATTTTCATATAATAAGACCATTTTTTCCAATTGGAAATCTTTGGATCTAAGATTATGATTATGCCATGATTTTTGACTTCGCTTATGGACCTCTTGATTCTAACTCTCCAATTGCATTATTTATTCCATGAAAGTTATCTCCAATAAGTATTATTAAAAGGACTCTTTGTCACCCAATTGTCTTATCATTTCAAGTCATAGGTTAGGTATGAGGTAATCCATTAGCATCATAGCTTCCATTTCATAGACTAGTTAGAATGGAGTATATCTAGTTGCTTACTTAGAATTTTTTCTATAGGCCCACAGGATTACATGGATGTGATATTCCTAGTCATCTCTTTATATATTATATATCTTAGTTAACATATTTTTTAAAACTGTATTGGACACTTTTTCTTGACCATTTGCCTAAGGATGATATATTGTACTCTTTTGGTGTGAAAACATGAAATATTATATGTTTTGGTAGTATTGCTCAGAAAACGAGTTCCAATATCCCTTATTAATTTATGTGAACATGTGAACCTTGTTATAATATTTTTTTAATAGGCATTTGAATCATTATTTTTACTACAACTTGGAGTTTTAACTACCTCAACCCAATTAGTGAAATAATATGTCACACTTATAATATACCTTGTATTAGATTACTTAGATGCAAGGATTATAGTTCTCAAAAAATTAATACCCAATTAATATAATGG
Source organism: Torreya grandis (assembly GCA_037957365.1). NCBI lineage: Eukaryota > Viridiplantae > Streptophyta > Pinopsida > Cupressales > Taxaceae > Torreya > Torreya grandis. The sequence goes on along the minus strand of JARHVA010001347.1, from coordinate 2,333,768 downwards.
TTGTGCATCTATAAATGGCGTAAAATGTATTTCATACCTCTAATTTGGTTTTCCTATGCACTAGAGAATGTTGTAGTGTTTTGAAATTATGTGTGTATCCTAAAAATAATGTTGTCCACTACATCCCACTTTGTAATATCTTCTACAGTCAATTTCCTATGAAGTGACCTCCTAAAACTCCTTGATGTTCTTCCTCTAAAACTTTTATCCTTTCATGTTCTAAGTAAACTCTACAAAGGTCATTATCTTTACCTATATTATAGAGGAATCCATTGATAATGTTGGAAGGTAAAGCATATGCAAAAATTATTTCTTATCATATTCTACATAATTTTTAGGAAATGTATCATTCTAGAGAAAGGTTGTGATTTATTAAATCTAATAAAGTATTTCAATTAAATTTAATAGGTGTGGATTCAGATATTCATCTTGTAAGTCTTCTAGCTCTTCACCTTTTTGAATGTGGCTAAGATGGTCTGGTCCAAAATCTCCCTTCCTAGATTTACAATGATTTTAAATTGGAATTATTTAAAGATCATTAATTACATTTAAATTATCCCTCCAAACATTATTTTATCAACCAATTATCATAATTATTGATGATCTATGAAAAACTTGAAGGGAGTAGATAGCAAGTAATGTTGGACTCTTGAAGTTTGAAGACCATCACCAGAGCTTTTCACTCTATTTTTTTTGCAATTTTTCTCAGCCTAAGAAAACTTTTGAATTTTGAAATTAATTATATGATCCAAGCCTCCTTGTTTTAGTTTCACTAATATGGATCCAATTTTTGAAATAGAGGAGTCAACATGAACATGAAACATTATGTTCCAATTTAGAAAACTAAAATCAATGTTATGACTAACTACTACTTCAATTATGTGAAAGATTTATATAATTTTGGGGTCCATTAAAACATATTATCCTTGCACAATAATTATTCCATTGGTTTTGAAATGGTTGTGTATCCATAAATGAACTTACAATAATGTCTAGTATGACCTAGAAATGATCACACTAATGATGGGTTGGCTAGTGGTTTGAGCCCCACTATTAATATGATTTTTGTTTGGTTAACCAAAATCTAGTTATTACTACACATATTTTCAAGTAATATTACATATTTTTTGAAAAATGTATATTTATTCAAATTAAAGGTAACTCATAGTGCACATCTTTCTAAAATTAATCATAGCTTAGACGTATTCTTTCGATAAAGAGAAAACCTAGTCATTTAGGTATACTTTGAAAAAATCATAATTAAGTCCTTAAATGGATTAATAAATACTTTTTAGAAATATTTTTGTGTGTATTTAGTCCAAATTGAATTACCTTATAAGTTAATGGCCCCCATTCTATTGATAAATTCATCTTTGTCTGATCTTTAGCTATAATTTGGATTTGGTGATATCTACCAAATCCATACTTGAATGAGTAGACTTTATGCCCTATAATGGCTTCAATTACCTCATTATAAAATGGAATATATAAGGGATCATTGAAACAAGTATCATTTATTATGTGATAATATCCACAAACTAATATCTCCCTTGTCCTTTTGGGTTGCACTACTATGAGATGAACCCAATTTGACTTCTCAACTAAATACATGATTATAGCTTCCACCATCCAATAAATTTTTAATATTACATTAATTTTCATAATGGTATTCACCTTATAAGACATATAATTTACTTATCATTCTTACTCTTTTAGTTCAATATGCATCTCTCCCAAGGAAGGGTCTACACCCTTGACTTCAGTGAACTTGATGAAGAAAATGTCTTCATAATCTCATAAAAATTAAATAACCTTTAAAACTTGTTGTTGTATTTGATATTACCAAATGGATATGATATTTTGTGTTATATTTAGAATAATGTTATCAAATTTATTTCACATTGGTTCATGGTAAACTTTACATGCTTCAGTTTTCATAGAATCCACCAAGTTTCCATTTTCATATTTTCTCTATGATATTAAGATTACATAATTGATCATATTAAACCTTGTCTACATTAATATTTTTAGGTAAATTTTTATTTATTTTAGGTTAAAAAAATACTTTCATATTTAGGTCCTCCTTGTTTCCTATGTGACTAGATCTACTTTCACTATTTCTAGATCTTATTACAGGACTTTAGAATATATTCCTTTTGATCCTCCTTATTATGGAAATTTGTAAATCCATATGAATAAATTGGTTGGATTTGGATTTAAATTTTTATTGAATCATAGAGGTTTTATCCTCCATTATCCCATGGCATGGGAAAATTTTCAATATATGTAAATATTTATGCATTATCAGGTTTTCCTCCTCAAAACCAAAAGCCTAAATGAACTCATGTTAGATTTTTGGTCATATCTTAGTCTCTCATCTACATTACTTATGTATATACCAATATTTTGGTATAGGAGATAAGGTTTGTTAGAAAACATGTACCCAATATCTTGGTTCATTTTTTTATGATTTTCATGCATCGACACATGTCTGGACATTATCCTTTATGAAAAAGGGCCACTTTTCTAAAATAGATGATGTGATGTAAAACATACCCCAAAAAATTTCACATGATTATTAAAAATTAATTTTAATATATCTATGGATAACTTACCAACTTTACTAACTCCCTACATCACATAATCTAGTGAACTGAATAGTGTCTCCATGATTGGAATATGATTCTCCAACCTGTGAATAAACTTTGTCAAATCATCTATATAAAAATATTGAGGTATTTGTATTTTCATGGTGAACTTACATGAGACTCACTTCAATATCTCCTTGTACCCACTTAAGCATGTGGACATCTAAATCATCACTAATAGAAGAAGTTTACTCCCAAGGCATAGTACCTTCAATAGTTGGTTCAATATAATCTTTGTCAGTAGTAACTAGCTAATAAATATTTTCAATATATGATTGTGTTAGAAATGAAACATAATGTAATTAATACCTTATTGTTTATATTTAGGGAGATGACTAAAGTTTCTAAACTAGTTGAGCTCCTTAATACTCTATCTTCTGCATCCCTAGTATTTCCTACATAGGTGTAAAAAATAAGGAACAATCTTACTTTGCATTAATTTTGACTTAATTTTTTTAAATAAATTAAAAATATCTATCTATATGGTGTGCATATCTATAAGAATTTTATTTTGTTATTATATAGTTTATACTCTGAGTTTTTCAATGATATTCTAATAATAACATCATTTGATGTGATTCCAATTGATTTTCCATTGTATTGATGGTCATGTGAGCATCATTTCATCCTTATCAGTGTAAGGTAATGAGATGCATCCATTTTCATGTTAATCACATTGCCCCATGCAACCTTATGTCAATTAATTTTATCTTTACATCCTCAAGCCTTACAATAAGCTTGACTTGACTATACTCTACCAAACTTAGAGTAACATGATTGTAGATTAGATTTGATCTTATTATAGATTCCCAAGCAGATATAATAATCATATTTATAGTGCTCCCAAAGTCAAAAACATTATTAAGAATTTCATACCCTACAAGCTTGATATATAATATTACATCCACATTCCAAGGTTTATTAGTTTTGACATACCAAACCATATTTTTGTCCTTGGGTGTCTTCATAGTGCCCAATCTAAATGGCTATATAATAAATTTATAATATTTTGTGAAATATATTTATTTCATAGAGTACTTACCAGTTTTAATAAGTCTATCAAGTCTATGAGTACTCATTTTTATCATAATATTCACAAAATTTGTCCATACATTTAAGGCTGGACTATCATAGGTATTCCTTCACTAGTTTCTTTACTATAAATTGATTATAATATCTAGGATACTTTGTTAATCATAATCTTCTCCCTCATAGGATAGAGATATTGGTGTTCATGTACCTTCTATATTAGCTTTGTTTTAGACATCCCTAGAGGTGTAAAACCTTGTTCCATGTGTTGATTATTAGTAATAGCTTAGGTAAAAGCATGTTCCTATTTAACCTTAATTAGATCTACAGTAGGTTGATCAAATGCTAAACTTAGATATAAGCATAAACTAAATTTATTATGTTAAGTATAGGATAAATATAGAAAGTATAACTAATCTATGCAAAAAGACAAAGAAGTAATATAATCAACTAGTTTTTATGTTGACACAATGTTTGATATAGAATAAGTAGAAAGTAGTTTGGAAGGATATTCCATAAAAGTTGTCAGATTTTGGATCTAATGCTTCTAGTGCTTTGGACACTCATGTTAGCTTAGTATGGTTGAGTCAATGATACTATCTAGGTTTAACATAAGTTTCCTATATGGAATACCTATTGGAAAAGCATGTGAACACATAGATACTTCTAAGTTTGACTTTTCTTTTGCTCTGGTGTATCTAGATTTGGGTCATGGATTGTCACTCCTCATGAATTTGTAGAACCCTAGTTATTTATATTCATAATGGCTTTGGGTAAATGGGTTAGTGGGCACATAGTGTCAAGATGACTCCAAATACCCCATTTTTAGTTGGAGCTTCCTACATAGCCAATACTCCAAAATAGGGCCTCAGACTCATGTAATTTTCCCCTATGTGTTGGCTTGTGTGTGAATCATGTAATATGTAGAAAACAAGTACAACCATGACCTAGCTTGTAACTTATCAAATTATGCTCTTGGGATACTCTTTTAGTACTTTAGATATGTAGATGTGTTGTACCTATGACTAGTATGGAAATAGTGAATCTTTGTTCAATTGAATTCTTGATAGAGTGCTTTTGATAAGTTATCTTGGTATATTTTAATCTTTGTTAGGTTTTATAAGGTGAGGAATGAATGAGGGTTGATATTATATTTATATCAATTCTTTTGGAGTAAGAACTCACATTAAAGCACTTAGGCTGACCATTAGGATATGTTTCATTTGTAAAATATATGACTTTAGGGCATTAGACACTTATGTCGGGTCAGGTAACTAACATTGATGATAGTGTCTATCCAAAACATTAGTTTCTAGGGAGTAGGAAATTAGGTATAAGTTCAAAACCTACATAGATGGAAGATAAGTACATTTTAAGTAGTCTATGCAAGATAGAAGGCATGGGCCATCAACATAAGACTAGTTAGACTAAGATATGGGCCAATGGGCATAAGATAGAGTATATTCAAGAATTTTAAAGTGAGAAAGGTTCAAAATTTAGAAAAATAGCTAAGGTTTGAGTTTGCCAACTATACAATATTGAGGTGCTATATAATCCATAAATATCATCTACATTCCCCCCTTTAATCTAGTAATGAAATTATTATTTTAAAGGAAATGAATGTTTATCTAGGTGTGTATAAAACACCTTATCTTTTTGTGTGCCCAAATTGAGTGCTTTAATAGTGACTGGCTTGAAACCAAGAGCATATTATAGTATGTAATCAGTGCATATAATCTAAGATTGAAATTACTTGAAATAGATTAAAATTGAAAGAGTAAGGTTTAGGAGTAGAAGTGTGTTGGTGTAACCACCTTGCCCATTGGAAAGTTGTTTAAAAAAATATGTATCATTGTAAGGATATAAAACTAATATTAGGACAAATATAGATAAATATTTAAAGTGCATATATCCAAGGAGATAGAGATAGAGAGATTGGAAGACCCATGCCCCCACCCTTGGAGCAAAGATGAGTTTCCACCTGGTAGTTATGATTATCTCATTCATGTAACCTAATGATACTTATAACCTGGTGAGGTTGGATGATATAATCAAGTCCGACTTGAAAACTTGGAAAGATTGAGTGATTTAATCACCTCAACCATACTAAAAGATGAAAAAACTATTGTAGTGGATTGGATTAATAAGGCCCATAAAGTCATATGGGCTATCAATATAAAAAAGTTTGTGATGTGGTAACAATCCATAAAAGAGTTTTTTAATCTGAAATTGATTTTAATTTTGTAATATTAGGTGCACATTGCATAACATATACACCTTAGATATGTCTCATGCTGAAATTGTGTACACTAATGGTCCCAAGGTATATAATTTTTCCATAACTATAGAACTAAATAATATAATTGTGTGTTTTAGCCAATTCAAAAAAATATTTAAGTTTGGATAACATGCTTTTTCAAAGTATGCCTCCACTATATATAGAGAAATCTGAAATTGATATAAGTACCAATGTGGAGAACATGTTTCCAAAACATGCTCCCAATGTAATATAGAGATGTTGAATACTGAATAAGTGTGGAGAACATGCTTCTAAATCATGCCCCCACTAAATAAGATAACTTTGAATGTGTGTAAGCCATGCCCATATAACATGCCCCCACTAAATCTGAAAACTAATATAGGTACCACATACTAAATGAATGTGGAGAACATGATTCTAAAACTTGCCCCCACTCATTCTAAAAATTGTGTCAAGTGTGGATAACATGCCCCAACTAATATTCTCCTCCCTTTGAGGTGAGGGAAAGATAGGGACTAGTAGTTACCTCACCTCAAAAGGATAAGTAAACTATATAATCTATGAATAGAACCATGTAACATATAGAAGGAACATGTCTATGTAGATATAACATTGAAGTGCATAGAACCAATGTGATCACATGAAGGCCTAAAATGCATGATAAATATCATGGCAACATCTAGATAGTAATAGTATAATCTCAACAAGTAAATAATGAAACACATAACAACATTCAAACTCAATTCAAAAGGTAATGGTCCAAGAAAACCACAAACAAGGTGCATGTTAAAATGCCACACAATTGAAGGGACACGACTTAGTCAAATGTTCATAAAATCAAGGATGACATATTTAAATGTCCATACAACAAATAATGACATGAAAATATCAATGAAAGCATACATATGCACTAGGCCACAAGTAAAGGAGAATATTGAAATGATCAAAAAAATCATATAATATTAAGGCAAGGCACTCAAGAAAGTGCATAAAGTAAAGTATAATAAACCAACATAAACATGTCATAATATCCCACGGATCAAATGTGTTAATAAAAAATGTCAAGTGCATAGCATATCAAGTATACTGTTTAATATATAATCATGCATATAGGCATGCGTAAGTACATATTTAATTTAAAACATGATAATGTAGAGTGACCATTGAACCATATAACTTGTGTGTATCAATATTAAATAATCAAATGCCCCTAATGTCTGTAGACATGAATAAATGGAAAGCATAACATCTAAAAATAGGAATAGATAATGTATTTGTGTATGCTTATATCACACTCAAGTATAATGTGACAAACATGTGCATATGTATAAGTAATTAAATATGCCATCCATCAACATAAAACTAACACATAGATGCCAATGAGATAATAAAACATGTAGGTGCCAAAAGTGTTTTTGTATTTTTTAATGTTTTTTATTTTAGGAAAGATCATCCTATAATTCCTTCTAATGGATGGTTGTAGATATATCCCCATTGTGAAATTGGTATAATAACCTTGTGATGTTGTTGAGGAGAATGTGTAGTTTCAATATCCATCATAGTAGTATTAGTGATGTTTTATGTATGTCAAATAAGACTCAGTGGTCATGAAGAAGTAGTAGGAGTAATATAATTAGGGGTTCATGAAACCCATCATTGAATACTCTATGGTTTCTTCATAATAACCATAATAGGAACATGTGTAGGTGATCTAGACATCTGAACATGGTGCGTAGTAGATGGGGATTACATGGAATCCATTATATATATCTGATGCAATGGTTTCTCAAGTACTAGCCACCTAGTAAATGGGATTGATTTTTTCTTACCCTTTTTTGGTGAATTAGCCCTAGTAGGCTTGGTAATTAATTGTTTGGGTATAAGCTTTTCTTGTTCAAGAGGATACTCATATGGAATTCTAGAAACTATAACTACGTGATTGGCATGAATTTATTTAACACCCCCATGCACTATAGAGGGTAATATTCCAAGTGCATGAATCCAATATATTACCAATAACATATAAAATATGCCCATGGAAAGTATGACTAAAAAGGTAGTAAACATGTGTAGGACCAACTTGTAAAGTTAGGTCAATCTCACCAAGAACCTTCTAGGAGGTCCCATTGAATGCTTTAATTGATTTAGTAGAAGGATGTAAATCAAAATGAGTATAACCTAAGTATGTAAGTAATTTCATGGTGAAAACATTCTCACTCATACCATTATCAATCCTAATAATATGTATAGGGTGTTTATCAAGGTATGCTTGAATGAATAAATAATGAATATTAGAGTTATCATCATTAATCTCACTATCATCAAAAGTGATAGAGGATTTTACATCAGGTTTACTAAATGTTTAACCCTAAATTCGATAAGAGGAGTTAGCCTACCTTAAAAATAAGATAAAATAGGGTTAATAATATAGATATGCCAATGCACGAGGGTGATAATTATGTCTACATTAGGCCAATTAAATTATAAACTTAGATATAAGCATACACTAAATTTATTATGTTGAGTATAAGCTAAATACATAAAGTACAAATAAGTTATGCATGAAAATGACAAAGAATTAATATACTTAGCTAGTTCTGAAGTTGAAATAGATTGGATCTAGAATAGGCATAATGTAATTTGGAAATAGATTTTGGAATATTTTTTAGATTCTATATCTAATGTTTCTGGTGCTCCAGACACTAATGTCAACTTAGGATGGTTGCATTGATACTATTGTATAATTTTAATGAAAGTGTCCTATATGGAATACCTACTATAAAAGTATACGACCACTTGAATGCTTCTAGGTTTGACTTTTCCTTTGCTTTGGTACATTCATATGTAGGTCATGGACTATCTCTCCTCATGAATTTTTTGAATCTTAGTTCTTCATCTTCATAATGAACTTGGGGGAAAATGGGTTAGTGGGCACAAAGTGTCAAGCTAACCCCAAAGACATACATAACCAATACTACATAAGAGGGCCTAAAACTCATGTAGTTATCCCCTATGTATTGGCTTGTGTGTGAATCATGCAATATGTGGAAAATAAGTACAATCACGACCTAGCTTGTGACTTGGAAAATCAAGCTCTTGGACTAATATTTAGTACTTAGACCTATAGATGTGATGTATCTATGACTGATATAAAAATAGGGAAGCTTTGTTCATTTGAGTGATTGATAGAGTGATTTTGATAAGTTGCATTGGTTTTTTTTTTTGTGTGTGTGCTAGGTATTCCTAGGTGAGGAATGAATGAGGGTCAATCTTGTATTTATATTGATCTTTTTGGAGTAATAAATCACATTTAAGGTTGAACATTATAATATGTTTAACTTGAAAAATAGATGAATTTAGATCACTGGACATTTATGTGAGGTCAGGAAACTAACATCAACATTAGTATTTGTCCTAAAAATTAGTGTTCAGGGAGTAGGAAAGTAGGTATAGGTTCAAAAATTGTAGAAATGGAATATAAGTACATTTTAAGCATTTTAGGCAAGATAGAAGGCCTGGGTCATCAACATAAGACTAGTCAGACTAAGAGATAGGCCATGGGGCATAATATAGAGAATATAAGATAGTTTTTAAAGTGGGAAAATTCCAGAACTAAGAGGAATAACTAAAGTATAAGTGTGCCAAGTGTACAAGATTGAATTTTTATATAATCCATAAATATCATCTACATTTCCTTTGAATGAGAGCTTACCACATTCAAATTTTTCATTATTTTTTATTTCTTATATTTTTATAAAATTAATAAATAATTAGTATTATGTTTTCCTACAACTTTTTAGTATGCTCAATATGTTTCCTATTAAATATTATAGGGATAATTTCATGTAATATGGATCATTTCACCACACATAATATGTAATTAATTTTCAAGGTTTTCAATTCCCTTGTCTTCAAATTTGGTTTCTACCCTAATAACCTCCATGTATTTAAGATGATTCACATCCCTAATGTTTATTATAATATCCTCCATATTTTGTTTGAGGGATGAATGTGTCTAATTAGATTGACATTATTGCATAAGTAGATGCCAATTAGGTTCCTAGTGTGGAGAGGCTATAGCCCATTCCTATTGCAACTGGGGTGAAGGAGGTATCCATCTTGGTTGATAATAAGGTGAAGGAGGGGCCCATCCTAATGAAGGTTTAGGTGAAGGAGGGTTCCATCCTAATGAAGGATGAGCTTCTAGGGGACCCCATATACCTTGTGTTTCCATATCAATGTCTTGAGTTAGTGCATTTGGTTTTGGTTAAGGGGTTATTATTTAGTAACCATAAATACATTTCTATTTATATAATCCTTTAGCTCATGAAGATCTCTACAATTATTGTTATCATGGATATGAGATTTACAAAACATGTAGTATATATTTTGTGCTAGTCATGCATAATTTTATACTAATTGATAATTAGAATTTTTATGGCCCATGGTGTGACATAGTTCAAAGAACTATATTTTTATTTTTAAGCATTCATTTTGATGGTGTCCTTATTTCCTAGATTTAGTGCACTATATGGATAACCTAGGAATATTTCCTTCCTAAAGTTCCTCCATTTTGTGTAGTAACACATCCAATTTAGCATCAATACTTGTATTATAGGTAGGATAGTTTCCATAGTCTTGTATTTACTCCACCCTAATCATTATTTCCCTAGCATTAGCTTTGGTTTGAAACTGAGTTTGAGCTATATTGAAGTGAATATTACTATGTATTCTCTCCAAAAACCATGCAACTTTATCACCATCTTAAAATTGAAAAAATCACTTTATTTATAACTTCATAGAATTGATGATCATACTCTCTTATTTATTTTCTTGAATTTATTATAATTTCCTTAAAATCTTGGATAGCCTAGCTGGCACACTTATATATTTTTAATTACCCTATCAATTTATTATTAAAATTAATTAAGGTCAAGTTAGCATAGTTATTCTTGAATATGAACTTGAGAGATCTGGAAATTAAGGATTTTATAAGCTTACACCTCTTATCCTTATCTGCAATGACACCCTTAGCCTACCACTTCATTTTTTAGGTCAAAAAACATTATTTAGGGTCATCAAACCCATCATATGCATTAATGTGACAAAACACAGGAAGAGCCATAGCTCTTGAAAGTGGACTACTTATAATTGATTTAGGGAAGGTTTGCACTAATATATGTAAACAAGTCACGATGTTGATTGGTATATTAAGTGCATTGAAATCAAATGATGTGTTGGTATCACCTTAAAATTCTTTCCTATGTCTCTCTAAAATTCTTGTAACTTATTGAAACCACTTTTAAGTTAATTCTCCTTAAATACTTTTAGTCCATTAATTCATGTAATTAAATTAAGCATGGGGAGTGTGTCCTATTATATTGAATGAACTATCCTTAGAGTGTCTTGTTGACTCTCCAAGTCACCCCTCCCTATAAGTGTTAAACTCATAAGGACCATAAAATAGGTTACATAGTTACATAGTGTCAATTTCTCTAAAATAAGTCTACACAGAGACACTTCTTGTCTATGCCTACACTCAATAATCAACATGGGTTCATGCCTCAACCAAGTATGGATTTTTTATTATGAAGATTTTATAATGAATTCCCCATGAAAATATCCTTCATCTCATTAACATAGCATGCTAGTTAAAGTGTATAGATCTCCCTGACTTCAAGTAGTGAAAAAGAGAAGTGCGTAGGGAGTAGTTATAAATTATGAAGAACATGCTCAAGATATTTAATCTTATTGGGTGATCTTATTCAAATACTTCCTCAAACTCAAATAATTAATTATCATGCTAAGTCATATAGTTTCACATTTTTTTCATAATAAAATGTAGACTAAAATCTAATAGGTGTACCATTCCCTTCGTAGACTAGTATAAATTATAGATGAAGGTGTAGACTATGAAAACCATTGAAAGAGACTAGTCATAAAAAGAGTTTAGGCCTTGTGAATTTCCATAAAATATTACCCTCAAAACACTTCACAAAATTGTAGCTTCACTGTACATATAAATCACTACACAACCTTTAGAATGCACCTTGACATAATATATATCTAATTCAAAGGCATGTGCACCATGTAATGTACACATATTTTTCAAAAGAAGGTGTGCACTCTCATCTATGCTAAATTCAGTGCACATAGTTTAGTGCACACCTAGTCCCCAAAAGATAAGTGTACCTATTAATCCCTATCACATGTAAGACAACATAGAAGAACCCTAAAGATGAACCTATGCAATCCCACATCATCAAGCTAGTCTAGATGGATTGACAAGTGGTGACCATGAATAAAGGTGGTAGTTAAGCCAAACTAGAAGTCAAGCGAATCGAATCAAAATAGAATTAAATGCACGGCAACTATTAGAGTTTCAAAACATGATTACATGCCACCCATGGCTACCTATACCCCTTCCTTCTCAAATACACATATGGATCAATGAGTGACCTTCTAGCTACTTCCATGATCAAATTTTTAGATCCAAGTTGAATAAGCATGACTTGTAGTAGTTATGGTAAAGGATTTTGATGATATTAATTAACCTTGATATTTGGATGCCACTTTGGAATTTAAGTTCCTATTTACCACCTCCATGATGAATTGATCATGCAGGGCCTTGCCTAGTGCTATCTTAACCCCAATTTTTATTGTAAAATGGTTAGGATTTCAAGGCATCATAATGCTACCAAAATTTGAACTCTAAGATCCCTCTCTTGGTATAACAAAGATCTACCTATTTTATTTTGAAATATTGCCTTAGACCTTGAGATTAATAAGAGCTAATTATTTTTATTCATGCTCTATGTTCTATGTGCATTCGTGTTTATTAAACCTTATTTGTGGATGTTCATCCCTCTCATTTTCTTCCTCCCTTCATGCCTCTACATAGAACCAAAAGTATCTATAGGTCTCATGCTATGTATACATGGGTATACATAGGTATCATCTATAGACCATTTTTCATCCCTCCTAATGCTAAAATGTGTTCCCTTACCTCCATTAGAAACATTTATGTAGTAAACCTAGTTTGAAGATTTTATATTCATTTTATTAGTTTTATTGTGTCTTTAAGAGGGTGAGGTGCTCAATATACTCTTTATGTATCACCTTTTACATTACATCAATCCTCTTACCTTTTCTCTCCCTTTTCCCCTTTGTCAATATTAGGTTTATCACTATATATAGATTTCATTCTACCCTTTGTAGGTATGCACACTAGTACTAAACAAGGGGCATTTAAAATAGAAGAAGTTTGTCCCAAGGATAGAAAGAGTTCCACACCTTAGGGATGATCCCATTATTAAAATAAGACACTAAATCACTCTATGATGTTCAAGTTCAAGGAACTAGGTAGGGAAGATTTCTGTGTCAGTGCATGCAAGATCCCTTTACACATAGGTGCACATTTCAAGTGATAATAATTTTAGGCATGCCTAGTGGGACCAAGTTCAAATGTTGGATAAGATATTAGTGCTAATCTCAGTGATTCAAGTGTTAAATAAACCCTATAGAGCACTTAACAACTCTAAGCATTCTTGGTTTGTAAATATTAGCCTTTTATCTATATGCCAGGACAAACAAGATCATCTGAAAGAGGTGTTGACCTTCATTTCATTGAGTTACTTGTACCCTATAGAATAAAAAGAGTTAGATCATCCTTGTCTCTTATCATGAGGGATAATGATGTAATATAACCTTCCCTTAGAGCTCAATCTACACCCCCATTTAAAATATTCCCTATGCACATAAGATAATTATTCCCTATTCCCTTCATGGATGCATAGAGAAACCAACCCTTTCTATCTTTAATGGAGGTAGACCATTGATCCTTCCCCAATATTATAATATTTTTATAGATTCTCTTAAGAACATCCCCTACTTTACTTGAGAAAATTATACTAACCTAGTAGAGCACATACAAGATATTGCAAATATTTGATTCATCCACAATGTGATTGAAGATAACATCATAGTATGAATCCTTGCATATTATTTTAAATGGAGGTTGCTCTAATGGTATCGAGGTTTGATGATGAATTATATTTGAAATTAGGATTGGGCATGGCACTATGCAAATAGTTTGAAGAAAAGAGTGACCACTTATCATTAATGAAGTATCTCACAACCATCAAAAGGGCTCCACATGAGAAGATGGATGACTTAAAATTTGGATTATAAAAGACATGGGATCAATTTACACTCCTAGTAAGGCCAAATCCTAATGCTACATTCTTATTTTTTTGAGAGCACTAAACAACAATTTGGCCATAATGATCTAATCTATGGGAGGCACAGTACTACCAGATATATATTAGGTAATTATGTGCATAGAATACTACCTGATTCAATTAGGAAAGATTATTATAATACCCCTTATACCCTCATATCTTGATCCCCCATGTACGAATTCACTTACCTTTCCCCCCATTCCAAATCTTGCCCTCATTCCTTTTACTTTCATCCCACCAATTCCATCAAATTTTGTGCCCTTGAATCCTTATTGAAGAAAGTTGGAAATGATATTTAGTTATCAAAAGGTATAAAGAATAGCATTCTAGGACTTATCAATCCTTCAAACATTAATATCAATCAAATAAGACTCCCTACGAACATCTTATGTAGGCTCAAAACCAACTCACATATAATAGAATTCCATATGTACCAAAGCCTAACACTACAATCACATCTAGAGCTCTCATGTCTATGTAGAATAATATGACATATGAATATTAATGGTGTTATCCATGTGATCATCTACATGATCAAGCTATGTGCATAAATGGAGTGATAAATGAGGAACCTATGATGCAAATGAGACACTACCTTAGGATATTCCATCTACTTCACATCAACTAAGGGATGAACATAATATATGTAGGGTGGATCCACCCTCCTAAACTGGTAAGAGGATGAAATCAATTATGTGAATTAGAATGAAGTGTCAAATGTAAGAAGTAACCTAGTTGATTTCAACACAAGATTCAGAAAGAGAGCATCAGAGAGAGTCATCTTCTTTATCACCCTCAACTTTAGTGCCCTAACATCCAAACATAGATATTTAAGGCAAATAACTTATGAAAAGTTTCTAGGCATGCATACAAATGGCCATGTAGAAAGAGAGTCAGCCTCATACTAGTGCATAGGCATGATAAGAGGCTATAATTCAAAAGGCCCATATTACAGGGACTCAAATCTTGATTAACATAGTTGAGCATATGAATAAGACCAACCTAAACATTTCCATATGGGATGATATAGATATTCCTTCCTAAAGAAATTTTCTATAGGATGCCCTAAGGAGCTTTCAATCTCATGAACCACTCTAAACTATGCCTACTACACACACAAGGCTATGTTAGTTAGAGGAAGTGCATAAAAATAAAAAACTACCCCCATTATACATATCTCTGATTATCAATAAGCATATCATACATAATTTTATGATAGATTTGGGTGCTAGTAGCTCAGTGATGCCAAAGAAAATCATAAACATGCTAGGCATAACATATTCTCCCATCTCAAAAGGGGTCATCCAATTGGATGAAACAATGGTTAAACTATGGTAATGATCAAGGATTTGAGTCTCACTCTAAATACATGTATAAGCCTTTCCATTTCATAGGAAATTATAATCATTGACTTATCCCTTACTTTGTTATATGCCTTTCCCAAGATTTCATTGTGAAGGTGGGTTGATATATCCATGGATTGGTCACACATACTACTCAAGACTAGATAGAGGACCAAGGTGACCATCAAGGCTAAGTCTATTTCAAAGAATCACATAGAAGCATACACTCCCAGCCTGGTTGATACAAATTTCACCTTATTTAACCAAGAGGAGAATTCAATTATTCATGAGACCACCATAACTCTTAAAGGAATTTTGGATAACCTGCTTGATGAATGGCTGCATGAGCATTGTAATTTTGACCCATATGATAACATAGATGGAATAGGACTAGGCACATACTACACTCTTGACAAAAAAATCTTGTTGTCTAACCTTTTAAATGTGCAAGATGATCTCAAAGGCACATGGTAGTTATAAATTGATGGCTCCCAAAGAAAAAATTGCATAGGAACTAGTGTTGTGATGATCTCCCCTCAGAAGGAGAAATATTTCCATGCTTTCATATTGTAGTCTAGTTGCACCAACAATATTTTTGAATATGAGGTGTTGATATAGGGTATTCAGTTGATACATAAGAAAGGAATCAAGGTGTTGTGAGCTTTCAAAGATAGTGAAATGGTGGTAAACCAGGTCAAAGTATGGAACATGTCCAATAATAGTCTATTGAGCACATACAAACATAGGTCATGAGACATAATCAAGGAATTTAATGATTTTAATATTTGTTCAATACTAAGGGCATTGAATGATGATGTTGATAGGCTCACAAATATGGGTGCACATTATAACCTCACATGTATAATTAAGAATGAGTCCAAATAAATCATAAAACTTGTAGTCATACCAATGGTCCCTAATAATGTAAGTGATTGGAAAGTGTTCAAAAGTGATGAATAAATTATTGACTTCCTACAAGATGAAGCTAAGTTCTATGCCAACAATCAACCATGGATCCAAACTCAATATGAGGAGCAGGTCATTCAACTAAATGGCAACAAGTTGCCTAAAGGGATAGTCACACTAGAGATCATCTTCAATTCTAAAGACCAGCTAAAGGATGAGATAAGAAATATGACAGTGAAGAAGTAAATCATTGAGCCAATGGCCATCTCTAATGATAAGCTTTTGAAAGTTAGCAAGATATGTTTCATATAAAATTGAATAATTCATTAAGTTAGCAGAAGATATGATGATATCTTCTCATGAATATATAAAGACCTCAAACGATTTTATCTAGGCTTAGTATAACATATGATTGACCTTAACCCCAATACCAGGTCAATTAGGTAGAAGTAGAGGCTAGTTAACCTTAAGCTTGAGCCCTTAATGTGGAAGAAGCTCTCAAATCTAATTGAGGCCAACATAATATTTCCAATCAAATATTCCTAATGGGTGGCCAATATGGTCCTAATGCATAATAATAATAGAGAGATATAATTTTTCATAGACTTCAAGGACCTGAACAAATCCTCCCTCAAAGATCAATACCCTCTCCCACCAATGGATCAAATCCTATAATCAGTCACAAACATGGATAGGTTTTCACTATTGGATAGTTATTTGGGATATAAATAGTGCTTGTGTGGGAGTACAATCAATTCAAAACAACATTCACCATTAAGTGGGCTACCTTAATATACCAAAGGATGCCCTTTTATTTTACAAACAGAGGGGCTACCTTTTAGAGGGCCATGGGGATGGCATTCAAGGGACTACTCAACAACATCATCTTAGTTTACCTCAATGATATAACTATTTTTTAAGGTACACAATGGATCATTTGGATCACCCAAAGAAAGTATTTAAATTTTTTTGAGAGTTAAGGATCTCTCTGAACCCAAGCAAGTGCATATTTATTATGCATAAAGGCAATCTTTTGGGACACATCATCTCCAAAGAGGGACTCACAGTTGACCCCAAATGAGTTGAGGCTATTATATCACTCCATCTCCCAGGTCACAAGAAGGGTATCTAAAAATTCTCAGGGAAAATAAACTTTGTCAAAAGTTTTTACCAAGTTTCACAATTTTGGTCAAGCCCCTCACAACAATACTCAAGAAGAGCATTGCATTCAGCTAGACCCTAGAAGGTTGAAGAAATTTTGAAACCATCAAGTGTGCCATAATAGAGGCTCATACACTTATAAACATGAATTCTATCAATTATTTCATCCTTTATGCATTTGGTAGAGCTAAAGGAATCTTAGCTATCCTTATACATTAAAATAACAATCAACTAGAGTAGCTTATTACTTTCTTTATCCATGCACTCAATGATTATGAGTTGTGCTAAAATTTTTTAGAGAATTACACACTTGCAATAATAAGAGTGATCAAGAAGTTTAGGCATATGTTCTTTAATAATAATATCCAACTCATAGTATCACACTCGAGTATAAAGGAGTTTTTACCTAATAAGGACATTAGTGAGAAGAGATCTGATTGGGTCAAAAAGGTGGTGGAATTCAACATAGACATCCAAATCACCAAGTTGGTGAAAAGTAAGGGACTCTATAAAAAGATAAAAGAGGATGTGAAGAATAAAGACTACATAATTATCACACTACATGAAAACCAATTAGAAGACTAAAGCACCCTATCATATTGGACTTAGAGCATGAGGATATTCCACTAGACTGAAATTTATTTGCATGGCTTGAATAAATCCAAGCATAGACATTTTTTATTACAATCCATCTTTATGTGTTTGTAAATGGTGTGATTTTCATAAAAGGCATCAATGGAGTTCAATTACGATGCATATAATAGGTTCATGTGAACAATATCCTTGAATAATTCCATGATGGGTTATTTGGAGGCCATTACTTGCCTAAAACCATTACAGTGAAGATTATGTGAGCTAGATATTATTGGCTAACTCTATTTAAGGATGTGCATGCATGGGTGTGAGGTTTAAAGAGGTGAATCTTATTTATAAGAAAGCATAAGTTGGTATCCCTACCATTACACCCAATATAAGATGATCAACCCTTTGTGCATTGGGGCTTAGACCTCATTGGCATGATAAACCCATCATCAAGCATTGGACACAAATGGATCTTCATGGAATATGACTACATCATGAGGTGGATGGAGGAAATAACACTCAAAGAAGCTAATGAGGTTTCCATATTAGACTTATATGAAAGTATTATCATAATATTTAGTGTTCCATCCATTATTATCTCAGATAATCCATAGGATTTCCTTAAAGCCAAGATTAGTGAAAGGGCAGCCAAACATAACATCCATTTAAGCACCTCCTCAAAATATTACCCTAAAGTTAATGGTTTAGTTTATTCAAATAAAAAGAACTTGATTCACATCATTAAGTAAACCATGGAAGATATCCATCAATCCTAGCATACAAAGCTCATGATAACCCTATTGGTTGATTGAATAATGTCAAAAAGAGTCCTAGGGAATTCACCCTTCATGTTAGTCTATGGAAGGGAAGCAAGGCTTCCCACTTCTATTGAGTTCCCTTAAATGGAGATATCTAATCAATTAGAACTGATCAAGAGTGATTCGATGATAATAATATTATCTAAACTAATGGAACTTGAAGAACTTAGGGCACATACCATGCCCATTATGGAGCTTCATCAAGCACAAACAAAGAGAACATTCAATAAAAGAGATATTGATAAAAGATTGAATGAAGGATACTTGGTACTCAAGTGGGATGTAGATAGAGTAAATGCTGGGAGGCATATGAAGTTTGATGATATATGGAGCAAACCATAAACCAAATCTATTTGTAAGCAATCCAATGCATACTAGATTTCAAGATCTAGCAGGGAAGTGTTACCCATCCTAGTCAATGGGATTAATCTTAGGCACTATCTTTGATGATCATGAACACCCTTTTAAATACTAGTTTATATTTTTTAATTTCTCTAAGTATCACACACATGCTATTTTTTAGAGTATTTTGATTTCCTCTAAGTGTTTATGTGTAGTTCTGTTAGTTTAGATTTACCTTTCCTCTAAGCACTATTAAGCATGGTTTTTGTATTTTTTTTCCTTGTGGAAGGTATCTCATTTCCTTATAAATGTTGAATGACTTTCTATGCCAATCATAATTAGGAGAAAGAATACCAAGGAATTATAGATAACTTTGTGCCTAATGGATTAGTTCAAGGTTATTGCATTCCTACTTAGCAGGCAAGCAAACCATAGAGGTTGCCAAAAGTGTTAACTCTCCAAGTCACCCCTCCCTACAAGTGTTGAAATCATAGGGACCACACAATAGGTTGCACTCTTATGTAGCTTTGAGTTCCCTAAAATAAGTTTGTGTATAGATGCTTCTTATTTGTGCTTGTATTCAATGGCCAACATGGGTTCACACTTCAACAAGGTGTTGATTTATGCCTATGAGGAGTTTATAATGTGCACCCCATGTAAATATCCTTCATCACACCAACATGTCACATAATTTAGAGTGTGCAGGTCTCCATGACTTCAAACAATGAAAAATATAAGTGCATGAGGAGTAATTCTAAATTATGAAGAGCACACTCAATATCTTTAATCTTATTATGCACTCTTATACAGAGACTTCATCACACTCAAATGATGAATTCCTATACCAAGTAATGTAGTTTCAAATATGTTCCCTTGTAAAATGAAGACTATGATCTAGGTTGTTGACCATTCCCTTTGTAGACTAGTACAAATTCTAGATGAAGGTGCAGACTATGAAAATCATTAGAAGAGACTAGGAATAGGAGTTTGGGCCTTATGCATTTCCATATAATATTTCCCTTGATACCCTTCATAAAATCAATGTGCATGCTTCAATGAACATTTTGATGCAAGATATATCTGAGTCAAAGGTATGCACACCATGTAGTACACACATGTTTTTTAAAGGAAGGTGCACACTCATATCTATGCTAAACTCAGTACACATATTTTGGTGTGCACCTATTCCCCATAAGATAGGTTCAAATTGTAATCCCTACCACATATAAGGAAACATGGTAGAACCCAAAGATGAACTTGTGCAATCCTGTGTTAAGAGGTTAGTCCAAGTGGATTGACAGGTGGTGGCCATGAATAAAAGTAGTTATTGAGCTCGATTGGACATCGATGAAACTAAATTAGAATAGAATTAAATGTAGGGTGGATGTCAGAGTGTAAGAACATGATCATATGCCACCCTTAGCTACCTATACTCTCTTCATTCTCAAATGCACATGTAGATTGATGAGTGACCTTCCAACTACTTCCATGATCAAATTATTTGATCCAAGTTGAATAAGCATTACTTGTAGTAGTTATGGAAAATACTTTTGATGATCTTAATAAACCTCAAGATCTGGATGCTTCTTTGGAATTCAAGTTCCTATCTACCACCTCCATGGATAATTGATCATGTTGGGCCTTACCCAGTGCTATATAAACCCTATTTTTTATTATAAAATGGTCAACATTTCTAGGTATCATAACGCTTATAAAATTTTCCCTCCAAGAGCCCTCTCCTGGTATAACAAAGATCTACATATTTGAGTTTGTAATATTTCTTTAGACATTGATATTAATAAGAATTGGTTTACTTTTATTCATGATCTATGTTTTATGTGAATTCATGATTGTTGATCCTTGTATGTAGATGTTTGTCCCTCTCATTTCCATCCTCCCTTTGCACCTCTACATAGAACCAAAAGTCTCTATAGTTCTCATACAATGTATATACAAGTTTATGTAGGTATTATCTATGGACCATTTATCATCCCTCCTAATGATGTGTTGTGTTCCCTTACCTTCATGTGAAACACTTATGCAATGCACCTAGTTTGAAAATTTTGCATTTAGTCGATTAGTTTTATTATGTCGTTAGGAGGGTGAGGTGATCACTCTATTCTTGGTGCATCACCTTTTACATTTTAACAACCCTCTTATATTTTATCTCCCTTTTCCTATTTTTCAAGATTAGGTTTAGTGCTAGATGTATATTTCATTTTGATTTTTATATGTCTTTACACTAGTCCTAAACCAAGTGCATTTAGAATAGTATAAATCTAGGCCATTCCAGAGGTTCATCCCAATGAGTTCAAGAGTCCCACAACATGGGGGATGATCCCTTTATTACAATGAGAAATTGAATAACTCTCTAGCATGTAAGTGCAAGGCATTAGGTGTGGAAGAGTTGCACATCAGTTAATGTGAGAGCCCTTCACACATGGGTGCACATTTAGAGTGATAACATGTCTATGATGACCATTATTAAACCTAGCCTAAACCTATGTTTCTTTAGAGTGCTTCAGAAATACTTTCCTTCCCATTATAAATATAATCATTACCTTTATAGCTTATCACTAACTATTATTAATTTGTTATAATTTTTCTTCAATGTCACCTTTGGATCTTCTATGTTCTCATTTCTCTCCCACTTCTAGGTCAATATCAAATTCTTGTTTAATCACTACATTCCATTTTATCTCCACATTACCTTAGAAATATTATGAATCCTTATAAGCATCAGACTTGGTCTCTTCTTCTATAGGTCTAGTTCCTCTAGTTTCCTCCATAGTCTCTTTATGATTCCTACTTGCATCTACATTTGACCCTTCATCTTTTATAGAGATTTTATTTCTTTATTGTTTTCATTATACCAACTCTTGTTGATTTCATGAAATATTTTTATCATATTTTTCCTTCTCTCTATCCATCATTATAGCTTCATTTAATTGGTCCAGTGTCCAAGTTTCCTATGTCCTTCATTCATCCTCCTCCATTTTATATCACTATGTTTCCTCCACCTGACTACTTCATGTCATCTAAAATTGGCACCATGGATTTTTACAAAATGAAAAATTTCAATAATTAAGTAATTCACTTCAAAAATTTACCTCTGATTCCCTTTAAAAATAAATTGTATGCATCTTTAAACATAATATACCCCTATGTATAAAATTTAGAAATTTACCTATTAATGCTAATATTTTTCGAATGATCAATCACATGGGCCCACCCAGTTTCTATTTTGTGCAACTATTCTAAATTTACTTCACTCCAAAAAAAACATTTTATTCTACATACTCTGAAAAAATAGTATTCAAGCCTAGATAGCTGTGATGTTAACAATGCAAGTAACTATCACCAAAATATTTCATAGATTTCTTCATGGAGATGATCTCTTAGGCATTCACTCCTAACCTAACATATTATTTTTATATGAATGCATGCATCCTAAAATCTAACTAGTTATTTAAGTCCAACTGAATAGGAAACCATCTTAACATCTAAGGTCCTAGAAACAAAACCGTTGTTAGAAGCAATCCTTAGATTTCATCATAAAGACATGATAATTGTTGTAGAGTCTTATAGGTTGTGATAGAACCCAAAATATGTTAATAAATTAAACCATATCATAACTAAAATATAAGTCACATGACTATATTAATTTTTCATGATTATATATAAAGTGAACATCACACATATCAACAAATTTAAATGATGTTAATTCATGCACCATGTTCATCATTTTAGGTGGATAGACAAAAATTATACTATAGAAATATGAAGATACATTAATTTACAAACAATCTTGACATAGAACAGACACCAAGTTTAAATATTTAGAACAACATATATTTATATTAAATTAAAAACTAATAAGGAGAGCTAACCAACATATTATAATACCCTTGTTGGGTATATATAGACTTTGAATGGAACATGATTCTTAATTTTTTTGACCTTTCATTTCATCTTATTCTCAATTTTAGGTAGACATTCCATATTCCAATATTTACATGGACTTGTATGAACAATTATACAAAATATAAAAACTTATACATTTTTCACATGTTCACATTTATACAAAATATGTGTGAAGTACACTTTACACTCTTCTACTATTAGAAATGGAACACCATCCTTCCAATATCCTCACATATAACTTATATAGTTTGGTTTAAAATACTCAAGTTTAATTTGAGAATATATAGGACCTTAAACAAGTTATCTTCATGACTCTTGTAGAAATTAGTCACCAATTCAAGTTGTATAGTTTTCTTATATTTATATAGAGACTTATTCATATAGTTTCAATCAATTCATAAAAATCAATAAAGTATTTAAAAAGAGTGGGATGAACCATGTTAGAGGAATATCATTTTCTTATGAAGAAAGGAAACTTTAGGCTTGGTATTTATTCCTAAAGGAAGATAAAAGTTTGATATAAGTGTCTATATCAAACCAAATATGCAAAAAATATAAGTAATGATAGATGAAAATAAAAGTTGAAGGCAAATTTTTTTACTAGATCAAAGGGTTTCCATTATTCTTGTTATTTCCATATATTATTCACATAAATGATTTGCCTATAAGATTGATGTGAAGAGTGTGTTCTTGAATGATGACTTACTAGAGGAAATATACAAGGATCAACCATTAGGGCTTGTTCATAACTCTTCACTTGTATATAAGCTCTAAAAGTACATTTATGCTATCAAATATTATCCACATGATTAATATGAAAAAATGGGTAGTTTATTACTTATATCAGTATTTCCAAGGTGTCACTTAGATCTAAAGTTATACATTAAGAGGTTGGATGATGAGGTTATAAAACTCATTCTTTAGGTTTATAATATAAGTGTCAAATGTTACTCCATATCTTTTATTTAGGATGCAAAGTTGTATACACCCAATTTTGGTACAAACCCTATAATTACATTGTTACTTTCATGTTTTTGTGCATATGGATGATTAGATACAATTAAGTTCTTACTTTTTTATTTTTCTTATTTTTTCAACTCTCTATTATTCTCCATGTGCATTGTCTTATTCTTATTCTTTTGATTTCATCTCTCCTCTATGTTTTTTTATTTTTGGTATTCCTATGATTATTTCCATATTTTATTATTTATATTTTTTATTATTATAATAGTTTTGATATTTATCTGATTTGTATCAAAATGTTATCATATTGGTCATTATTATTTTGGATACCTTTGGCCCTTAGGTCAAAGTTAGTGGTACCTAGATCCTACATTGTGAGATTTTTTAATCTTATTTCTATGTTGTATTATGCATAAATAGGTCCCTAATTTGAATTTTTAGAAATATACAAATTAAAAGTTACCCTAATAAATTTAACACGTCAATATATCATAAAAATTATATCGAAATGCTCATGAAATTAAAATAATTATCCTACCCTTTTTTCCTTGTTATATTTTATATATATTGAAGTGTTATAAATGCATTTTTTTATGAAATATATTTATATATTAATTTAATATAAATATACAAATAATTCATTAAAAAATAAGGTGGTATGATAGCATGCCATGATACACTAGGCAGATACTAGGAGCAAAATCAAAAGTATCATAATCTAGGCAAAGCCTAGAAATAAGTCATGAAGTCATAAAGTCATAAAAAGAGATAAATTTTATGAAGAAAGAGCAAGGCTAGATGGTGGTAGATCCATATCATCAGGACCCCAACCCTAGCTTTGAAAATTATTTCCATCTAGAATAGGCTTCCACCTAGTAACTTGGGCAGTGATCATGCCATCATCTACTTGTGTCTAAGTGGGTGAAATAACCAAAGAGAGCCTAGGGAACTTATCTAACATGTCTACATGACCTCTAGGTGGTGCCCCCCCAAGAATCTAGTCATGGAGGAGGAGAAGGAGTGCCCTAACCATCCTACCTAGTAGGGGAAGGAGGTGAAGGCTACCACCCTCGTTGCTGCTTAGGAGGGGAAATGTGCTAGTACGGGGTGTCATTATAAGAGTGATGCCTATAATGGATGTGACAATGCCCACCATGAGGCAGTCAAGGCACTCTATTGTCCAATTTATGATCTCTAGGTGGATAAGGTAAAACTGAAATCATAACACAAAGAACATCTCCCTAATAGGAGATGAGATCCTAAAGATTTCCAATCTTCATAGCCACTTTATTGGATTGAACTTGAATCTACAAAAGAACATTAGAGATGATAAAAAAATTGTGCAAAGAAAAAACACTAAAATCAGTCAAAGCATGATTAAAAACATAATTATTTATTTCTTTCCAAATCCATAAGAGAATCTCCACTCTAAAAGTATGCCAAAATTTTGTGTATTTTAAGGGCATCATGGGTTTGTATCCTAAGAGGATGTACTGCCAAATGAAGAATTTGGGTTGGAAAGGCCTGAAAAGATCATGGATCCAAGTCCAGACCCTTTAAGATTTAAAATAGTACTAAAAAAGATGAGGAAGCATATCAAGGTGGCCATAGAAGGGGCACGTAGGTAGGTAGACTCCAAGCTAAATGATTCTTTTGCCAATAGGTAAGCCTTGGTGCAATATACACCAAGCAAAATGAGCAAGCTTGGGCTCCACACAAGCCCCCCAAACAGTGTTGAAGCAAAAGCTCCACATTTTAACAAATGAGTACAACCCTTATCAGGTGTTAATATTGTTAACCATGGGAAAATGGGGGGTGAGCCATGCATAGCCAAGTGGAGGAGTGTAATTGTGGAAATGGGTCTCAACATACCATTTCCAGCCCTTTCATCATAGTTGAGTGGAATGGACCAAGATTTTATGGAGCATGGAAGATGAGCTAACATTAAGGATATCTTAGTAGGATTCCTAGTCTATATTGGCTAACCCAAATTTATCTTTCACCTCCTCCTAAAATAGCCAAGAGCGACTTCTTGTAGAAGATATCGTGGATGGTATGAATTCCTCTATGATAAAGCTTGAGGGTATTGATCCAAGGGACTTCTGCTAGGGACACTTCATTATGATAAAAATGGGATACCACCAAAGAGAGTGAGAGTTAACAGAGATCTCATTATGGAAACTAAAGCCATTCCAATGTATCCATGACTTAATCTTTTCCCAAGACTTCCAGATGATTTGGCCATAAAGGACCCAATGATCTAGATTGGAGATTAGATGAAGAGTAAATTGAGGAAGTCGAGCCCTTTCTAGGATTGCTTACCCTTGGGTAAGCCTAAGGAGATATAGTATTTGAGTAACACCCTTCAAGATTTTGAGCCCTCAATGGCCTACATAATCCATTTAGCACATAAGGTAGTTCTTTATCAAGCTATGTCGATGAGTCCCATCTCTCCTACTTCATGCATGAGGCAAAAATATTCCTAGGCCAAACTATGGAATCTTTTGCCTTGTGGGGAATTGGCCCAAAGGAAATCTTTGAGAAATTTCTCTAACTTCTAGTAAGATGTTTTGGTAGGTACCCAATATGATGAGTAGTACACATGGGTGGATGTCATAATTTTTTAGCATATTTGAAATTTTCTTACCAATGAAAGAGACTTGGTCACCTAGTAATCTAGCTTCTTAGCAACTTTTCCAAAAATATATTACCACAACAAAGGTGGAGAAGCATCAAAATAAAGGGGATGCCAATAAATTTAAATATTTCATCATGTTGGATCCACTTTCAACTGAATTTAGTAGCCCATGTTGGTAGAGAGAGGTTTGATTGTTTACAATAATGAGTTTTTTGCCATTAGATGCTGGAGCTAGAGGCTAGGCAGAAGGTGTCAAGACACTATAAGTCATTGTCCACATTGGATTCATTTTCAATGAGGGTAAGGAAGAAGTAATTTGCAAAGTGGCCATTATGAAATTTCATATCTTCATGTATATTAGCTACATCAGAAGGGAGATAAATTACCTTAACAAGGCTACTAGCTTGGGCATTGCTAAGAAGATGTATAAAACCCTCAACTACAATAACATACAAGGAAAGAGCTAGAAGTCACCCTTGGTGAATGGAACATAATAAGCCAAATTGCTTAGAAGTGACTCCATTAATGGAGAGGATAGTTGAGGCATCTAAGAAAAGGATCTAAATGGTTTGAGTGAAGATGGGCCTAAGTCTCAAAGCTCGAATCATGGCTAAGATAAAAGGCCATTTGATGTGATCATAAGATTTTTCAAAGTCAATTTTTATAAACATATCTTATTGCTTAGACCATCTAGCCCAATCCATCCCTTCCCAAATGAAAATACTATTATCCAAGATATAATAGTTTTTGATGAATCCTATTTGTTCTGGATGCACAATGAGAGGTAGCATATTGCACAACCAAATTTCCATATCCTTGTAAATGATTTTATAGGAAACATTTAGGAGGGTGATGGGTTGTTAATTGCATATCAACTCAGGGTCTCCTTGCTTAGGTATGAATTTGATATTTCCTTTATTTATATTTTTACCCAGTGAATGTGCATGAAAAACTTCTTGATAAACCTTATGCAAATCACTACCCATAAGATCCCAAAGAGTTTTGTAGAACTCATAAGGGAACTAATCTAAACAAAGGTGCCACTTTTGAGACAAATGATATACACCTCATATTTTCCACTTATTAAAAATTTCTTTTACAATATTATTTTACACACTAATCTAATACGCATCCTAAGGATGTACCAAGATCAATCTGGGATAACTCATGGTAATTTTTAAAATATTCCCTTATGATCATCTATAATATCTACCTATATTCATTATCATGTCATTTGCTTAGTCTAGCCTCTATTTGTTCCATTTTTTTCATCCTCTTTTTCATGTTTGTAATCCTTTTTCCTAACTTGGACCTACTAAGTTAATTTTATTGAATTTCATGTATTTATAACTAACTCAGCTTCATTGAATAATTATTTTCTCTACTATCATGTTTCACATGAACTTAGATGGGCTAATTTAGTAATATTTATAACTTATTTTCATTTCTAATGACTCAACCAGGCTGAGTCCATCAAAATTTGAGATAGGTGTTTTTTAGGTATTTTATCCATTTTTATAGAGTTCCCAAATATCATTTTTAATAATAAAAACATATAATCTACCCTAATTGCACATGTAATTCCACCCTTAGTAAGAAGAAGAATTAAGGCATCTGATCTTATACTTAGATTTTAACAATGTCTTTGAAGATCATAAAAAGATAAGCTAAAATAACAAGGTAGACCCAATATTTGGAGTCATAAACTAAGGATATTTATGTATTATTATTTACATATTGATCCTCACCTAAAAAATCTCTCACAAAGTGTCACTTGAACCAAGCAAGAGATCAATACACTATAAAGTCAACCCAATGTAAGTATACTCTTTATTTTTTGTTTTTTGGATATATAAATTTATATGCTATATTGATATGTTATTATATTCCATTATTAGATTATTATATGCTTTTTAGTGTGTGTTATCTTTGTATTCTTTGTTTACAACTCTTGGTTACAACCCTATTTTAGATACCTCTTGTTTTTAAACCCTTAGTTTCGATACCTCTTGGTTACCATCTAATGTAATGTATACCTCTTATCCATTTTACATCTTGAATATATGTGAATCTTTGTCCTTCAATTCCTTACATATAATTCTTAATTATATCATTGATACCTTTATTAAAAAATCTCTTGTTTACATCCACACTCTGCTTTGTGGCATGACATTAAATATGTATGATGGATCTAGTATGGTTTTCTCCATTTTCATATATTATAATATATTTATATTTTTTATTATATTTGATTTATATACATTTTTGTAAACCAAACATAAATATTATCCCACCACTGTGGTGGGTCCTTTTCACATTTTAATTTCCTAGCTTCTAAGTTCTCTCAATTTTTTAAACATTCCTTTTTACAAAATTGCATTTACTTTATCATCCCTAAAGGTTATCATTACATTACTAAAATGTAAATTTTCAACATTAATGACCAAGGTGCAACCAACCAAGACTTTTGTATTTTACAAGGATTTAATAGTCACTATCATAATGTTATGTCCATGACTGATGCAAGCAAAAACTCTCAAAATACTTACCATTTATATAACTCTCAAGAACATCCTTCTAGTGATTTCAATATGCCTATTAATAAAAAATAATATTAATCTTAACCCTAAGGTTAACACAATGTCTATGGCTAAAAAACAACCCCAAAATAATATGATTTTTTAGGGTGAAGCAAAGGATTGTCACAACTACCCTCATGAGATGAAATTCTATCTACAAGAACATATCAAATATTTAATTCCCAAAAAGAAATTCATGCTCTCATGATGACTCATTTTCTTGAAACCCCTTCTAAACATAACTTTTCTACATGACTTGGAATAATTCATTTCATGACATCTTCCAATAATTATTAATTTACCATGCCTAACTGAGCTACATTTACGATTTTTACAACCTTTATTTTTCCAACTTTCAACACAAACACCAATGATAATCCCACATTTAGTGTTACCCAAGATTCTCACTCTATTCAACATCCAAATCAAGCATCTCAAACCAATAAAAATGCACATGATGATACTCAAGTGATGATGTGAGTGTTAAATTAAATTTCCCACATGTAATAAACTAGTTCTAACCAATTCATGAAAATAAAAAATAAATATAAAAAAAATAGTGGGAGTGCCAAATCAATGTCCCTCCTAACCCCCCATTAAGGATCGTTTGAGGAATTTCATTCGACAACCTCTAATTTGTGACAAAATCATCAAACATATTCAAAATGAGCCCTTAGTGCCCCATATTACTATAATAGACATTTGTGGAATTAATCCCTCTATAAAATATGATGGATATATTGACCCCATTTTTTACCTTATGTATTTTGGGAATCTTTACTAGGAGTGGGTCAAACTTAACACCTATACAACCACCAAAACACTTACCAAAACCCTAATAGGTGATGCTTTAAAATGGTATAATTAACTCAATATTATATTTAACATTGAATTATAAGGTTTATTAGATTCATTATCCCAAAAATTCAATTATCATGACTTATCTAAAAAATACCCTAAGTAACTTTTTCAATTGCAAATACGTGGATAATGAGCCAACCCATTATTTTATTAAATGTTGGAAATCCCTAGCTAAAAAATTTGAGCAGAACACATCTGAATAAAATATATTCAATTTTATTACATTAAATTTATAACCTAGATAAAGTATAAAGTTATTTCCTTATATCCTAATTTCTTGTATTAAGCCTTCAATAAAGCTAAAAGACAAAACCAACTAGTGAGAAAATTTGATGTGCCTCATCCCAAACAAAACACCTAAATGCTTATGAAACCTAATGAAAACAAGAATTCTATTTATGATGGTGTTAATGATACATATGGTCATAGTTTTGAATCTAAGATTATTATTCATGTAAACATGTGAGATGATTTAAAATTTTCATCTATTTCCCAATCGATCACGAGAAGCCCTTTTTACCCACCTCCTTCATCAATATTATAATGATAATACCCATCAACCTCTTAGCATTGAGGGTCTTAGGATAAATATTCCTAGACATCAAAAAAACTAATTTGATGACTCATAACAGAAACCTCAATGGTATGATAACCAAATTTTTTGTTAGTTTCATACCAAGTAAGGCCATTCTCATGAAAATTGTCATTCTCTTCACAAGTTAGCATATGATTTCCTTCATGGTCATACTTTTAACCATGATTTTACGGAAGGATAATTACATTAGGACCTTGATAAAATTTATAAATATCATGCATGTCATGTAAATCATGATGCACTTATTCAAGCTAATGCTTACCTTGGGATTTATCAAAATCCTCTTCTAGATCATTCCAAAAGAAACAATGTTCAAACTCAAGAAAGATAAAAACTCTTCTAAAAATCAACCACATTATCTCTAGCCATTAATTTTATAGAAACATCAATTAACCCTAGTTCCTCAACTCATGAAGAGAGATTAGTTAACATGAATGGCATGAAGTGCACTATTTCTCACACTGATTCTTGTCAAAACAATCAAAATCAACCTAAAACACCTAGAGATTTTAAAATTATTCATTCCTATCCTATAGTAAATTTTTTTTATCTTTATCCCTTCAAAAAAAATAGAATAAGTAAAAACATAAATTTTAACAAATTTAGCTAAGAAATATAGTTCAATATTTTCCAACTATATTAACTAGGATGATAAAATTTCTTGATTTATTTTCTAATTACCTCAACATTCTTGATAAGGCTAATACACTCATTTTTAACTAATCGACATGTATTATCATGGCCAATATAGTCATCTATGACTTTTTCTACCTATATCATCCAATTTGATACCATAAAAAAACACAATTCAGGGCTAGATCCTTCTATGATCAAACTTGATGTCATGTAAACCTATGTATCTGATGGTTAGGAGTAAAGGAAAAATCAAACTAGCAACTTGCTTGAATGAGATATTAGGCCTACAAGAATTATTGAGAGAAAAAGGATGTTAAAACAAGGATTATATGTTATGAAATCATTTCACACATTCACTTAATGTTAACTCAAATAAAATAAAAAATGTTTTTACCTTTAACCAACCTTGAAAATGCAAAAAAACACAAAATAGCGCTTGTACCTTTATAATTAGGCCTGCAAACTGAGAAATTGAAATAAATTTTCTTCAAGATGTTAAATCACTTTGAAAATAATTAAATCACTTCAAATTCACCATAATTTAACATTTCAAAAAGTTTCAAAGTTTTTGGTTGGTTTATTTTCATTTTGGAATAGTTTTTTCCTTCAAAACCCTAGTCTAGGGTATACATGCTTGTCTGCAGGCTGAAAGTACTTAATTAAGGAAATTTTAAAATTTAAGATATATTTTTAAAATATTTAAATTTTAAAGGTTCATCCACACCAATTCCCTAGTCTAAAATTCATTTTAGGTCTTTGAACAATCCTAAAACATGATGAAAATAGTTTTCCCTTGACTATACATGTACCTTTTTAGACTGTAGGATAATGTAGATGTTATTCAATACTGTAGTTTATTTGAAAAATATTAAAAAACAAGGAATTTTTTTATAAAATAATAAATACATTCACTGACATCTGATTCAAGTAAAAAATTGAGGCATAAAACACAAAAATGTTTTATTTCCATCTTCTTGATACAATTGAGTACAATAGTTCTATTATAGCCCTATTTTTATAGACTTTTATTATTTTTTTATTCAAATATATTGGTGTCTTATCTTATTTCCTATCTCCTTATCTTCTTCTAGGTAATTTTTATCTCTCCTAATCCTCCATTCTTCACTCTAGCTCCTACAATTTCTTAAACTATCTAACCAATTCTTTGTAATCCTACTTAAGACTTAACTCTTAAGTGAGTTTAACATAGACATCTATGGTTTAAGACATTTGGGTTATTATAAATCATTCCTATGACCTACCTTGACCTCTCCATAAAATATATAGAAAAAATCAATCCTTATAAGTGATAAAAATCTCTTAAAACACCCAAAACAACATTAAAAAATTCAAATTTTAGTTTTGGCAGAAAAATGGAAAACAAGCAAAAATGAAAAAAACAAAAGAAATTGAACATTTAAATGCTTCCTAAAAACACAATATGACCTCTAACACCTATTAAATCCAAAAAAAATTAAAATCAATGTCTAAATCCTAATACTACTACATTAGGCTCCCAGAGTATAAAAGCTTTCATGAACTCCTACTCATGAGGTCTTCAATGGTGGTTCTATATTGAAGTATTTATGATGGAGTCAACCAATAAGAATAATAAAATGCATTATTATTCCACTTATAAAGTTATTTGAAGTAATATTTTCCTCTAGTTCTCTTGACAACTTTCTTATCTAAAATAGCTTTTATCTCCTTATATGCCTTGGGTAACTGCTATTCCCAATCAATGATCTGTTCATTATCATATTCAAGTGTGTTTGATGTGTCTTCTCTTGATATATAAATATATGCATATTTTACATTGAAAATAGGTGAAATGATAATATCAATTTGGATTTATATTTCATAGGCATTAGTAGAAAACTTACTCAAGACCTTACAAGGTCTTATCTTCTTCAGTTTGAGTTTATTGTACCCTTCCTTAGGAAACCTCTCCTTCCTAAGGTGTGATAACACCAAAACACCTACTTTATAGTTAAATTATTTCCTCCTCTTATTATCATCTCTTTTTTACTTACTATTACTCAACTCCAACTTCTTCTTGACTTACTCATGCAACTCTTGCATTGTTGTAGCAAAGTCTTCACCTTAAACACTTCTCTTCTCTTACTTACCCAAATATATAATCTAATAAACATATCTTAGATTAGTTACATAGAAAATTTAAAATGGGATGAAACTTATACTTATATTATGTGAATCATTGTATGCAAATTCATCTTGAGCAAGCACTTGATCCTATTACTTTAGACTATCACTTACCAAACATCATAGTAGATTCCCTAAAGTTCTATTGACAAATTTAGTTTGACCATTGGTTTAAGGATGGTAGAATGAAATAAAACTCAATGTGGTTCCCAAATTTTTATAGAGTTTTCTCTAAAAATGTCCAACTTTGTATCCTTATCAGAAATAATGCTTCTATGAATTCCATGAAATGTTACCACTTCTTTAAAAATAAATTAGTAATGTGAGTAGCATAGTTTATATTCTTATATGTTATGAAGTGTGTCATTTTTGAAAATATATCAAAAATAAAAAAAATGGAATCATTACCTCATTGTTTTCTTAGAAAACTTAGTACAAAATGGAATCATTGCCTATGACCAACATACCTATTACACTTGAAGCATTTTCTACCTACTATAAGCACCTTAGTATTGTTTTTAACTGCTTCATTTCCATCCTTCAATGGTGTTAAGGTATGCTTCTTGTAATCCTTTTAAAATGTATATGTGTTACTCCTTCCATCATGTATAGCCTTCCTATCAAACTTCCAAGGTCTACCAACAACAAGTGGCAAACATCCATAGGCATAATTTTATAAAGGACTCCATCCTTAGAGATACCAATCTAAAAATAAAACTTACATTGCTCATTGACTATAACCAGATTACCTTTTTTTATCCAAGATAATTTGTATGGTGTATTATGTGTTAGTCTCTTCAATCTTATTTTTTGAACTATTTATGAAAAAACCAAGTTATATGTACTACCACTATCAATGATAATCTTAGAATACTTACCTTTTCATTTGCATGTAGTCATGAGTAAGTTCTTCCTTTGGGATTATTCCTTCACCTTCTTGTTTGGCTTTAATATTAATCTTTTCAATAATAAGGACATTTCCAATATAGGTTATTCAACATGTGATGGTGATCCTACACTTTCTTCTTTAGCTTGAACAAGTTGATTGCTACCTTTAGTTCTTGTATGGATTTTTTGTGGATTATCAAGACATTCATATGACATATGACCAACATACCTATTACACTTGAATCATTTTCACCAAAATCCTCTTACCTTTTCTTGGTCAATCTTTAAACCATGTTTAGAAATGACAAATCCCAAGTAAACAACTTAGTTTGCATGAAAATAACATATTAAGGTTAATCAATAATTTATCTTCCTATAACTTGTTCAACACAATCCTAAGATGTTTGATATGTTCTTATTTTAATTAGATAAATATCAAAATATCATCCAAGTAAAAAATAAAAAAAATATCTATAAATGGATTTAACACCTCATTCATTATCCTCATCAAGTTACTAGGAGTGTTGGTCAAACTAAATAGCTTTGATATTTCATACAAACCATCATTAATCTTGAAGGATATTTTCCATTCATCACCCTCTCTAATTCTGATTGGATGGTAACCACTTCAAATATATCTTTAACAAGTATTGTGCTCCACTCAAACAATCCATGAGATTATCCATCTTGGCAAGGGAAACCTATATTTGATAGTTATCTTGTTAATGGCTCTAGAGTCTGTACACATTTTCCATTCTCCACCTTTCTTAGGAGTTAATACTACTAGTACAACACAAGGACTAAGACTCTCTCTAATTAACCCTTTGTATAATATCTCTTGTACTTATTTTTTGATATTTCATTCTCCTTATGTGTCATTCTATAATATGTTTTGTTTGTCAAACTAGATCCTAGAATAAGATCCATATGATGAATTATGCTCATAATTGATGAAAAATCATTAGGAAACTCATCAACCACTATATCCACATATTCATCCAATAAATTCTGAATTTCCAATGGAAAATAATTCATTTTAGTGGTTGTAATGACTATTTTGGGTTTAGAAACAGATGCACATCCAATCTCTTCTTCTTTTACCAATTGCAATAATTATTTTCTACCTACTATAAGCACCTTAGTATTGTTTTTAGTTTCTTCATTTCCATCCTTTAATGGTGTCAAGGTATTATTATTGTCACCTTTTCAAATGTATATGTGTTACTCCTTCCATCATGTATATCCTTCCTATCAAACTACCAAGGTCTACCAACAATAAGTGGTAAACATCTATATGCATAATTTCACAAATTACTCCATCCTTATAGCTACCAATCTAAAAATCAAACTTACATTTCCCATTTACTATTACTAGATTACCTTTTTTTATCCAAGATACTTTGTATGGTGTACAATGTGTCAATCTCTTCAATCCTAGTTTTTCAACTATTTATAAAAAAACCAAGTTATATGTACTACCACTATCAATGATAATCTTAGAAAACTGACCTTTTCATTTGCATGTAGTCTTGAACATGGTCTTCCTTTGGGCTTCTTCCTTCACCTCCTTGTTTGGATTTAATAGCACTCTTTTCAATAATAAGGAATCTCCCACTATAGGTTATTCAACATGTGATGGTGATCCTACCCTTTCTTCTTTAGCTTGAATAACTTGATTGCTACTTCAGTTCTTATACAACTTTTTTGTGGATTCTAAAGACATTCAAATGATCTATGACCAACATACCTATTACACTTGAATAATTTTCCCCAAAATCCTCTTCCTCTACCTCTTGTGTATGGTCTTCTTCCTCTATATGAGTTACCTCCTCTTATTAGGTTATTTTGTATTTGAGATTTTCTTGCTTCTTCAATATGAACATGTAACTAACTTATACCACCTTATTGTACTTTAGCTCTAAATTTTTTGTCTCTCCCTCTAGAGTGTTGACTTTGTTTTCTAGACAGCCTCTCCTCTACTTTGATAAAAAACTGATAAGCTTATTTAACTAATTTTGGTGAAAATAAACTAATCTCACCATAAATATTGAACCTCAAATTGTTGATGTATCTTGATATCTTCTCACCATATTCTTCTACATGACCAGATCTGATTGTAAGCTTATAGAATTCTTCAATGTAGTCCTTTACACTCATGTCTTTCTACATTAAGTTTTGGAATTTCTTAAACAAATTTGTTTGGTAGTTTATAGGAATTAATTTGGATTTAATTTTGGATACAATTCTATCCCATGATTTGATTTTCTCTTAACCTCTTTTATTTCTTTCCTCTTGGACACTCTCCCACCAAAGAGATGCATGTCCCTTCAACCTTATACAAGTAAAATTGACCTTATTATCTTCAACTATTTCATCAAATTCAAAATACCTATATATTGAAATCATCCAATATTAAAATTATTTAACATTTAGATTGCCTCCATATATTGGAACCTCCAATTTGGGCTTACATCTTATTATTATGAGTGCTTTCAAGAGTATTTCTTCCATTCTCTTTTCTTAT
The DNA here is from genome assembly GCA_037957365.1 of Torreya grandis. NCBI lineage: Eukaryota > Viridiplantae > Streptophyta > Pinopsida > Cupressales > Taxaceae > Torreya > Torreya grandis. Next base: position 2,296,668 of record JARHVA010001347.1, on the reverse strand, counting down.
TCTTATGTTAAAACATATTATTATGTTTCTAAATCTCCTTAATTCACATTACCTATCACAACATCTCTTATTTTATTAGTTTCTATTACATCCAAACTTTCCTATAATTTTCTTTTCTCCTCTAGTAATACATCTCTTTGTTGTCTTTATGGACTTGTTTTAGTACCACCTCTGGCTAATCCTCTAAGTGCAAGTTTGATCTTATTTCAAGTTTATTTTTCATAAATTGATCTTCAATAATTTTAATGAAATATTTTTCCTTAGGTCACCTTGAAATACAAAAAAACCTTACTCTCATACCAAAAATGATGGTGATGGGTAAAGGAAAAAATAAAGTAACAACTTGCTTGAATGAGATATTAGGCCTACAAGCCTTCTTGAGAGAAAAAATATGTTAAAAAAGGAGTATATATACTATTAAATCATTTTACACATTAAATTAATGTTATCTCAAATCACAAAAATGATTTGTACTTTTAACCAACCTTGAAAATGCAAGAAAACACAAAAGAAGGCTTGTAGCCTTTGTAATTAGGTCTACAAACTAAGAAATTTAAATAAATTTTATTCAAGATGTAAAATAAATTTTAAACCACTTACATAACTCAAAATTCACCATAATTCACCATTCCATAAAGTTTCATGGTTTTTATCTTAAAAACCCTAGTTTAGGGTATACGTGCCTATGTGCAAGTTGAGAGCTCTTAATTAAGAAAAATCTAAATTTTAGGATCTATTTTTTAACTATTTAAATTTTAAAGGTTTATACACAATAATTACATACTATGTAATTCAATTTAGGTCTTTGAATAATCCTAAAACAAGAATAAAATAACTTTTCCTTAACTATACATGTACCTTTTCAGACTGTAGGAAACTATAGATGTTCTTCAAGCCTGTAGTTTGTTTGAAAACTACTCAAAAACAAGGAATGTGATTACAAAATAATAAACACATTCACTTACATTTTATTAAATTTATAAATTTAATCATAAAACCCAAAATATATTATTTACTTCTTCTTGATACAACTGAGTACAATAGTTCTGTTATAACTCTATTTCTCTTCTTTTTTCTTCAAAAATATTGGTTTATTAGACTATTTCATGCCTAATTATCTCCTCCCACATAAATTTTCTCTCTCATGATCCTTCATTCTTTGTTTAAACTTCTATAATTTCTCAAAATATCTAACCAATTCTTTGTAACCCTACTTAAGACTTAACTCTTAAGTGAGTTTAACATAGACATATATGGTTTAATAAATTTATGTTATTATAATTCATTCCTAGGACATAACTTGACACCCCCAAAAATTATATAAAAAACCAATCTCTTAAAACACCCAAAGCACATTCAAAAATTCAAATTTTAGTTTTGGCTTAAAAATGGAAAACAAGCAAGAATGACAAAAAACAAAGGAAATTGAAACATGGAAATGCTTCTTATAGAAAAAATATGACCTCTAACAACTATTCAAGACAAAATTTACAAAAATTAACATCTAAATCCTTATTATCATACATCAGTTTCTCAATTATAGTCATGCCCAACTCATCTTAACCTTGAATAATAGGATCTCATTAAAGGACTCTCTAATATATCTAGTCAAATTCCTTTTATTGAGTTTATGTGAACCTCTCATAATAATTTCAATAATTTGATGAAAACTATATTTTACATTAAAATTCCTCAATCACCACTTATGGAGTAATAATTTACCTTTTCCAATTCTAAGGAAATTATTATGCAACGTTGTCAAGAGTTATATATCCATGTTGATAATAGAAAAAACCAAACTTTTTGTTTTAAATTATTAATTCAATAGTTGATCCCTAAATAAATTATTTTTCATGCAAATGGCCCTCATCTCTTTATTATAATTATAATTTTTGATGTCCAAGTCAAGAGAGCCCTCATTGATAAAGGTTTAGGTACTTGTTTCACTTCTTTAGAATTCATCAAATCCATTAGGTATTTTACCAACAACTTTAAGTCACTAGTAACACATGCCAAAGATATGACCAAAGATAAATACACCCATAAGATGCATTTGGATTCCTATCATGGTAACTCCTAGAATGGTTAAGGTAAAGGTTAATATTTTCAACTTTACCTTATCCTATAACATCTTCCTTGGTTGCCATTGGACTCATCACATGAGGCCCATATCTTATTTCGCATACCAATGCCTTGAATTCTCTTACTTTGGATCTATCTATGAAATTCAATGTGATACCAATCATTATAACTATTAACAATTTTGAAAATGTGGTGTATTTAAACTTTCTATCCCTAAAAATATCTTAAGTATTCCCTTTCATGAATATCAAAATTTTAAGTATCCTACCAAATTAGATAGAGGTTATAGTGGTCACCTTAAGCTTATGGGTAATATCTCACCCAACCCTCTTAATTTTGATGATTTTGAACCTAATGAAATTAACCTAATAGTCAAAACTTCTAACCTTCATCCTAACATCATAACCCAATTTCATCCTACCTTACAACCTTGTTTTCCAAAATGGAAATGGATGAGATACTCTCAACAAATATTATTTAGAATAATTCTCTTATTATAAACACTTATAGTGTTATTGTGGTTGAATCCCTTAATTGTATCTCATCATTTCCATCTATGATAATGGTTATACATTATAATATCCCTTTTTTTCTACACTCAAGAAAAACATGTGGATATTCTATGTTAAAAATAATCCCTTTGATAATCTCATGAACAAACATCTTTTAACTCTAGTATTAATATGATTATGCTTTCTTGTTTGAACATGTATGATGAGTTATTTCCCTTCAATATTCCTAGTGGCATATTTGATAATCATAATACTAATGCATTTCCTTTTATTAGGTTCCCCAATATATAAAATATTTTCCCTCACAAGATGTTGGCTTTAGAACCACATCCACCAATATCAAGGCTTTTAATGTTAGATTTAGGATGTCATCATACAACACTATTTATACATTTTTCAACACACATAGGAACTCATTAATTTTTTTTAGAAAATATAAGAGACACTTAGAGAAACAATAGTCACATGTATAAGTTCCTTTAGTGGTTAATCGGCCACCACATTTATCTTCCTTTCCTAGGCACTTTTTTAACTTTTATGGGTAAACTACTCATTCAAAAACATTTAGAGATGATTCATTGTGAGTCAAATGATAACAAACATTCCTTTTCTATCAATGTTATTTAAAAGGCTATTCTTATATTATTTTCCAATAAATTAGTCATGGATAATACATTTAATGATATTATGAATAATTTATGAGTAGTCATATACTTACTATATACTTCACTTCATATTTTATCACGTCTTATATATTATTTCATTATATTTATAATTTTATTATTTCTCACTCTTTTATTTTTCAATGCCATGTTATTGCACGTTATTTTATAGAATCTTATCCTCCCTCTTGCATTTATTCAACCTTTGTGTTCTTCATAATTCTTTGGTCTCCTTATTTTTATAGTCTTTCCCTCTTGATTTTATTCAACATTTATTTCCTTCATGATTATTTAGTCTCTTTAATTTTATAGTTTATCCCTCTTGGGTTAATTTTTACTTTGAATGCTTCATAATTCTTTGGGTTTATTTAATTTTAAGTCTCTCTTGTATTCATTTAGCCATTATGTCCCTTGTGATTCTTTGGTAGCTTATTTTTATAGCCTTCCCCCTTGGGTGTATTTTGCCTTTGCATAATTTTTTATTACTCATGATTCTTAATTTTATAGTCTCTCCCTATTGGGTTTATTCAACATTTTTATCCTTCATGATCCTTTGTCTCTTTACTTTTATATTCTTTATTTTTTAGGTTTATTTGGACTTTGTATCTTTCATGATTATTTGGGCTATTTTATTTTATTTTTTATCCCTCTTGGGTTTATTTGACCTTTGTGTCCTTGGTGATTCCGTGGTCTCTTTAATTTTATAGTATATCCATCTTTGATTTATATTTCTTTTGAATCCTTCATGATTCTTTGGTCTCTTTATTTTACACTCTGTACCTCTTGGGTTTATTCAAACATTGCATCTTTTGTAGCTCTATGGTAGATTATTTTACAATCTATTTATTTAGTCTTTCCATTTTTTTTATTCTTTTGTATCTTTATATTTACTAACATCATCCCTTCTTGGTTTTACCCTTTCCCTCATGGGTTTTAACTCTATCTTTGATTCGACTATACCTATCATAAGTTTACATACCTAATCTAGTGACACTAATACCATCCGTAATACCACCTCCTCTTATAGGCTTATCCTATCCTTTATTTAATTTTTATGTGATTTTACTACATTCTCATGGAATTCTAGATCCATTTTAAGCCTTGTTTGTGTAAAGCAAGAAACTCCCTAACTATGGTTAGCTAATATCATACCTTCATTGAGTCACCTTAAATATTTTGGATCTTGCATTATTCACATCTTTCCCTTTATTATCCTTCACTTTAGGCACACTTGGGTTGGAGACAAGATTGAACTCTTTTATAAAGTGTAAGTTTAGGAGTGTCTAAGCTTCTTGGTCCCTATGTTATCTTGTTTAATCTCTAGGTGTAAACTCTCTTGTGTTAGTCATATTTAGTACCCATTGTTAGTTTTCCAAATCCATGTGAAGGAGGAATATTAAAAATAAAAAATATTTAAAATAGAAGATATTATAGAAAAAATCAAAATAAAATGAAAACTAAAAGTTTCAAAAGGAAAAATATCTTTCAAAAGCCAAAACACATCAAAATACTTGATCATATCATTGGTAAGTGTATACACATAATATTTTCAAACTTTTATTGATTATTGACACTTTGTATCTTCCAAGAACCTATCGAGTCTCAATCTCTCTAAGTGCATGCCTTAAGGGGTGCATTGGGAAAGGGGTGGGCAGACCATTGATGTTTTATAAGATTGTTGTCCCTTTTTCCACTTGCCATCTACACACTTGTCTCCTAAAACCATTCACCCTAAGCTTATTCTTCTCAGTCCTACCTCCTCCAGTCTTTTCCTCTTTTCATTCCTCTTTTTCTTGCCTTAACATCCTTTTTGACTACCAATTGTATTGGTTCAACTAGGTTGACCTAGTATAGTTTTTGGGTATTATTTACTTTCTTGGTTTGTTAGCCTTTTGGCCGACCTAGCACAAACCTAGTAAATTATCCCTAAAAACACACTGGGTCAACTAGGTCAAACCCATATAACCGACATTCCTAGAAGGATTTAGGATAATAATCACCTATATATAAGTTCATTTCACACCATTTCATAAGAGAAGAATTATTAGAGAAAAAGTGGGAGCAAACATCTGCTTATTGACCATTATACTTGAGGAATAGAGCTTAGGGTTCCATACTTTCTTTGGAGATACGGATCTTGTCTTTTGGATGATTAGATATTTTACATAGCCTAGAGATAATTTATCTTGGTTATCCTTACATACCACACCAATTTATTAAAAAATCACCTTGTCCAAGGGAGAGATTGAGGCTCAGTGGGTTCATCTTCAAAGGTAAGTATTCATAGCTTTATTTTTCCTTTGTAAGAGTAGATAGATAATGCATTTATATTCTTCTCTCCATGTATTAATATTTTGTATACATTGAAGTGAGTATATGTATTCTAATACATGTTTCTTTTAGTTGTTTGTTTTATTATTTATAACCCCCACTTTGTGCCATAAGCTATGGTGTGCACTAGATTATATTTTACTTTCTTGCTATTAGAATAGAGTGAACATTTAAAACCTTAGGACTCTATTAGGGTTGTTGTGTGATTTTGTTAGAATATAGGCTTTAGAACCCTTCCTAGCATGATGTGTTGTGATGAGTGATGTAATTTATTTGTTAATCAGGTCTAGTAGATCCCCATATTGCTCATGCCCTTGCTTAGCAAGTGTATCCCAATCAGAATTGTAGGTGTGATTTATCTTATCTGATCTAGGATTAATCCATAGACATGATGCATTTTTTATTATGTAAATTTTGGTGAACCCAATGTGAACTAACCCTTGTAAGATTTGGTCACCTTTTATTTCATTTATTTTGCTTATTTTGATCATCATTTTTATCATATATTTTGACATACTAGATTGATTCTATCAACCCTACATTTTTTCTTTGTGTATAGGTTTTAGGAACAGGCAACTGGATCAACCTAGTCAGCTTAGTAAAGGTTTTAAACCTTTCAAACACCCAATTCAACCTACTAGGTTGACCTGATTGACCCTTTACAATTTCAACACTTTTCAACAGGTTCCTATATAGCTTGATTGATTCTATCGACCTAGTTTGCAAGTTTCTCAAGCATATTTCTAGGTTTTAGACCAATAATTTCCTTCATTGTATCTTTGATCCACCAAGGTTATTTTCTACTTCTCTATTTATTTCCTTTCTATCTTTCATTTCAAAGTTTGTGGTCTTCAAAACTACCCTTTCATAGTCAACTGGATCAACACTACCGACCCATTTTTATTTTATGTGTGCTATCTAAAATAACTAGATTGACATTGCTAAACTAGTTCATTTTTAGACTTTGCTTTCATAGTACAGGTTTGACCCTATCGACCCCATTCTATATTTTATGCATATAGTGACAACATTGTATCTTGTTTCAAATTTAGAATTAACCTTATATTTGTTAGTAATTATTTCACACCTTTCTTTTCTATTACTTGCATGCTTAGACTAATACACATAGTCTAATTAGGGGATTTTAAATTTATCACTTAGTTTCACTATTTATATTTTATGCACACAACCAAATCACAAAAATATTAAAAAACACTTTAAAATTTTGTCTACCCTAGGCCAACCTACTTGGATTTGATCACTAAGAGGGAAGTTGACTTGATGCTATGGTTAAGTATAAAGCATGGACAATGGTATATTTTGACTAAGCACCTGACACCCTTATCATTGTGGTGTGTGAAGTGAGGGGGTAGACCCCAATACCTAGCCTTTACCATTACCATTACAGTCCCTTTTAGCCTAAACTATTTGAAACCATCCTTAGATTATTATCTAGTACCTTTCTCTATAGCCAACTTCTAATTACATTTAAAATCATTTTTAATAATCTAATTAAGAATCAGGTTGACCAATTAGTTAGCTTTAATTTTTAGGTTATTTGCTTGTTATTTGCTCAATTGTGTGTGCAAAAGCTTGCATTAGCCAACATTGGTGCAAGATTTTGTGTGTTCTAATTGGATTGACTATCATTAATCTAATTGGTTGTATGTTTCCTTTCAATACTTAATGCTTTTCATTACTTTCAAAGTTAGCTTGTTTCATTTTAAAAATCTATTTTAGGCTTTTTAAGTTCCCTATCTTCTGTACTAGGTCAACCAAGTTGACCCAGTGATTTTTTACCTTTTGTACACTGTACTAGATTGACCCAATCAACCTTGTATAGTTTTATATTTCTATACTAGATTGACCTAGTTGACCCAATACAATTTTAGTCACTTCTTTTTACCTTTGATTTCTCATCTCTCTTCTTTTCCCTTCATCATGGAATTTCTATTAGATAATGATATTGAGTTACAGTCAATAAAAATGATAAAATTTACTAATCCTAATAGGGTCTCCCTTAGATAGAGTCAAGATCCTCTTTTAGATGCTAGTAATGTTCATATTACCACTCACACAATTAACTATGGGAACCCTCCTTATACCTCTTCACAATAAAATCCTATTTTTTCATTAGAAGACCAACTTGAGTTAGAGTATACTCCCAAAATGCTTTTCTTTATCTCTAAATTTCCTCAAAAATGAGGAAAGAATCCTTCTACCATTTATAACTTCATGATTAGTGGTCAAACCAAAAATCCTCATTCACCTACTCCTACATTCCATACAAGATTTGGAGGTACCACTTTCTTTGGTTCTCAACCTCTTCCTTCAATTTCAAATCCTTCTTATGCTATGACATCTTCTTCTCTAACCTCTTCTACCTCCATGCCTAGTATCTCAACTAACATGGTGGGTTTTACATCTAGTGGGCCTCTCATAAGGTTCACCATCCTTAATCCTTCCACTAGTTCATCAATTACTACCCAAGGAAATCATGCTTCTAGTGCTTCTTTCTCTTAACCATTCACTAGTCCATCTTTTGCTTCATGAGAAATTTTTTCCACTAATGCCTCACATTCTCATAATTCTTCCCAAACTCATACCAACACTAATAGTGGTACCCAAGCCACTAATACCCACACAAATACCAATTCTAATGCTTATAATGTTAATCAAACACACCAACTCTTGTTATAAACTCTTAATCAAATGAATGCCTTTCAAGCTCATAACAAAAATCAAATGATGAGAATTCAAAACCACCTTCTTAACCTTCAATCTCATCCACAACCAATGGCTTGGGGCACACATAACCAAAATGTTCCCCCTCCTCCTCTTCAATATTCTCAAGGCAATCTCATTTCTCAACCTCCTTTAGTCAATAAGACCATCAAACATCTAAAAAATGAACCTCTTACTTCTCAAATTGTTAACATTGATATAGGAGGTATAACACCTACAATTTATTATAATGGGTTAACCGATCCTACCCTTCACCTTAAAAAAATTGGAAATATTTACAAGGATTGGGTTAAACTAAATACCTTTGATGCTACCAATCTCTTAGTAAAAATTCTTGTGAGTGATGCCTTGAATTGGTACAATCAACATAGATCTCATTCCATTTCTAGTTTAGAGGACTTAATAAATGCTTTAATGGAAGAATTCCAAACTAATGATCTTCTTGAAAACACTTTGGCCCATTTCATTAATTTTAAAAAACATGAGAATGAAACTACCCAAGCCTTTGTTAAGAGATGGAAGACCTTGTCAAATAAATGTGAACATAACATGGTGGATGACAATATTTTTCATCTCTTTACAAATGCTCTCTTTCTTAAACTTCAATATCAGGTTTGCACTCTCTCTCCATGTACTTTAGAGGAGGCTATTGACCAAGATAAAAGACAAGAATTCCTAATGTATCAATTTGAGCCACCCCAACATTTTATGGGTCCTCATATATTACTTAAGAGCAAAAACCATAATTTCACCAATGATGGCGGTATCAATTATTATGACACCATTCACAATGTTCAAACTATCATTCCTAACCCTTCTTTAGAACTAGTTCCTTCTTCTCAAAAATATACTAATCCTCATTTATCTTCACCCAATAACATTAATGTTTACAAACCTTTATCCTCTATTGAATTACTTAAGCATCTACCCAGGCCTCTTCTATGAGAGCTTGACCCTACTCATCCTACTCATCCTAGTATGATCTTAACAATTTTTTTTGGTTTCACGTTAGTTGGAGTCGTTCTCATGAGACCTGTAGACAACTTCATAATTTAGCCATGTATTTTCTTATTGGACCTAATTTTGATCATGATCCCATTATTTGTAGGCATCAACAAGCCTATGAGATTGCTTTCAAGGCCTATAAATCAAATGACAAAAATCAAGACTTGAATCAAGTAAATGCTCATTTATCTATCTATAAGGATCCTCTACTTAATCATCAACCTACCCAAGACAATCAAGATAATCCCACCATTTCCCCCAATAACATAGAAAGTATTGTTGAATCAAATTCCAAATAAAATGTGGTTAGAATGACTAATATGTGAAGGGTGGTGGCTTTCACTGATTTCCAACCTATCTACATTCCTCCTTCCCATAAGACACACTGTGCTATGCAAGATTCTTCTCCAACTCATTTAAATGAGTTGGGTCAAGAAGACATTATCACTTTTGACAATCCAATTTCTGATTCTTCCTTGGATAACACATCCCATTCTATTTCTACCACTTTTCCATCATCTTTTAATGCTAATGATAATCAATATTCTACTAATATTTCTTCTTCCAATTTTCAAAATAAACTTAAACCAACTAGTTCATGATCTCAACATGACTTATAACTTTGTTATAAACCTTCTCATTCTTATCAACAAAAATTTTAGTGTACTTCAGCTCTTCCTTCTGAGGACCTCCTTAACCATTACACACTTATATCTAATAACCTTATTATAGGCTATGATGATTGGGATCCCATTGTAGAGATAACTAATATCCCATCCCAAATTCCATTTCTTGAGCTTATGAGGACTTCTCCACATCATAGAAATTGCCTCATGTAGCTCCGTTTTGAGATGAATGTCCCTCATCCTCCTCTAGCAAGATGAGAGGCAACTTTATCCAATTATAAAGATAGTATTTTACAACAATGTGAAGAGATGTCTATCAATGTTGACGAGACCATAGACACTTCTCTTTCTCTAAAATTTCCCATAGCTTTTATGATTCTTAATGAGATTATACCTCATGTGGATGATCCTACTTTATTCATTAGTATCCAAATCAGTGATATACAAGTAAAGCATGCATTGATTGATGAGGGTTTTGGTACTTGTGTTACTTATCTTGATTTCATTAAGCCTCTTGGGTATTCTAAATACAATCTCAAGTCTACACACAACACATGCCAAGGATACAATCAAAGGAAAATGCCTCTCTAATTTGAGTGTGGCTTCCTATTACCATCCCACCTATCATAATTTATGTGAAGGTGATGATATTTATATTCCCCCTTTCTTATAACATCTTTCTTGGTAGGTCGTGGACTCACTGCATATGAGTTATCACTTTTTTTGCCTACCAATGTATTAAATTCCCTCACAATGGATCCATTTACAAGATTCAAGATGACACTAAACCTTAGAATTTTAAACAATTCCAAGTTCATGGTATCTTCAAGATTCTTACTCTTTATCCTTTGCCAAGTGTTCCATTTCATGAGTCTCAGCATCTCAACTTTCTTATTAATTCAACCTGCAGTTACAATGGGTATCATGATATCATTGCTAACATTCTTCCTAATATTTTAAATTATGATGATGATGAGACTAATGAAATTAATTTAAAAATTAAAACTTTTGATATCTCACCTCATCTCATCTCATAGCTTCTTACTTCCTTGTAGCCTCATTCTCTTAGACCTCCTTGTGATGACATTCTTATAGTCTTGACTAAGACTAGGCATTTCATTCACCATGCTTCATCAGATGACAAGGTTATTCCTACCTATGTTATTAATCTTCACACCTCAGATTATGATGATGGTTATTATTTAGATGATCCATTATTAGGCGATCTTGTCTAAACCCATGATGCTGAGATTATCCATTATCATTTTTATTTACTTGAGTCTTTTCCTGCATCTCATCATTTTAGTTCACTTATAATTATTGATTTTTGCATTTTTCCCTTTTATCATAGGGTAGAGATGGCACTGACACCTCCAATTTTTGAGGATCCACATAAGACTATGCTCATGGATTGTGATATGACTGAGCCTTACTACTTTTCTAGGTTCCCTAACTCCTATATTTGGTTCACCCATGAGGTTAGTGCAACCCTCCTTAGACCCTCTATAGATCCTACCCCTCTCTTAGTAGAGCCTACTATAGTTGAGCCTCTTCTCAAGCTTATTATAATTGATCATGTTCTCACTCTTACTATTACTGAGCCTATCTTTGCTTCTGATACTATTACTCCTTCTATTGAGCCTAGTTTCATTCCTTCCTCCTCATCACCTTCCCTTGGTGATGGTTTACTTCCCTTGCCTAAGATGGCTCCTCTACCCACAAAATGGGTTGATGAGTGTTCTTCAGCTTCTTTTAATCTTGTTTTACTTCATTCTATGAGTGCTTCTAATAAAAGCACTCATAAGCATATCTATTGCTTTTATGGGATAAATAATCATTCTTCTACCCATTATCGTAAGCTATGGTAATATCTTGATACCTTGCATCCTTCTTCCCCATCATCAGATAAAGCCATACCTTTCCCAAAGGTACTTCTTGAATATATGCCTAAGTATGGTGGGTATATTATCTATGGAATCTTTGCAGCACCCATCATATTGATCATTGTCGCATCCTAAAACATCTCAAAGATCACCTTATAGCCATTCCTAGACCTTTTACCCCTCCTCCCATAGGACATTCCCATAAGAAGGCATCTCCTTATTCTCCCATGGTTCCACCTCTAATGGTTCCATTGCCAATTGTGGCCCCTTAACCACCTTCTATGCCTCCACCTATGATTCATTCACCCATGGACCTTCCCTCACATGTGGATCATTCTATATCTGTGATTCCTTCTCTCATAGATCTTATTTCCATGCATTCTCCTTACTAGCCTTTGCCTAATTTTCCTCCTCAGCACAATCCTTTGAGAATTCCTATTTTTTTAGTTGAGGATATCAGAAAATAAGTATTTTCCTAGTATTCATTAAATATTGATGAAACCTTAGCAGTAGTTTGACTACAACTTCATAGAGATTTATCCGATGTATTGGATAATGTGTGTGGATAGATTTATCAATATTTATGAGCACATGCATGGTGCTTTCACATTTTTATTTGGATTGGACATGTGCTTTAATCTTATTTTTATCTACTATATCATTTGATATTGTGTCAAATTTTTGATTATCTTATATCATGCTTGTTGTACTAAATATTTCTTATCTTATCTTTTATATTTTCACATATGATTTTTTGTTCTTTATCATTTATTTCCCTTCCCTTTTTCATAGAGTTTTTCTCAAAACTCTCTTTCTTGTATCTTCATGATTATTTTTCTTCCTTATCCTTATTTTTCATAGATAATTTTTCATGGTGGTTTGGTTATACTTACCCTATTCCCCTTGGTTATTATCTCCCTTTACCATGTGATCAATTAGAAAAAAATCTACCTCATTACTATCTCCTTTTACCAGTCTACTTTGGATCTCCTTTTTCCCTCTTCTTTTTTTATAAACTGAGCATATACATGGTTGAGACTTGAGATCACATGCTAGTTCATTATCAAGCCTAAGTGTCCCAGTCAGTCTTTGTCTTTGGTTACTTAGCTTCTTTTAGCCTTAGCCTATAGCTCATTCATGTGTATCAATATATCTCTCATGATTGGTCATTCCAAATCCATATGGAGGAGGAATCTTAAAAATCCTTCAAAATAAAGTTAAAAGCTAAATCATTTAAAAAAAAGGTAATGATATCAAAATGTAAAAATATTCTTAAAATTCAAATAACACTAAAAGATGTAATTCAAAGCACATCTCTTTCTTATAGTCGAAGCTCAAACTCCACAATTGGCCTCACAATAGAGTTGAGGTCCTTTGGGATACGGTAGGCTAGTAAATTATAAGAGGAGAATAAAAAAATCTTTTCATGATACCTAATTTCTCATGTAAGTACCTAATCTTTGTAGTAGACTGATGGCTCTACAAGGGGTCTTGAAGAATGGAGAACATGTCATGGGAAGGTAGGTCAATTTTTTTTTTCTTGTACCAATCTACCTTCATGAGTTGATATTATTAGCATGCCTATTTTCTTACAAAGCTTTGTGTCTATAATGAGTAGGTTTCCTTTGTACATAGATGACCACTAGTCACTTAGTGTCTTCTCATGTCCTTAGTATGCCTCTTGCCTCTTAAGGTCTTCTCATAAGACACCTGAGTCTTGCTTTTTACACTCCCTTTTTCACTCCTTATATCCATTATATTTCCTATTAATATTTGTTATTTGGTGTACTAATCACCCCCACCCCTTGGGATTTCATTTGTGAGTTGCATTGTAAGCTTGTGGATAGGACCCAACCATCCTCATAAATTACCATATTTTCATTCTTATTACCTACATCCTTTTATTACCTAATTTTCCTATTTATTCCACCCCAGTGGTGTTCTCTTTGTTGAGTTGTAGTGTAAGACCATAGATAGGACCTGATCCTCTTCACAAAAATTTCTAATACCCAAGTCACCATCCAAATTACATGTGTCACCAAATAAGGTAAGCCCATCTACCCTAGCAACCATACCACTGAATATGGATCTCTCCACTACAAGTAGTGTCCAATCACCTTTATCCTCTCTATCATTGGTGCATCTATGTCATAGCTAACCCATGTAGTTGTTATGTGCTTATATGGCTACCACACAATGTCTGCACATCTCACTAACTATAGTGCTAACATGTGGGGCATGGATCACACTACCTAGTCCTCTCTCCATCTTTGCACCTAAGGTGACATATCATCAATCACATGGGGTAACCTAGTTAGCTGGTACATAGTAAATCTCTCATAGATCCAAGCTATCAACAATATGATCAATCTTATGGTCCTCTATTCTCTGACTAGTATCTCATACATATCATGCACTAGCTAGACCTAGATGATCAAGCCTAGGTAATATAACACTCACTCCTCTAATATCATCCTACTCAAGGTTACCATGAATACTAGTACCTTGCTATCTGACTTGTGACATAGAACCTATTGTGTCATAAGGCCTATCATAACCTTCTAGATATCTAGAATCTATGATGTATAGACATCAAATATACTCACACTCATGCCTATTAGTATCATCTCTAAGCCTATATCCCACATGGCTAAGTCTCTCCTCTCCTCTAGACTATTTAGTATCCCTATGGTCATTTGTGCTCCTACTATAAGCAGTGCTAGGATGGCATGGACATCCTCTAGTGTGATAGCCACCTCTACTATATCCCCATCCACCTCCCATCTAAAGGTGTTAGTCAATTATTCCCAATAAATAAGGAACATGACTAATAGGTAAGCACTGAGGGGGATCTAACACATCTCTGTTATCCCATCTAGACCTATGGATCCTAGTCTAGCCCTATCTCCATATGATAGCCTATCTATCAAGTCTGGTAACCATGCAACATCTATAAGTTGCCAAAATATCCATCGACCCTACACCCAAGAAAATAATAAAGGATATATCAGTTCCTTCATGTCATGTATAGTCATAATACACTCTTTTTACATTTTTTACATTAAAAACAAGCCTAAAATTACTTTATTTTATTCATTTTTTCTTAATTTTAGCCTTCTTGGTCCTTTTTGACCTTACTTGATTATTTTAGGCTATTTTATCCCTCTTTCAACCTTTTGCACACTTTTCCATATCTTTCTAGCTCTTTGGTTAAACTAGTTTGACCAAAATTTTCCTATATTTTTGTCTAGTTGACTCAAAAATTTGAGTAAATCCCCTTATTTTTCCCTCCCTAGTGTTGAGTTTCCATTATGGACCTTTCATACCACCTAAAAACTCTAAGCTAGGTCTTTAACTTGCATAATGTATAGGATCAACCCATACCTACTGGGTCAACACTATGGATTTTGCCTATTTTCTATCCTACTAGGTCGACTGGGTCGACCCAATGCTTTTTACCTGTTGACCCCTTGTATTTTCTAGAAAAAGTGCAAATTTCTTGCTTTCTACCTAAATCCTTCAAACCCATTTCCCATCTTCCTATTTTTTACCCCTAGAATTTGATTTTGCTTCATTTTGACATCTAAAAATGCTCAGTATTCAAAATTACTAAAAATTCACTTAATTCAATACAAATTTCAAAAATTGGTTTGAGATTATTAGTTGCATACCTGTAGTGCACCTGTTGTTGCCTCTAGAGCTTCTCCTTATCTAGCATGTCGTCTCCTCACCATTCTAGCTTGTCTTCTCTCTAGAGCTATATTTTGTCTCCTTCACAAGTCAAAATGACAAATGATTTGTCTTTTCCCTTATTTTAAAACACTTTTCAAAATACAAATCTTTCAATTATTGTCCAGTAGATTCCTTATTTTGCCTATTTCTTTGTTTTCACTCTTTGTAAACCATAAAATTCATTAAATTAATGATGAAATAAATAATATTTTCCACTATCACATGCCTATCTTCCAAAAATTTCAAATTTTGGCTATTTTTTACACTAACTTTTATAGGTTCGTCTAGTGTTCTCTACATTGGACATCTTCACATTTCTTACAGTCTAGTTCCTTATCTATGGAACCAAGGCAAGTTAAAGGTATGTGTTTTTAAATTTAGTCCTTTTATTTATCTTATTTTTTACTTATTGTACTTTACTTAGCATCAGCATTATGTGTTATCATGTTTTATCTTAAAGCACCATCTCATGTTGCACTTACATGGCATGTGATAAGCTTCAAGTGGGGCATATGTATACACATAATATTTTCAAATTTTTATTGATTACTAACACTTTTTATCTTATAGGAACCTATCGAGTCTCAATCTCTCTGAGTGCATGCCTTAAGGGGTGCATTGGGAAAGGGGTGGGTAGACCATCAATGCTTCATAAAATTATTGTCCCTTTTCCCACTTGCCATCTACACACTTATCTCTTAAAAGAATTTACCCTAAGATTTTTCTTCTTGGTATTTTCCTCTTTCCATTATTCCTTTTATTACCTTAACATCCTTTTTGATTTTTAGTTGTTCTGGGTCGACTGGGTTGACCTAGTATAATTTTGGGGTATTCTTTACTTTCTTGGTTTGTTAGCCTTTCAATCGACCTAGCACAAACCTAGTAAATTGTACCTAAAAACACACTAGGTCAACTGGGTCAACCCCATACAACCAATGTTCTCAAAATGATTTAGGGAAAGATCCACCTGTATATACAAATTCATTTATCACTATTTCATAAGAGAAGAATTATTAGTGAAGAAGTGCGAGTGAATATCTACTTATTGACCATTCTATTTGAGGAATAAGCTTAGGGTTCCATACTTTATTTGGAGATATGAATATTGTCTTGTGGATAATTATTTTGGATGTTTAGACAGGTTGTGTAGCCTAGCGTTGATTTATCTTGGTTATCCTTACATACCACAATAATTTCTTGTGAAGCACCTTGGCCAAGGGAAAGATTGAGGCTCAACGGGCTCATCTTAAAAGGTAAGTATTCCTAACTTTATTTCTCCTTTGTAAGAGTAGATAGATAATGCATTTATATTCTTCTCTCCATATGTTAGGATTCTGTGTACATTGACATGAGTATATGTCTTCTAATACATGTTTAGTTTAATTGTTTGTTTTATTGTCTCTAACCTCCATTTTGTGACACAAGCTTTAGTGTGCACTAGATTAGATTTTACTTTCACTATTATAATAGAGTGAACATTTGAAACATTAGGA
Source organism: Torreya grandis (assembly GCA_037957365.1). Classification (NCBI taxonomy): domain Eukaryota; kingdom Viridiplantae; phylum Streptophyta; class Pinopsida; order Cupressales; family Taxaceae; genus Torreya; species Torreya grandis. Next base: position 2,279,597 of record JARHVA010001347.1, on the reverse strand, counting down.
ATCCATTAGGGTTGTTTTATGATTATGTTATATTTTAGGTTTTAGAACCCTTCATAGCATGATGTGTTGTGACAAGTGATACAAGTGATCCCCTAATTGGGTCTAGTGGATCCCCATATTGGTCATGCTCTCATTTAACAAGTGTATCCAAATCAAAAGTTTATGTGTGATCTATCTTATCTGATCTAGGATTAATCCATAGACATTATGCAGTTCTAATTACATATAGCATGCACTCTATACTAGTTGAGTTAAAACTCCAAATTTTGCATCATGATATATTTGAGGTCCATTAGAGTGTGATAGGCTAGTAGATTTGGGTAGAAGGATTTACATAAATATCATTAGTGCCATCAGGGTCCTAAGGAATGGGGAACACATTGTGGGAAGGTATGATCCTTTTAATTTTCATGCATATAGCCTTCATGTTATTAGCTATACAGTTCACTTATTCTTCCAAGCTTTACTCTTGTCCGGTGGTGTTATCTAAATCCTTTATTTCTTAAGGTCTTGTCCTTTCCCTCTTAATTAGAGTGTCTTGTCTTTGTTAAATATTTTTACATAACCATTATGGTTCCATGCCATATTATATCCATTTTATAATTATGAATATCTCTTTAACACATATTAATACTATATAATTTATCCCTCTTCTATATATCCTTGTTTTATCTCTTTGCTTCAAATTTGACTCATAGCTCTTGTTATTATGCATATCATATTTTTAGTTTTTCTTTTGCATGGTAAGACCTTGGGGAATAAAATGAATAATTCCTCACAAATTCCCATCATATTCACATATACATCGTCTTAGTTACATTGTTGATATATTCATATGGTCTTGTCTTCCTATGAGACATTCTAGCACAAGCATTGATTTTTTGTTTGCTCATTCTTTGCTTCCATTTTAATGTATCTTATTTTTGTCTTCTATTTGTTTCATATAATTAAATTTAATTTCTTTTGATCATTTTATACTTGTGTTCACATTAATTTTTTCCCTTGGATTTATGATATTTTACAATCATTTTACAATATTTTCATATTGTTACATGTCCTTTTTTCAATTTAAATTTATTTTAGTATCATTAAATTGCATATTTTACAATATTTCATGTGTATTACACATCTCTTATTTATCTATTCTCTTACCTTTACTTGCAATGGATGCCATGTTTATAATATTAATCATTTATTACACATCTTATGTTTTATTGGATTATTTTTTATTTACTTGAATTTGATGTATTTTTTTATTTTTTTGACTTATCATTCCTTTATCTACTTATATCATATATTCTCATTATCAATTAAATTTATTACTCATCTTAATTTTTTTTATATTATTTTTTAAATTACATTTGATATATTTTTACAATATTATTGCACATCTTTTATCTGTTAGTTTTTCCTATCAATTTACTTTAGATGTTATTTTAATACAGTTTTCATTTTATTTTTTCATGTATACATGTCTATATATGTTTAAAAATAATAGAAAAAATAAACAACACATAACATATAAAAATAATGCAAATCAATGCATTATATATCAAATGTTTTATATACATACATATCATATACATCATACATAGGCTATGGACCTCCTTGATCCCTAGGGGGATGAGGATAAACACTCTACTATGAACTAGACTTTTAAAAAATCATTCCAATGTCTTAGTCCTGTATTATATTTATAAAACCTCTCCCTTTAGTGTATCCATCTATGTCTCTAGCTCTAGTATGTTGTCTTTCATAGTTTGTTATGCTATTATACCCACTAGAGTAGTCACTATATGTTATGCTTGTTCTTGAGCTAGAGCATTTCATGTTTTCATCTCTACTCTTGGTAGTAATATAGCATAGGTTTAAGGACTAGGATACTACCCCACCATCATAGCATCATCAATGTATCCTCTCCCACTCATTTTGAATAATCATACATGCTCTTTAATAAATGGTGATATTGCATTTGGTAATGATGCCATATAGTGTGAGGAAGCACATCATATTGTATCTCATGATGATTGGATTCAATCATGGATCACTACCTCATCATATTTACTATACTTGTATCTATAATTCCATCACATCACTTGATATGTATAAATCCAAATCATATTTTTTAATCACTATCTTATAGTATAACTATTTATATATCTATAAAATACAGTGATAAAAATAATAATTTTATATTTTATACCTATATGTGTGCCCTCTATGTATATGATCTCTTCATTCCCTTAATTTTTGAGGACCTTGTTTTCCTCCTCATCTTCCTCCATTTGGTATGTTTTAAATTTAACCACCAATCTCCCTACCTATAACACTAACATTGATAATCCTAGTCTCCTCTATCATCATCATACAATCCACACTCGATGTCCTCCCTCTACCTATTATGTCTGTGTTGGGGTATCCCTAGGTGATTTTTGGATGTCCTACACTAAACCCTTTTATCCCTTCCGTCTCTCCACTATAGTCACCTTTAGTCCATGATGCTACCTCATCTTCTAATATTGTGGATCATGTCATGTCCCAAATACTATAACCTATAGTGGAGACATTTATCCTTACCTTTTGAGTCTCCTTATAATATCTTACCCAAAATGGGGTAAGGCTAGAATAAATTATAGATATAGATGTATGAGTTGTTCTATAACCCTAGCATAAGAGTGTGGATCCATCTACTAGATGTAATAACTATTCACCTTGGCCAATCCTATATCTTTCACTATAAATGGTAATGTCATCCATGTTTCTACAATCATTATGTATAACATACAAATAATAACATCCATATATAGTATCCAATATCATATACTTAGTCACACACATATTTTAAGGGTCTTGGGCCCATTTCCTCACTTGATGAAAGTCTAGTATCTGGTGTGGTAGGCCCATTAATCAATACATGGTAAACCTTTCATATATCTAACAAGAAAGAAATTATCTACCTAGTAGCTATATGTCACTTAGTTAGTATACTATAAAAATTGTACACTAGAACATCCAAACGCTCACTCCTATTTTATATAATATGCCCTACTCCAAATAAACCTAGCACATCATTATAGAAAACATAAGATAACCCTCATCAGATTTAAGACATAGGATCTACCTATTCATCATCCATAGTATCACCTTATGGATGTATAGAATTAGTGAGGCATATTTATTAAAATTAAAACTATTAATGTTTGATGAACATATATGTTTGACCTTAAGGCATTGTGAGATAGCTCCTACCTCCTTACCATAGTCTCTAGTGCCTTGCATAGAATGTATATATGATCTAGTGGTAAACCCATAATAACATGTACATCCTACAAAGTGATCATCACCTCTACCATGTCCCCATCTGCCACCCATATGAATGGTTTGGTGCATCTCTACCAATAGCCAAAGAACATCACTGGTAAATCTTCATCTAGAAGTAATCTACACACCTCTATGATTATTTTGAATCCAAAATTAATCAGCTAAGCCATATTTTCATATGATAGTCTTGATAGTAAGTTTAGTAATAGGGATGCATCAACTATCTACCAAAAATGCATTCTACTCTACTCCTATAAACTTCCAAAAATTAAAGTGAAATTAGTTTCTTATTAGACAAAAATAAGTAAAAATACAAGTAGAACTCAAAATTAGACTAAAAACAACAAAAATAACTACACCACCTAGTTAAATTGACTATATTGACCATTTTTTCTATTTTATATTACTAATCCATAAACTTAATTGTATCAACCATGTGATTGTTTTGGCTATTTCATCAACTATCTACAACCATTGTATTAGCTATATGGTTTCATATTCTACTCTACCAGCCATACACTTACCTACATCAACCATATTATTATTTTTTTATCGCATTGACCATTTAATTAGTTATATTATCCATCTTATGCCTTTTTTACTTTATCAATGTTTTATCTTGAATTGAATTAACTATGGTGGATTAATCATAATTTTGATAAACAGTTAGAATATATCAAGTTATTGTAAATGTGTTTATAAATAGAAAACTAAAAATAAACAACTAGAATTGATGAAATAGAACGAATGCAAACAAGACTTTATAAAATATACAAAAGAGATATATACTTAGATTTTTTATGCATTCAGTTGACTATGTTGAAAGTAAAAATACAAAAATGGCGATAAAGATTGGAACCCAAAATACTCCCAGAAGTTGATCCTAAGACATTATAGGGATAGTTAAACCCATTATGGTTAATAGTGATGGGCCTTGTTGACTTAGGTTGGCATTCCTATATTTTTATAGAATACTAAAAACTAGGGAAAAGTCTTGTGTGACTATGTAAAAATATTTGCTTGTGATAATTTTGTCTTCTGTGTTGCACGAGAAACCAATAGATAACTTATTAAAGTTCAAACCCTATATTGTGTGACACAAGGAGACAAATGATATGTATATACACATAATATTTTCAAACTTTATTAATTATTGATGATTTCTATCTTACAAGAACCCATCGAGTCTCAATCTCTCTAAGTGCACGCCCTAAGGGGTGCACCAAGAAAGGGGTGAGTAGACCATTAGTGTTTCATAAGATTTGTATCCCTTATTGCCACTTAATACTAATCCAATCAACTCCTAAAAACATTCCCCTAAGCTATTTCTCCTTGTTTACACACTCCTCAAGTATTTTACCACCCTCACGAGCCTTTTCCTAACTTAAAACCCATTTTGATAGTTTACATGACTAGGTTGACTGGGTTGACCTTCTTATTGGTGAAACTCATTTAGGGTCTAGGTCAGCTCTTAGTTGACCTAGTGAGTTTTTATCAATAATGATATTAGGTCGACTGGGTTAACCCTACCAGTCAAAACTTTTGGAAGAGTTTAGGGTTAAATTTGCCTATATAAACACATCCATTTCACCATTATTAGAAATATATCAAGAGTTATTATTAATTTTCTCTTCTTTACAATCTTCTCTTCCACCATTCTACTTGAGGAGTCTTAACTTAGGGTTTATACTTGGGGAGTCTAGTCTTGTGGAGAAGTCTTGGATGCTTTGACCTTTCTTAGTGATCCTTAAAACTAAAACAACCTATTATGAAGCACCTTTGTCCAAGGAAGAGATTGAGTCTCGATGGGTTCATCTTCTAGGTAAGTATCTATAACTTTTCTCCTCTCTTTAGTAGATAGAAGTAGCATAAGTAATGGATTTTGAATAATATTACTCTTCTTCTCCATCCATTAGGGTTTTACCTATACATTTATTAATTAGGATTATCTTATGTATGTTTAATTTCATTTATTTACTAACCCCCATATTGTGCCAAAAGCTTTAGTGAGAACTAGAATAGATTTATTTGCTTTACTTCTTATTAGTATAGTGAATATGAAAACATAAGACTTAATTAGGGTTATTGTGTGGTTTTGCTTGACTGGAGGATTTATAACCCTCTATAGTGATCTTATTCTGGTAGGAGATCCCATAATTATGTTTATCAAATCCCTATTGGTCATGTTCCTGATTATCTAATGTGTCCCCAATCAAAAGTGTAGGTAGGATCTATCTTCTCTGAGTTAGGATTGATTTGTGGATCTGATGCATTTATGATTGCATATAATATGGGGAAAAAATGGGTTAGAAGTTGGAGTTATGTTAGACCTCAACATCTCAATATTTCAAGCACTACTTACATAAAAATACTCCTAAGAGGGATCAAACCTCCATGTAGTTCTCTTACCTAAATTTTTTGTGCAATTGTGTTCATTTGAATATATGGGTGCATCTACAATCAGCTTGAATACTTGATCATGTTGAGTTAGTGCTGCATAAAACTAAATTAAGACTTGCTTTAGGACTGCTTGAGGTGTTTGAAACTTTATTTTTAAATAATGGGGAATTTTTATTTAATGTGCACTTTTGTAATAAGTCTTTGAATGAAATTATACCAAGTTGTATAATAAGTGAATTAAAGGTGCATTTATAGTTATTCCAAGGTGATGACCACATGCTAGGAAGTGTAAGAATATGAAGGATGACCTAAGGGAGGATTTTATTTGAAAATATGACCATTTGTGTGATATGGACACCAAAGAAGGATGAGGATAGGACTGCCCAATAACTTTAACCTTACATGACATTTTTGTCCCTAAGGGTAGGTAATAAGTTTTTAGTCTAGAATAAGGCATACATATGCATAAAGGTGTTTTTATTAATTAGAACATTTATATATACAATGAATTATGGTCTTTGAGACAAAATAGGTCTTCACTTGTGCTTATGATTTTTAGTAGAGGCTCTTAAAAAACCCATCAAAACATGCTAATTTGTGTTTATGTGCAAAGTTAGGATACAAACTCATAACACATACATAGTTAATAGAGCAGGTCGAGTCTTTATTGTGTTTAGAATTATGTATTTATTTAGAGAAACACAAGACTAAATTAAAGTATAGCACATCATTATTATTATACTAATTAAACATGATTTGAAAAAAATAGAGCATTAGATTATGCACAAAATAATGTATAAAAAGATGTTCAAGGAAAACCATTATTGGATCTTTATATTAATCTCTATCTTCTCAGAACTCCTTTCCATTACAATGTGATCACTGTTTATAGTAACTTTATAATGCATTATCACTTCACATTCCATCCTTTTGGTTCAATACCAAATGAGTCTTTTCACATTCCAAAAAAAAATGGAATACATACATAGATGAATACATATAAAATGAAATATGTTCTACAAGATGATATCCATGACATAATTGTCATGCATCTACACTATGTGATTTTAAAATTATATTAGACTACCATAAATTTTGTAGACTTAAATAGTTGTCTTATCTTCTGACAAAGTCATAGGAAGTGTGACATGTGCTGGAGATAAGAAAATTACATGTTTTAAGGAGGTGGTCCAAAAATATTACTTGTGGTAATCACTCAAGGTGTTATTTACCAGTTTTCACCATTTGTGTACTATTTGACCACCCTTATGAGTTTTGAACTAACATACCAGTATACTACCCTTAAAAGTTTTAATAGATTATCATAACTAAGAGGCCACCCTTTATGTGTTTTCAACCAACCTAACCCTACTCCTACTGCTTAAGGCCTTACTGGAATTTTTTTTCAAAATTTCAAAACTAGAATTTGTGTAGTACCTAGAGATATGGTTGAGGCATAGGTTGTGTTGCTAGAAGTGATGAAGATTATGAATATGATTTTTTTGTACTTATTTATGAAGAATTCATAGTTGTATAATCTAGTGTTATAGGTGTTTTTTTTTCTTGGATGGTTGGTTGAGTAGTTATGGTGGCTTTTTTTTTGTTGGAACTCCTGTTAGAGTTGGATTGGTGGGATAAATTGGGGATCTTAGATGAAATTTATGATTGTGATATCCAAATGGGACAAGTCCTTATTGAACATCATCTAATTAGTGAGAAAATTCCCACACCATATTGATCATAGTTAGTAATGGGACTTGGCACCCCACAAGATTTTAAATGACATAATATTTTGTGATCATGAGGATTGCCCTAGCATGAGAAATTTTTTGTTGGATTTCTCATGCCAACTCCTATCTTTTTGCATGCCTCTAAATCTAAATGATATCAAATTTATTACATAACATCTCATTTTTCCATGTTTGCATCTTATGTATCACATTATCTCTTGACTTGAGAGACTAATTAAATGTAACATCATCTAGTTAGATGTAGATGATTGATCTCCCATTATTGTTTTGTCTTTGTCAGCTTAGTGAACTTTGGGTTGGCTTTGTTCCAAGTGGTTTTCATCTATTTTTTTCCTATCAATCATGCTTTTGGATATGTGTTGATCTTAGAGCACAATAATGTCCAATACTTTCTTGTACTCTTTGAGGAGCTCAAAAATGGCCTTTATTTTTGCCTTCAAATTCTTACCTTCTTTTCAAATCTATTATAGTTTATGCACAACATGTTAGTCTTTTGTTAGCTAGGATAGAAGGGTTGTAAATTTATTTTTCTCATATGTGACTTGGTCACCCAATCTTGAGTGACTAAGCTAGTGTAGGTGTCATTTATCAATTGCCTAGATTTGGTGAGGTGAAGAAGAAATTATACATTTTCCTCCCTCATCTTTGATTACTCTTTTTCTAGTGTGGAATATTTTTATGTGATAGTCTCTTGGATCGCATCCATTCCATAAATTTGTTTTGATATAAGAAACTGGGAAACATTAAGAATTACTTCTTTCACCTTTATTTCAAGGGACAAAGTATAATCCATGGATTTCATAAGTGCCTTCTTTATTTGTACCATTAGAAGTGTGGAGGTTGTTTATCATTCTGAGGATGCATGGACATCCCATAACCATTGGCTAGAGAATTTTAGCTTGTGCTGAGATTCCTCCTCTTGACAACTACCTTGTATGAACCCTAATCCTTGTGATGTGGAAGATTATTGTTGGACCTTTGGTATCACCACCCTCTTGGCTAGTTTTGTTGACTAGTATACTATGACTTTTACCTATATTTTACACTTTTATTTTACCTTTGATTTGGAAACTGCCTCTACATGGTCCTTGGTTGCATGATATTAAGCCCACTTATACATTTCCTCCTAATTTTAGAGGTATTATTTATTTCTATCCTCCTCTTCATCCTTTATTTTTGCATCAAACTTAGTCTTTTGCTTCTATGTTGTTTATACTTCTTGATTTGTTTATTATTTCTCTTTCCTCGTAGCCTCTTCATACTGATTCTTCTTTTCTTCTTCTTGCCTCTTCTTTTGATCATCCTCATCTTCATCCTTACATACTACTTCTTCCTTCCTCTTATTATTTTCCTCTTTCCTTTCCTTATTTCCCTCTTTTCTAGTCTTCCTCGTAACCACCTTTTGAGCCCTCTCCTACTCTAGGTTATCCTTGGCAGCTTGCTCCTATGTTGTGATATTTTCTTGTATGATTGGCTTCTTAGGTTATGTTTGTGTAGTCTTTTGTGGCTCCTATATAGGATTTAAATAATTTAGATATGGGAGTGACTATGAAGTAGAGGAATAATAAGGTTGATTCAACCATGTTATACCTATGTGTTAGTGCCTTTTATTTGGATGAGGGTACCAAAGTCCTCTTTAATCACTTATAATATTGGATCATCTCTTGTGATTTTCATATTATCATTTGACCCTTCTATGACTTAACTTAATTGGTTATAGTTCTAAAAAGGAACACGTGCTCTATAATAGTTGGTGATAGTCTCGGTGCATTATGGGTCCTTGGCTTGTGTATCAATGGTTATTATGGGCTTGTTTATGCCCCTAAATATCCTACATCTAGTGCTCCCTAAAAAATTATATCCATAATGCATGTGTTCTTCCTTATCTTCCACTGTATTAATAATTATCGATACAAGAGGTGTGGCAATATCCACTAGAAGTATCTTTGGAACATTGTTTCACACTTGATAAGTGTGTACTGTATTCCAAAAAAACTCTTTTTCTTCTTCTTCTTCACAAACCTTAGTGCCTATATCCTCAATCATTGACTTGTACACATCCTCATTGGCTTATCTAAGTAAGATCATATTGTATAGTAATAAGTGGGACATTCATGTCAAAAGTCCATGATTTAAATGTTGCATCTTCTTATTTAGTGGAGGTGGTGATTCTTTGTGCATTGGTGTCTTCTTCTTCCCCATAGTAGTTTTTGATGGGGTTTATTCTAATTTTGGTAGTGCTTGCATCTCTAATTATGGGCGTGTTATTGATTAGTGAGGTAATGGTTGTTAAACCCCTAGAGGTATTAATTAGAGTGGTGGAACTAAGTGAGTATCTAGATCTTCTTAACACATAACTTATACTTTTGCATCCAACATATTGATTAAGAATGGAAAGGACATGATTGGTGCCTTCAACAAATTTTTAACTCTAATTTGGATGTCATCATGGATCTTTATCTCTATAATGTGTTACCTTAAATATTACATGACATATATAAGTAATTAAAGGTGTTAAAGGGTAAGCTATTATATTTCCACCCACCATGCATTGAATCTACATAGTTTTTCATCATATTGGCATTTATTGGTATAGGAAATGTTTATGAATGTGGCCATAGTCTATAAATCTATGTCTAGATTGAATGGACCAATTGAGGACTTCCACTACATGAAGAAGAGGAGTAATACTAATAACTAGTACTGGAACACTTGTGATTTTCCACTAACAACATTATCAATGCTTGTCATTAATTTTGATATAAAAACTCTTTCCATTTGAATTATTCATTCATCTGGATCATTAAATATGTAATATTGATGACCCCTTTGGTATCCTATCTCACACTTTTGGTTTCTACCAAAATCACTTTATGATTCATTCAAAGATAATGTGAAATAAAATATCTTCTATAGATTTGATAGGGATCCCCCTAGATTCCCTACTATATTTATTCTTAATATATTAGTGAATGTTAGGGGCCTTGGATTTGTATTACATGAGAGATTTACATCAAGCCAAAAGTCATGATTCTTGCATCATGGTCATTGTGTTGATGAAAATAGTCATGTATTATGAAAAATTAATGGCACCTTCATTGTACCAATTGATAAGTGTCATTATCACCTTATCCAACTAACTAAAGGTTGGTAATTTGACAGGGTGATTTGTATTGGTTTTTTACATGCTATGTTGTAATGTTAGGGAACCTAATTACACTATTATTGGCTAATCTAAAATAAATAAAAATGCTTATGCTATGTCAATGAAATAAAATGGGACTAGATCATGGTATCTTGTTTGTCTAATTACAAGACCAATCCCCATTTCTAATTTATGTGTATATGTGATGGGAATCAAAATCTGTGAACTATCCATGGTTGTTGTTCTAGTAGTGTTTGAATGATAGCTTTGGTTGAATGGTTACTGATGAATAATATACATGTAAATGAATGAATTAGATATAAATTGTAGATGGATATTATTTTTAATAGTGTGTAATGTCATTATATTATTCATACACTTATTTTTATATATTTTCCCATTTAAATCCATCTAACACATAGCTTTGAATGTGTTGAGTTGTCTGCACATTGTTATGCTTCTTGAATTAATTAAAATCTTTTGTTGATGATCTGATAGTATCAATTCAATGACTTGAAGCACTGGTTTAGTTGGTGGGAGTTTTTAATGTGACACACGATCTTTTCCCTAATCCACTTTCTTTTATTGTACATCCCCTAGTTTTGACACTTGATCCATTTTAGGAAAGATGCAATCCCCTAAGTGTGTTGTCATTACCACTTTTCGAATGACCATTGATTGTCCCTCCTCTATAATTTTTTGCAATGCCTCATTTTGAGACTTAATTGATGATCTTATGTTGAATTTGTATGATGTTATTCCTTTTGTGCTAGGTTTCTTTCATTATCACACCATGAAACTTTGAATTTTCTAACTTGGTTCTGATGTCCTACGATATAGAGATCACATTCTAAAAATAAAATACAAAACTAAAACCAAAATAATAAAATAATATATTAAAAAATATCCTAATCTACATCATGCTACTTAGGATCCTCTTTGATTTTTCTATGAGATTTAATAGAGATTATTAATAGTAAAGCTTAAGCTTTTAGCCATTTACATGTCCTAGGATAATGGTTCCTTAAAGGTCCTTTAGCATAATTTTTATTTAATTTGAGACTCATGAATGATATAAGGTCCTTTCCATTGAATACACAACTTGCTTGAAAATAAATGAAATCTACTATCATATTGTAGTATTGCTTGTTCAGGAAAAAATTCTTTGTATCATAGATTATGATCATGCCATACTTTTTAACTTTGCTTATTGACTTATTATGTCCATTTTTCTCTTTACCTATTTTATTATATTCTAATTAAATCCATCGATCATTCCTAAAGATATTATTGATCTCCTAGTCACATGATCATTGTAATTCATAGACTAAGAATGATGTATTCCATTGACATGACTACTTCTAATCTATAAACCAGTTAAAATAGAGTGAAACCTCTCACAAACTTGTATTTTATTTTATGTTCCCATAGGATCATGTGAATTTGATCATCCCAATCATCTAGTTTCACATTGCAGATTTTGTGAGCATATTTCCATTAACATTATCTGATGCCTCTGCCTACCCAGTATCTTACAGATGATATGTTGTGATTTTTTGGTGTGATATCACAAACTCCTCTATTAGAGTCTTAATGGTTTTATTTTGGAAATGCATTCCTCTATGACTAACCAAATTCATAGGACATATAAATTTGATTATAATATTCTCATATAGAAATTTGATTGTGCCCTTAGTGTTGTAGCTTGGTGTTGCAATATATTCTACCCATTTAATGAAGTAGTTCATCACAATAAATGTGTGCCTTTCATGATTTTTTTTACTAGGTAAATTGATTGGATATATAAATTTGATTCCCCATTGTTAAAATGGATGCTTAGCTAACATAGGGTTTAATGTAATTTCATCTCTATGATTAGGCCTTCCCATACTTTGGTAAATGTCATAGTGTTTTTATACTTGGTGCACATTTAAAAATAGTGTAGGCTACCATGCTACTTTGAAATATACTCTTGTAGTGGATACTCATATGAAATGTCAATCTATGATTCCATAATATGCCCCTTGAATAATTTGTGGTTGCTCATACTCTAAAGCTAATTTATAGTACATCATCTTTACCCATTTTTTATAGAAAGCCATTAATGATGTTGAATGGAATGGCTCTTATGATCAATAATTTTATATCCCTTTCCACATATTACATAGAAAAAATTCATTTTTCCAATAAATTACATATGTCTTCCATTTTTTTGGAAATGTCTAGTGATTCACCTTAGATTTATTAAGGTTCATCTCCATTATGTATTTGAATCAAATGATTTGGTCCCACTTTTTTCTCCTAGAATTTGAATTGATTTTGAATTGAAATTCTTGAAATAGCATCAACCACCTCTATATCCTTCCTCTTAACATGAGTTTATTTACCAGATAATGTAGATCCTATTGATTAGTATAAAATTCAAATAACATAGCTAGAAAGTAGTGTTTAAACTTTTAGAGTGTGCAAACCATTACCAGAGTTTCTCATTTTATAGTTGTGTAAATTTTAGTTATAACTAAGAATTTATGAGTTGTGAAATGAATCATATGTCCAATATTCCATCTATTGATTGTGTTATAATTGATTATGTCATATTTATGGAGGAATATACATGAACATGAAATGGTTTGCTCTAGTTGGGAAGACCAAAATGGGAGTTTTTATCATCCTATGATTTAGATCCACAAATGTTGTTCGGCATTCAGTTGTCCATTCAAACATAGTATATTTGTGCAGTAACTTTTCCATGGAGTGATTTAATAATTTTGGGAATATTGGTGTATTATTTTTAATTTAGTTAAAGGGTCTGAGTAGTAAAATTAGTAAATGAATATGCAATAATTAAACTATTGATTTGTGTAAATTAGTTTGCAATTTTTTCTTTTCTAAAAATAGTAATTAAAGATGGAAAAGAAGACTTAGTTGGAAACGAACTAATCCAATTGAGACAAAGGCTAGAATTTACTATGCAAGAGTGGAACTCTATCACAAACTAAGATCTGACCTTCATTTTGTAATTGAATAGGAGCACTAGAATTGGATAGGAGTGGCACTGATGCTATAGTCTACCTCTGCTATTTTTGTCCTAAGGATTTGAGATTTTTGGGTTTTATTCATTATGTTTGTGTGACTCTATATATGAAGTTTCAACAATCAAAAGTATATAGATCTCCTTATAGAGCATATTTTCTCTTCAAAACCTATACTCCATTTTTCTTTGATTAATTTTGAGAAAGAGGGGGGGTTAGTGTGTGTAAGATTTAATAGACATAGATCCACACCCCTTGTGTGGGCACACTGCCTACATACCAATACTCTAAAGAGGGATCAAGCCATATGTAGTTCTCCTGCTTGATGTGCTTTGTGTAGTTATGTGTATGAAGATGTAAAATGCTAAATTAGATGTGCTTGAGGTGGCTATTGACTGGTGTAAATATTTGAATAAGCTTGTAAGTATATTGGCTATCTATATGTAGAGAATAGGAAAGATTTCTTGAGTAGTCTTGCTTGTATTCTTGCTTGTTTAGTGATAATTGCCAATCCTTTCCAAAGGATCTTTGAATGGGATTTTATAAGGATCTATTGGTTGTTGGTTAAATGTGCTCATATTAGGATGACAAAGAAAAGGATGGAGAACTAAAAAGACTGATTGTTGGGGCCAAAAATGGACTTAGATAAGAGCATCAAAAGTAGATAGGATTGGCACTGATGCTATAGTCCAAGTGTGGTACTACTTTCTTGAGAAAATGGGACTTGGGGGGATTGATTTGTCTTGGAAAGAGTAGTCTAGGTGATCAATGACCAAGTCTGGAAGGCTATAAATGACTAGAAATTAGTGAAAATAAGCCTAAGAGGGTTAGGAGAGCAAGCAAGAGGGACCTAAGGGTTGGGTGTCAGTAGTCATGCTTAAGTTACCAATTTTTTCATTTTATATGACAACATTCCCCCCCTTATTCTAGTGATGCAATAAAGTGAAATACTAAGATAAAGGGAAAATATAAAGCGTACCTAAACTTACCTATAAGAGTGAAGCTCATGAAGATGTCATGATGTTGGGTGTGCATAGAGAGATCACATTATGAAGTGTAAATCTACAAGAGAAAATAAAGAGTAGATTAATTCTTATTAGATATTCTATATCTAAAATAAGAACGTATAAAGTTGGGTAAGAGAGAGGAAAGGAAAGGAATGAATACACCTCATTAGGTACATAAAATAATACAAAGCCTATTGTGATGTTGAGTAATATTGGGTGATGATGAGTGATGTTGGATGTGTGTTGAACCAAGATTAATATCATGAATGGAGCTAAGTGCTCAATTCCCTAAAAGTGGATCAAGAATGTAAAGGCTATCGCTTTGGCTCCATCATCACCCACTAAGTGAAGCTAGGTGATCTTGCATGTGTTAATCAATGTTTGGAATGTGTATCTAGTCCCTTTGAATAGGTGGCTCAAGAATACAAAGGCTAGCTAGACCTTTGGCTCCATAATTTCCCCATGAAGTGAAGCTATGAATTGATGTCAGTATGGATGTGTGTCATATGGGATGGCTTTTGAATCCCATGGATGTTTTATTATTTAACAATGTTAGCATGGATAGTTGAATGTATGTTGGAAACTAGGCCACTCTTGGCCACTCTAAAAGATGGAGATTAGGCTTGTATGTAATCCACTCCAAAACTAGTGCACTAGGATTTTATGAAAGCCACTCTAAAATGTGGAAGTTAGGCTTATATGAAATCCACTCCAAAATGATTCCAACCACCTAAAGATGGAATAAAGCATGTAACTGTTGAGAATGCCTAGGTAATGTTGAACTTGAAAAGAAAAGAAAACAAATGTGCCACACATATTACTCCCAATCACTGGTGTCCAGAACATGGATTTTGATTTAAAGTTATACCAACTACCATATCTAAAACTAGAAGTAAGAACCATCATGCTACACATAATACCCCCTATATCTGGATTCTCTAAACAAAAGTGTAATGAAAACTACTAATTCTAAATTGGTTTGACTATGTAAAATTGTAGCTGACCCTACTTTTTTTCCTGCTTTTAGAAAGTCTAGTTTTTATGTTATTTGGATAAGAACACCAAATATAGATATTAATGGCACTGACACTATAATCCAATCTTGGTACTATTGTCCTGGGCTAACTATGATGATTTTTATGACATTTTTACTATCTACCTGGTCTGTTTTATCTAGTTTGATGTTTGGTTGTTATTTTGGGTGTCCTAAAAACTACTTTTTTTACTATTAGGAGCTCTGATCTCTATGATAAAACCCTTGTTTATTTTCCCCTCTTATAAGGGTAGGAATGGAGACCCTAAAATGATTACGCTCAAAATAAAAATCCCTACAAGTGTGTTATGTAACAAAGATACATGATATATCAATGATGATCGATAAGATATCTCAAGATATAACATTATTTGTAATGAGAGATTGTTAGATCACCAAGGGTATGCCTAGATAGATATAATAATGTAATAACATGTGCAATTTAATGAATTGAAATTGAAAGTCTGATTAGTTTTTATTTTTGAGTTGTTAAGGAGGGATATAACATGATTTCCATCATGGCATCCAAGAGAGTAAGAAAAATGCATGATGTGGAACATGGAATTTGAAAAAAATGAGAAGAAAACAAGCAACAAACACTCAAGGAAAGAAGCAAGAAGCATATAAGAGTGGCCAAGGGGCCAAGAAAATAAGGGACATGGGCACATGTCACTCAAACTGGGAATTAAGCATACAAGGCATGTTCAAATACCACATACACATACAACTGGAAGAAGCAAGTTAGCATGAAATCCACCATCACATAGAAGAGTACAAGGAAAGAACATTGGAAAATTTCCTAAGTCACACACAAGAATAGAAGCAAAGGACATTGGCAAATGTCCTAAGGCACACATAAGACACAAACATGAATTGAGCAATGCAATCACATCAAACTATGCTAAGAAAAAAAAGAAAGCATGTGATAACTATAAAATACAATCAAATCTAACTAATCAAAGTGAGGAGTGAAAGTATGTAAGCCATGGTAATACAATACTAGGTATATGCTAAGAGATACACAAGTGTTATATACTAGTGAGTGTCAATAGAGTAATCTATGTAAGCTAGTAAGTAATGTACATCAACATGATAACTAGAGAGTGTGGTATATGAATGACATAACCTAGATGGTGTAGTCATGTAGAAATGCCTCCAATGGGTAGACATATCATTGTGCATCTCAAATGTAGAAGTAGGATGCCCCCTTAATGGGTAGAGTGAAGCAATCAAGGATCTAGATGTCATTACACACACTTAAGGAAGATCAAGTGAAGCATGGTAATGTATATAAATTGATAAAAAATAGCATAGAAAAAATGTAAGTCTAGCATGGTATTAGTAATATAAAACATGGATGATGCATACAATTGCAATATTTTTGATGTTTTGGATTATTTGAGTGTTTTTGTATTTTTAATGTTTTTGGTATATTGGAAATTTTGAATGTTTATGGATAGTTGATATTTGAATGTTTTTAGATTTTGAAATAAGATATGTACAATTAATCATAAGGATACTATGTATAAGTAATTGAAAAGAAGCTATGTAAAATCAATCATTAGGAGACTATGTACAAGTAATTGAAAAAGAACTATATACAAGTAATTTTGAAAAATTATGTACAAGTAATACTGCGAAGAAATGATACTAATTGATGAGTCTCATCGGAGACTCCCTATCATGGTGTCCTGTATCAAAAAAAGGAATCATGCATGATTATGAATCATGAAGGAATGGATATGAATATGACTCTGAATATTTAGATTCATTATTGATATCTTAGAAATCATAATAACTTGTATTATTCCACTCATCATTATCATCTTAATTTTGAACCAATGGAATGCTAGTGTTGACTTTTGTTGTATCTAAATCTTTTCCTTTGATAAATTGTGTCTGTGAATTATTTGCCTTAGGATGTTCAATAAATCTCAAACCTTGGTGAAAAACATTATCAAGTACTAGAATAGGAGTATTGATGCCTTGAGCATGCTTACCCAAACCCTTGACCTTGATAATGAAATTATTGTAGATATTTTAAACCAAACCCATACTACTTTGAAATCTGATCCTCATTTTGGAGAGGTATATTTTCATCTTTTTCATGCTTTACTTGTGGTACTATTTGTTACGCTAATTTTGGTTTTTGATCCTTTTGTTGTTCTGAGTTATGTTTTGGTAATCACTTTTGTACTATTTCTAAATTTGACCCTTTGTGAATGTGTTCCTAATTTATTGTGGATTTTTGGACTAATTTAGCTTGTATGGGATCCTCATTAGAAATTATTTGTTGTATATGTTTTTGTAATACCAAACATGAATCTGTGTGATGCCCATGCATTCTATGATATGCACAATAATATCAGGATCTTCTCACTAGATGTAAAGGAAGTAGTTTGATCAACTTAGATTTAATCATTTCTCATAATACCTCACTTGAACTCTTATTTGATCTTTGAATGATTTTTGAATCACTAGTTGTAGAGTTACTTTGTTATGATTTTTTGGTTTGATATGTAACATTTATTGCAATCAATTAACTAGGTGAAGGTGCATATGCATGATTGACACTAAGGTACCTTTAAAGATTTTGTATTATAATCTAATTTTCCAATGTTGTGATATTTTTATGTAATAGTTGATTTTGTGTTTGTAAATTTGAAATTAACTTACTCACATTAGTGATTTTCTCCCTTACAGTCTCATAAGTGCAAACCCTAGTTACTTCTGATTAAACATGTAAGCACATATGTTGAAGAGGGTCTGAAGAAGCTATAGGTTGAATGTATGCATTAAGAACAATAGTATAGGTTGCCTCATTTTTTGGAGGGGTGATAGCATGGACCTAGGTAGAGGGAAAGTAGCTATCACCCTCTTGGGGGAGAGGAGGAGAAGAAATTTATTTCCTATGTATAAGATATGACATTGAAACTTGACATGTGGTAGTTAGATTATGTAAAAACCATGTATCCAAGGAGTTAGATACTTCTAGGTAGAAACCATGTATATGGGATGAAATACATGTAAATGGAGTTATAAGTTGTATAAAAATATGATTATAAAAAATATTCCATATGAGAGATAACAAGCAAGGCATAGAGGGTATGGAACCTTGTCCTAATGCATAAAAAACTAACTTGTAACATAATATTTCTAACATGTTTAGCAAAATAGAGTTGAAAAATATTCCACATGAGAGAGAGAGAGAGAGAGAGAGAGAGAGAGAGAGAGAGAGAGAGAGAGAGAGAGAGAGAGAGAGAGAGAGAGAGAGAGAGAGAGAGAGAGAGAGAGAGAGAGAGAGTATGCAAAAGAAATATTAAAATCTTATGCATTTTTAGCAAAAAAAATTGTAATATCATCCTTTATTATAAAAAGTAAGCATGAAATGGAAAGAATGAATCTTTCTGTTAACATATGGTAAACTTCATTATTCATGTACATGATAGGACCGAGTATGGTCTCCTTATTATTTGTAAAAAATGTAAGAAATATGTGTCAATAACTGAGATCCATTTTTATTTTTATGTGAAATCTAATTTTAGATGTAAGGTGATACCTCAAAATCAATGGGACCTAGTATATGTGCAACTAAGGTTTTGAAAAATGATATTTTTAAAATTTACTATGGAATTTTAAAAATTAACATGAATTTTTTATTTAAATATGTAGGTAAAAATTTAGAAATATATTGGAAAACTCTTGGTTTGGAAGAATTCTTTTTTTTTTAAAGATTACTATTGAATTTTTAAATTTAAAGTGAATTTTTGATTTAAATATGCTAGTAAAAAATCAAAAAATTATTGAAAAAATATTAGGAAAATATCAGAACCTAGTATAAACAACTAGGTTTTGAAAGAAATTTATTTTAAAATTACTAAAAACTTTTAAAATTTGATGAAAATTTCTAATTTGATTATGTAGGTAAAAAATTAAAAAAATATAATAAAAATTAGTAAGAAATTTACCCTAAGGTTTATAGGGTTTTTATGCACAATCAACATAAGTTAGGTTCACCAAATGATTTAACAATTTTGGGAATATTGGTGTATAATTCCTAATTTAGTTAAAGGGATTGAGTAGTAAAATTAGTAAATAAATATGAAATAATTAAACTACTAATTTGTGTAAATTAGATTACAATTTTGTCTTTTCTAAAAATAGTAATAAGAGATAGAAAAGAAGACTTAGTTGGAAACTAACTGATCCAACTGAGATAAAGGCTAGAATTTACTATGCAAGACTAAGACATTGTTGTAAATTGAAACCTAGCCTTCATTTTTTAATTGGATAGAAGCACTAGAACTAGACAAGAGTGGTACTGACACTATATTCCACCTCTACTACAATTGTCCTAAGGATCTGAGCTTTCTAGTTTTTATTCGCTATGTCTATGTGACTCTGTCTATGAAGTTTTAGCAGTTGAAAGTCTATAGAGCTCCCTCTAGAATAGATTTTATTTTTAAACCCTATAATATATTGTGATTTGATCAATTTTGAGAAAGAGGTAGGGGTTAGTGTGTGTAATATTCACTAGATGTAGGTCCACACCCCTTGTGTGGGCACACTACCTACATACCAATACTCTAAAGAAGGATCAAGCCATATGTAATTCTCTCATTTGATGTGCTTTGTGAAATTGTGTGTATGAAGATGAAAAATTCTAAATTAGATGTGCTTGAGGTGTATAGGGATTAGTATAAGGATTTGAATAAGCTTGTAAGTGTATTGGCTAGTTGTATGTAGAGAATAGGGAAGATTGATTGAGTAGTCTTGCTTTTATTCTTACTTGCTTAGTGATGATTTCCAACCCTTTCCAAGTGATCTTTAAATGGATTTTTATAGGGATATATTAGTCATGGGTTGAATGTGTTCACATTATTCCAACAAGGAGAAGGATGGGGAACCAGAATGAAATAACCACTGGGTCCAAAATTGGACTTGGATAGGAGTGTTAAAAGTAGATAAGAGTGGCACCGATGTTATAGTCCA
Organism: Torreya grandis; assembly: GCA_037957365.1. Taxonomy (NCBI): domain Eukaryota; kingdom Viridiplantae; phylum Streptophyta; class Pinopsida; order Cupressales; family Taxaceae; genus Torreya; species Torreya grandis. Next base: position 2,258,916 of record JARHVA010001347.1, on the reverse strand, counting down.
AGTGTGGCACTACTATCCTAAATAGATGAGACCTAGGGGGATTAATTTGTCTTAGAAAGAACAATCTAGGTGAGTTGGGACCAAGTTTGGAAGGCTACGAATGACTAGGAATCAATGAAAATAAGCTTAAGAGGGTTAGGAGAGCAACAAAGAGGGTCCTAAGGGTTGGGTGTCATTAGCCATGCTCAAGTTACCAATTTTTGTATTTTATATGACTACATGGAGAATATATAGTTGCATAAACTTTTATGAATTTCTTATAATATCTTTTATGGCCCAAGAATGATCAAACCTTTGTTGAGTTTATTTAATGGGGAATACCCACAATAACTATGATTTTGGCTTGGTCAACTAAAATCCCATTATTTCATACTATATAACCCAAAAAGACACCAAAAGGTGTAAATAACAATCTCTTCTTCAGGTTCAATGCAATATGCAGATATCAACAATGTTCTAACATCACTTGTAGTTTGGATAAGTGTTCCTTGAATAAATCAAAAATAGCCCTATCATCTATATAGAATTCTAAGAAATCATAAATGAATTTTTTAAAGGTAGTGAACATGGCCCTGGACAACACAATAGGTGCATTCTTCAACCCAAAGGGCATTACCTTATATGCAAAATATCCCCATTATATTATAAATGTGGTTTTATCTTAATTTTATATTATGATTGGTATTTAATGGCATCCATTGAACCCATTTGTAAAATAATACACTTCATTTCTTAAGACTAACTCCAAGACTTCATTTGTCAAAGGAATTGGGCATGGATCATTAATACAAGCATCATTAAGCACTTGATAGTCCCCACACACTCTAATTTCTTTGGACTTCTTAAGATACACCACCATTGAGCTAACCTATTTTTTTTTCCACTAGATAGATAATGCCTGCTTCTTGCATATGTTATAGTTCATCCTTTACCTTCAACCTCATGTTGGTGTTTAACTTATAAGGGTGATTTTTAATAGGTTGTGTACACTCCTTTAGATCAATGTACATCTCCCCTAGTGAAGTTTATTCACCTTTTACTTTTATGAATTTTGTTGTAAATACATCTTGATAATATCACACTAGTTGTAGTCCTTCTGAAATATCATTCTATATCTAGTAGTCACCTAAATTCACAAGTTTTGACATAGACTTTGTCCTAATATTCCCTACCAATTTATTTAATGGATCTTGGTATTTTTTTTGAATCCATTGGAATTTATTTTATAATGTTCTATCTCCTTATTACACCTAAATATTAAGATTTCATGGATGTTGATATTTGTCTTGGACTACGAATTTGGCTCTAGGTTCTTCCACTTTTCACTCTGGTTCGAAAAATCCCTTCAAATCCAAGTTCTCATCACTATCATTAGACTCAACCTATTCCTCATCAATTATTGATTTTAAGTTTTTTATTAAAAAATATTCTCTTTGTTTACTCTCCTTATATTTTTTTAGAGTTCCATTTAAGTTTGTGGCTACTTCCTGTAAAGTGCAATATTGAGTACTACTTAGATCTTCCACTCAACCATGGCATAAGAATATCTTAAATTTTTATAGTGCTTGGTATACCAAGGGGTTATCATCTTTGAAGATAAATGTTTGAATAAAATCTTGTTGGACCTATGGCTAATTTTTAGTCTCCCTTCTATATTCTTGATGCATGTACCAGGTTTTTAGAAGCATTGTCAGTGTATACATGAATACATGTGTCCAATATTTGGGTTCTACACCCTATGTAAACCATACATCTACACACCTATGGATGTGCATTTATATACACTTCCCTTCATGTAAAAATATCCACATTTTCCTAACATTAGGTGGCACATGGATTATAAATTGAAAAAAAATTCAAACCTCATCCCATTGCAATTGGTTTTTCCTATGGACAACCCACCAAGTCACATTAGTTCCCTTTAGTGCATAGTTTAATGCACTCACACTTTGGTATATATTAGGCACATGATGTTATAATTTGAAGAAAGATTGATCCATAGTGTTAATTAAAAAATACTAAGGTATTTTATCATTTTATGGCAAAAACCATTTGCATTGGATACACCTTATGATATCCTTTTACCTAGTTTAGTATTTGGGTATCTGAATAAACGTTGATTAAAGTCACAATTTCCAAAGGTAAAAGAAATTTTATTGAATTTGTATAGTCCATGTCCATCACACCTAATTTTTATAATAAATCTACTTTATACATTATAGGTGATCACACATATGGTGACTTACATTTACATATTTAGAACTATGAAACTTGTGCCTTTGTTATTGCATATTTGGAAAAATGTTGTTCAATTTGTTATATGTTTTATGAAGGATCCATTTATGGATGGAAAAATTGATACTCTATATTTATCAATGCATTACGCTTAATATTTTTTCCCACCTTGAGCCAAATATTATCTCCATAGGCAAAGGCTGAATCCAACTCGTAGGGTATGATGTATGGCTTGCTCACAATTTTATTTAGGGGTATAAAGATAATTTTATCCCCTTGGTGTGATTCCAGCTGATTTCATACTATATTAATGGTCATATAACCATCATAATCCCATATATTACCAATCAACATAGGGTATTGTTTTTAATTGGTCTTCATGTCAATTATGTTGAAATATCCTCACAATCTTAGGTCAATAACTTTTATTTCCATATCCTCTAGTCGACCAATAGGTTCTACCCTCCCATAGTCTAAGATACTTAGCATTATTACACTATAACTAAGATCCAATCATCCAATAGCTTCCCATGTGTACCAAGGGATCATATTGACTATGTTTTGAAAACAAAACATAATATTTGGTACTTTGTATCCTGCCAATTCAATATCCATGTGGGAGTTATCATCTGAAGGATTTTTAGTCTTCACATACCATACTACCTTATTAGTGTGTTTTTGACCTCTTTATTCACTCACCAATAGGTTATGTACAGTATTTATAATATTCTATGATATGTCTTCATTTCTTAGAGTAATTAAAAGTTTTAAAAGATCAGTCAAGGAAATAACCACTCCATCATGTATCAAGATGGGTACAATTTGTCCATACATCTAACCATCAAAAGTTGTGGCATTGCCCTCTAACACAACCTGATATTGAATGTTCTTTATTAATTGAGTGGTTTGGTACATAAAACCCCTTTTAGTCATGTGGTCAAGATATTTATTCTGCTAGAGCTTTTTGATTCTCTAATCTTGCAGCATTTCTAAAGGAGGCAATCAATGCTCTGCATGTTGATCTCACGTAACTAATTGTATAAAAATAGGATCCTTGGGGTGTAAATTTATCAAGTTAACATTTTTTAAAGGTTTCTCTTTTTTATAATTTTCTAATATTGGACAATCTTTAGTGTGGTGTTGTTTTGAAACTCTGTAATAAATTCATTATATTTGCCTTTGGGGGTTAGTTGGTAAATTTTATATGAAGTGGTTATAATTCCCACATAAATAACATATAATCATTTGATGCCTCTATCATTTCCTCTCTTTTTTTATTACCTCATCAATATACACATTAGTATCCTCTTCTTTTTTGTTAAAAACCCCAACCTAGTTGTTGTTGACCCTCATACCCTCCTTGTCATTAATGAGAAACCCACCTCTATTATTTTTGGTCATCATATCCTTTGTAACTTCATTATGGAGTAGATGGATCCCATCCTAATTTATTGTATTGTGGTGACACATTATTCCATGGATAGGGAGGTCCATTCTAGCTAGTATTGGGGATAGTGTAGTGTCTAACTTGTTAGGGTTGTTGAGGTGAGTTTGTCACCCATCCAAGAAAATCCTATGTTTTAGATGTCATGTCTACATATAAGTTCAAAATCCATGGATTTGAAGAGGGAATTTGATAATATGTTCTTGGTGATGTCTTTTTTTAATTATTTGAGTGCTCATTATTTTTTTATCATCATGATTATGTGACTTATAGATGTTACATTATAGAGTCTAAGGTTGTTGAGTTTGTTATTGTAATAAATGGTATTTTGTATTTGTATGCTATATTACATGGTAGGTTTCATAGAATTCCATCTTAACTTTTGGGTAGTCATTTCTATGGTATCCCTTTTTTTCACACTCCATACACTATATGCCTATCTTGGGCCTATTAATTTCATGAGGCCCCTCCATTTTATGAAAAATTCCATTTATCTTTGCATTTATTTTTGGATTGGGATATGGGATATCTCCATAATCCTCTATCTACTATACATAGATGATATCTGATCAAGCATCTACCTTTTTATAGAACTAAATTTTAACAATTCCAAACCTAATCAAAGGTTGTAGGCCTTCTAAAAGCCATGTAGCCTTATCTATATCCTAAAAAAGAAATTCTACTCTATTCATTACATCATAAAATCTATGATCATAATCCCATATTGACTCACCTAATTTATGTCAAATCTCTTTCAAATCTTGGATTTTTTGACTCTAATATTTATTTACTTTGAATTATCTTATCAACTAGTCTTTGACATCCTGAAAAAATAGTTTGGTAGTATATATTTTGTATATTAACTCTATAGGTCTTCCTATTAAGGATCCTATGAGCTCACACTTATTCACATCATCTTCAGTTACATTTTTAATTTTCCATTTCATTTTTTAGGTTATAATATATTTCTCTAGGTCAATAAACCCATCATAAGGTGTCAAAGTGATAAAAACTCTTTCATTGAGAGTCATGTCTCTTGTGTTCACACTTGAAAATAGTGGTAGTTATGGACTAGGCTTTGTCAATGTCTTAAGATTTATTCTGACCTAAAATATGACCTCAATCAAATTTTTCCTATCCAACACTTTATTGGTGTCTATAATATGTTTCCCAAATTCATCTATGATAGAGTAAAACCCTGCATTATCTCTACTAGATTATACACTTTTCTTATTTTTGTTGGTAAATTGGGCACATGGGATGTGTACCCTTGAAATGAATAATCCATGTCTATGACTTGTGATTAATTTGAACTTGAACATGATTTAATCATGTGACTTAACCTAATTACTTTAAAATATTTTTTTCTCTCTTCTCCAAAAAATATCATCCCTTGTAACTATGATTTAAAACTACCTTCTAACCAATCTAATCACCCCTCTTATCTCTTTCCACTTTATTTCATCTCTTCAACATCCCTTTTCCAATCTCTATCTGTCTCTATGCTCTCATATGTGCCTTCTCTTCTCTTGGTCCCTCTCATTTCCACGTCTTCATCCTCTCCAACTTCTATGGATCTCCCTTGAGCTCTCATTCAATCTTTACCTTTTAATTTTTGTACTCTACTCCTAATTTTAAATATGTTATGATTATTCTATATATTACATATTCTATGTGGTCACATGTCTCACTCTAGTCCTAGAATTCATTTTTTTCTCTACTTAGTTGTATCCTCCATATTCTAGTTTTAGGTTCAAGATTCCCTTCTTAGTCCTCCATCATTCACTTAATTATCCCACACATCCTCCTAATACCCAAAGTGACTACTCTATGTTGGTAGGAGTAGGCACCATGGCCTTTTATACAACCAATATTTTAATGAGAGTGGTTAGTCACTGTAGAAACTTGCTAGAGTTATTCCTCTCACAGATAGATCTTATGCAACCTTGAATGTAATGTCACCCTATACATAAAATTTAGTGATGTATCCATAAATGGTAGTTTTTATCCAATGATATATTACATGAGTCTAATCAATATCTAACTTTTTCATGTTTTCTAGTTTCTCTTATTTCCAAGCTAAAAATTATGTCTCTATTTGCTGAAAATAGTAGTATTCAAGTCTTGATAACCATGCATCTAGTAGTCCCAAAACATCACACCAAAATATATCATATATTTCACTATATATATATATTAACAACATATTTTGTAAATCTTATTATCCTCTTTACATCTTCTTCTATAAATTGTTGAATTATTTAATCGAGCCATCATTCCAAGTTTCTTTGTCTAGGTATCCATTTTAGCATGTTTTAACATTCCATGCTCACTACACTATTGTTAGTAGAGGTTACTTAAAAACCCATCAAAACATGGTAATTTGTGTTTATGTGTGAATAAGGATACAAGCTAAAAATGCATATATAGTTACAGAACATGTCAAGTCTTTATTCGATTCAAAATTATGTAATTATCCATAAAATATAGACTAAATTGTACAAAACATTCATTTTAAAATGATTAAATAGATATGAAAAAAATAGATCATAAACTACACATATAACAAGTGAAAAAATATGTTTGGTAAAACCATTATCATATATTCATATTAATCTCTATCTTGGTTGAACTCCTTTTCATTACAACTCATCACTATTTATAGAACTTTACAATGCATTTTGGCTTCACATTCCATCCTTTTGGTTCAATCCCAAATGAGTCTTTTCGCATTCCAAATACTTTTGGAATACATACATAGACTGAATGCATAGAAAATTATATATGTTACATAGGTTAATATCTGCCACACACTTGTCATGCATCTACAGTCTATGATTTTATAGTTTTATTCTACTATAAACAAGGATAGAGGTGGTAGTAAAATAGGTATTGATTGAGTGCATAAGTTAATTTAGGATTAAAGGGAATAAATCAAAGATGATAAAGTATTCTTGGCTATATTTTAATTACTACACCCCCCCCCCCCCATAGTATAGAAATGAAATTATAAGATTAAATGAAAATGTATACCTTAGTGTGTAAGACATAATTTATCTTTGAGTTGCATACTTCAATCATTTAAAGCATTTTATGATTTGTAAAACCACCTAAAAGCATATTAATTAGTTACTTTGTTCCTTTTAAAAACTTTAATTTTGAAAATTCTTAAATTTGAAAATTTGAAAATTGCTTGAACTTTTAAATCATTTAAAAATTTACATGAACTTTGACAATTTGAAATTTTGAAAAATTGAGATAAGCGTACATAAGTAAGACACTTGTATGTATAAATTAGATATTTATCTTTAGTGAATTTGATTTATGATGATGTTTCCTTGAATCATTGGATAATTTGTGCCTCTCATGAAGCACACGGCAAAGATGGTTCCTTAGTTGAACCACTAGAGAATATTAGGGGTGATAAACCTCCAACTTATAGAATAATAGTAACACCCACTGAAGAATGTTGAAACCTCAATTTAACTCAACTGGTCTTTACAACCCGAAGATGTGAAGTGAGTTGGAATATAAAATAGATTCACTCATGTAATGTTAGAGTGCATAGTAATCTCCAAGTTATGCACTATGTTATTAGAACTAAATCAACTACCACATATGGCTTATGATTCAATTATAACTTTTTTCATAAATCCAAGGTTAAAATATAATGGATGTATTCCATGCCCCTACCATGTCCATATATAATTTATAATATGTGTAGACATGAATCTATATCATGCACCATTTGTAACTGTGTATCATGACTATGAATACTATAGTGAACATGAATATGTATCATGCCCCCTCACTATAACTATAGAATGTGTAAACTAAAAATGGATTGAATATGCATGGCATATGCCCCCATAATATGTGATAATGAATAATTTTTTTAATATTTTAAAATTATGAAACAATATTTATGCCAAACTAATTTTTGACACCCTTTGTAACTTATGAAACTATACTTGTGCCAAACTGATTTTTTACATTTTTTTTGAAGAAAAGTTGCATGCATGAAAAGCACACTAAAATGCCCCCATTTTGAGGTGAGGGAATGGATCCTAAAATTTCATTCATCTCAAAATAAAATATAAATTGTATTATGCATAATAAAAATATATCATTTACAAATTTAGAATTTTAAGAGAGATGTGTTTGTATAATAAGATGTGCACTTTGTATGTAATTCAATAGGTAAATCCTATAAGATGTATCACTAAATTTCATGGAGAGAAAATTTATAATTAGTATGTAATTTTAAGAGAGAATGATATGTACCATGATACTTATCAAATTCAATAAGATCAACAAGCACACACATACTGAGAACAATGATAAAAATATCAAGTGATAAGGACTAAGCACCACATACACAATACATGTTCAAATGCCATAAAGTGAAATATTTCACACATGATAGAAATAAATAATGTTAAAAAGAATGGACATGTTTAAATTTCACACACACATAGGGCCAAGGTCCAAATCAAGGACATATTCAAATTTCATACACCATACATAGGACCAAGGGCCAAAGCAAGGACATTTTCAAATGTCACACAACATGCAATATATCATAGAGATGCATCAATCAAGTTTTAAACACAAGGTCCAAGGGACAAAATAATAAAAAAACACCATGTAATCTATTATGTATAAGTAAACAACATCAATGGAACCAAGAGATAGAAATATAGTCTACACCATCGTACATGTCATTAATCATATCCTATCAAATGACATAATCATGCACACTATGTAAGATAAATATGTTAACAAGACATGTCTAGATAAGATAAATCTCAATGGTATAGTGGTTGTAGAATAATACCACCTACATATTTTTTCCTATGGATATAATTCTCCTAACTTAGTTTGGTTGATGGGTAGAGGAAATTGAAACATCTTAATCCATAGAAAATTTTGTATGTCATGCACAACACTCATGTATACCAGTGAAATGCATGTGTGATATAGAAATAATATGCTATCTACTAATCATGAGATAAATAACATATTTTAAAGATGTAAACTATATCACTAACCATCTTTAGGTCCTTAATTTGTATTTTTTGAATATTTTGAATGTTTTTGTATTTATAATTATATGAATGTTTCTATATTTTTGCATTTTTATAAAATAACAAGGCTAAAACTAAAATGAATCTAGGTGTCAAATATATAAGAAGATGAAGGAGATATGAATAAATCATAATGTGTGTCTATGATAAAAATGTTCTTGGAGAGATTGGTATGGTGAAATATAATCAAGATGTCCCCATTGTTATATTGGGAAGCATGTAGGAACAATAAGAGTACACAAGACATTTTATTATTTTATTATACATTCTCATTTCATCAAATGTGTAGTTGTTGAAAAATGTCTCGTGTGAGCAAGATGTCTTGAAAAGAGAGATTTTTCATGAACATTAGTGTTTTGCATATTGAAATTGATTAATAAATATGGAAATTAGTAGTATTAAGTCTCAAGATTATGAAAATGCAATTTCTAAGTAGAAAATAACAAAGGATAAGTTCACCTAGATAGGAAAATAGTGTTGGGTGATTTTGTCCTAGTCTGGTAGTTCTATCTGGGCTAAAAATTGAGTCTATGTTAGTGCATACTATGATAAAAAAGAGTGACATGGCCATTTTAAGCATAAATGATTCTTATTTTGAGATAATCAGCTTTGAGAGTTGAAAATAGGAAGGCCAATAGGCCAAATATTTCAATGCAATCAAAAGGCATATAAGAATGGATAAAGTGAGCACAAATTCAATAAAATGGAATAACAAGATGCAATCGACCATAAGATATGTACACTTATATTTTTATTTTTTTGAATGTGTTTAAATGTGTTCTTATAATGTTTTGAAAATATAATGATCTCAGGATGATTGCAATAATATGTGAGGAGTGGTAAATGGATGACTTGTCCTAAATAAAATTTGATAGATGTGTGTATATAATAATAAAAAAATGTATCATGTATGTTTTAACCTTCAGATATATTTCCATATCCATATAACATATGATTGACATCATTACAATCATATTTCATGGTCATTATCATGGTCATAATTAGCGTCTTGATCCTAAAATTAGGATGTGTTACTATTTTCCTTGTTTGTATTTGTATATGTAAAACCAACTTCCCCATATTTTAGTATTAAACCTTAATATTTATTGTGACTCATCATATGTGTTATGTCATGTTCTTTTTATATGATTATGCTACCTATCTTTTCTTAAGAGACATTTTCCTTTGTCTACTCTTATTCTTAAGATGTTCCCTCTTTTAAAATGAAATAATCTTATCTTCATGATAAAATGTAATGAAACCTTCATTTCTATACATCATTTCCCATATTGATTTTAACCACAAATCTCTAAGCACAACATTTTATGCAATTGCAAGAAAAATAAAATTGAAATTGAAATGGCATTCTTGGGAAGAAAATAATATCGTTAAGTCAATTGATCTTAGGCTTGATGTTGATGTGGTAGTCTTATCTATGCGTTTTAGCTTATATCCAAGAGAAAAAATAAATTATGTGGGAAAAAAAGCCTTTCTTGATAGTCCATAACTTTTACATCATTAAATTATTGGCCATCTATGTGAGCAGTGATAGTTAAAGGTTCTTGATATGAATAAGTTCTTGTACTTGCCTCATTTGGAACCATATTTTTAAAATTTAGTGTTTTAGGATTTTATTGTTTTATTTGAAATTATTTTTTAAACTTCTCTTGTTGTAACATTTTTAACCTTACTTGTTCCAATTTGTCTTTTCACACTTTTTTTTTTTATCAATTTGCTATTTTAGTAATTTGTTTATTTCTAATTGTTCCCTTTGCAACTTTTGATTTTCAACATGTTCCTTTTGTAACCTTTATTTTTCATTTCTCTCTTTATTTTTGAATCCTTAGAAATCATATTTGAATAAATGGATTTTATAGGCACATTTAGGTTTGGAATGTATTTCATGAGAAACCTTTTTACAAATGTTACTTCTTGTTTATCTTGAGCTTGTTCATGCAATTTCTCTTTTAAAAACTGACATTTTAGTAACATCTCTTGATGTAAATTGTCTTTTTTAATCCAAACTTTCTCTTTAGGAGATGCATTCATGATGTGGGTGGGTTTATTGATTGATGTATTTATTATAGGATCACCACTATCAATGATAATTTGTATTTTTCTCTTTAAAAGCTAAATAATTATTTGTATAATGCCCACGCATTATATGAAATGCATAGTAGTATTTTGATCTTCCTAAAGGATGCATCGGAGGTAATTTTATAAATGTATTTCAAATAATTTCTCTTAGGATTTCACTTGAACTCTTTGTAGCCTTCTGCACACTTTTTGAATCACTAGGTGTGGGTGTGTTTTTTTGTGGTTTCCAATCATGATATGAAATCTTGTTAGGCACAAATTTATTAGGTGAAGAGGCAAACACATGATTAACACTAAAATATTATAGATTCTTGGTATATGTGCTATTATTTTACGATGATGTGATATTTGAAACCAAATACTGATTTTGCTTTTGTAACTTATTTATTGACCTTGTCATAGTGATTATTTGATCTTTAAGGGCTTCATAAGCACACCCTAGGTAATTATTATTAAACATGCATACAAACACCATCAAGAGGATGTGTGGTAGGTGGAGGGGATTGAAGAATGAAATGTTGATATATTCATTTGACAATATAAGGTTGCTCAACTTACCTCTTAGGATAGTGACAACATGAACCTTGTTGAGGGATAGTAGTTATCACCATCCTAAGAGTTAAGAGGAGGCTTTATAATATCTTAAATATGTGACTACTCTTACTCCCATGTTATTCTTCAAAAAAAGTATTACATTAATTAATCTTTTGTAAATCTTTGGAGAGTTAAATTATCATATTCATAAAAGAGTTATATATCATCCATTATAAAATACATGAAAATATATTTTAACAAAGGTAAAAATGAGATACATAGAAACAAAGAGAAGTTTTTGAACCCCTAGGATAATTTTGGTTGAAATCCTAGGACCAAATGTCTTGAAACCCTAGAAGGTTTAAACTCTAAGAAGACTTAGGGTTTGACAATGTTCTATCAATACATGGGTTCACCAATTGTTTTATCTTGAATTAAATTAACTATCATGGATTAATCCTAATTTTGATTAATAGTTAAAATATAGCATAGTTTTTTAAATACACTTGTAAATAAGGAATTAAAAGTAAGCAACTAGAATTTATGAAATAGAATTAATGTTAAGAAGACTAAACTATACAAAAGAGAGATATATTTATCTTTTTGTATGTATTCAATTAATTGTGTTGACTATAAAAATGTAGAAATAGTGATAAGGATGAAAAACCAAAATAATCGTAGAAGTTGATCTTGAGACTTCGTATGGAAATGTACACCCAATAGGGTCAATGGTGATGGGTGATGCTATCCTACATTGGTGTTCCTATATTTTTTTAGAATGCTAAAAATTAGGGCATAGTCTTGTGTGATTATGTAAAATATACATGTTCATGATAAAGTTTTCTTTTATGTTTCATGAGAAACTAGCAAATAGATTTTTTGAGGTTCAAAACCCTCACTTGTGTGACACAAGGAAACAAATGATATTGAGTAAAAATGGGTTAGTGTTTAGAGTTGTGTTAGACCACAACACCCCACTCTACTGAGTACTACCTGCATACCAATACTCTAAAGAGGGATCAAGCATCCACATAGTTATCCCACCTAAGTATTTTGTATAATTGTTCTCCTTTGAGTATATGAATGCATCTACAATAGGCTTGAATACTTGATCATGTTGAGTTAGGGTTGTATAAAACTGAATTGAGACTTGATTGAGGATTACTTGAGGTGTTTCAAACCTAATTTTGAAAAAATAGGGAACTTTTGTTCAATACACACTTGTGTAGAATGGAATTATGCCAATTTGTGTAATAAGTGAATTGAATGTGTTTTTATAGTGATTCTAAGGGGATGACCACATGCTAGGAATCCTAAGAATATGAGGGCATGCTTAATGGAGGGTTTAATTTTTGAATATGATAATTTATGTGACATGGACACCAAATAAAGATGAATATAGAACCACCCAATGGATTTAAACCTACCTCATTTTCTACCCCTAAGGCTAGGTGTTAAGTTTTGGGTTTAGAATAAGGCATATAGATGCATAAAGGTGTTTTTAGTAATTTAAACATTTACATATGCAATGAATGATGGTCTTTGGGATAAAATAGATTTTTGCTTGTGCTTAAGATAGAGTGTGGTAGAAAAATAGGTATTGATTGAGTGCACAAGTTAATTAAATATTAAAGGGACTAAATCAGATGTCACCAAATATTCATGGCTAGATTTTAGTTATTACAATTAGCCAAGTAGTGTATTTTGTATTATATACATCATATGATTAATTACATCATCCAACTTCTAGTTTTATATTAGCATAATTGTATTAGTAGTACCAATAGAATAATACCACCATATCACTTAGTTTCAGTCCTAAACATTTTTCATTTTGATGAAAATAAAAATAATTAATTCTTAGTCATCCCCTGTTAGAGTTTTCCCTTTGATTTGATTCTTTTGGGGTAAAGTCTTATCATATGAATTTACCCCAACACTGAGTTTTCCTATATCTATGCTACCCTCCCTTTCTAACATTAATTTCATAACCTACCTTTACAATCTCCAAAACATGACCAATGTACCCTCCTCTACATCTACCCTTGCATATCCTAGCCAACATCTCTCTCCATGTGATAAATGGTCACCTAAAACTCTAAAATCTAAAAAATAACAAATGTTCAAATGAATAATGTTTTAGTGTATTTATATCAAATTTTTCAAAATCCATTTTTTTCCAAAAAATTCACTTAGATCATTTATTTTGGACATATCTTTATTTTCAAAGGTCCTTTTGATGAACTAAAAGTAGCATTCAAATCCTACCATCGCAAGGAATTTTTTTGTAGTAATGGAATATTTTTTTTTAAAATGGATTTTTCTCTTAGGTTTTCCCAATAAGTTGTAACACATATTTATCACCTATAATTAACATTATTATGTTTTTGATCTATCAAAGTTGTCACAACACCACTTTAACACTGTATATTATCTCTCTACATTTTTTATTAGGTGGGTGAATGTACATATATGCATTTAATCACTTTTATTTACTCATTTAGCAACATTTATTTACATTACTTTGTTTTATCTTTAGTGTTACTATGTTCTTTTCCAAATAATCATCCTATTTTACATTATTGTGTCATGTGATGATCTTTGGGTGTGGCATATGTATACATCTCATATTTTTACTTACTAACACATTCTCTTTTAGAGCTCATTACCACATCAATATCCCTAAATGCACATCTTATGGAGTGGACTAGGATCTAGGTGGGCCTACTCATTGTCTTTTTTGAGATATTATCCCATGATCATCTTTTATATTTACCTAATTATTTATCACATCGTATTCTTATTAATCCTCTACTTGTTCCCTTCCCCTTCCTTTTCCTCATTTTTTCATGTTTATGATCCTTTTTCCTACTAACTCACCCTTACCAAGATAGTTTTGCATCATATTATATATTTATTAACTAACTCAACCCCATAGATTTAGTCATATCCTTTTTTATATGTTTTATAATAACTCGGTCATCCTGAGGTAATATTATTTTGGACCTATTTTAAATTAAGTCAATCAATCTATGTTTTAGATTTAAGGTAAAAACAGGTTTTGAAGGGGCCCCGAAACCCTGTACATCAGAAGAGAGATTAAACCTTAAGCATAACCAGAAAACAAAATAGCCTGGAACCTGCGTAAGCAAGACTAGAAAACCAAGAAACTAAAAATAGTAGACAAGAGCTGGACAAACAATAAAAATTATTTTTTACAAGACCGAAGTTTCATATCTAGAGGGGGGACCAGAGGCTTAGACTTATTCCTCTTAATAGTTGTCCAACCATCCTCTACCTTAGCTACCTCAGCAACCCAGTCCTCAGAAGGCCATGATCCATGAGAACTAGCCAACTTCTGGCTACTACGAGAATCCTTCAAAATAGGTGGAGGAACCTCCACCTCCTCAGTAATCGGTTTAGAGAGATCACATAATCCAATCTCCACATTACCTTCAACAGGATTAGTCTCCAGCGGAGTCTCCTGATCCGTCGATTCAGATTGGCTACTCTTTTCATTCTCATCCTCTGAATCAGTCGAATCTCCCTTGGGTTGTTTAGCAAAATAGTGTTCATGATCAGCTTCAGACCACCAAGAAGGTGAACTTTTGGATTTGGATTTCCATGCAATACACCGGGCTACAACGTGCCCTGTCTGGTGACACTTTCTGCATCAAAAAGGTAAACCTTCAAAATCTAGCATTTGCGTCCAAGAACCCCTAGGGGAGTCTAGATAGATCACCTCAGGAAGGCCCTTAGAGACATCCACCTCAACCATAAGGCGAGCACAGGTCGAGCGGTAAAACCTCTTAGTTTCATCGTCCTCAAATAAAAACTCCCCTATAGCATTTCCTATGGTTTTAAACACCGATTCATGCCATAGATGTATTGGTAAATTAGGGAGCCGAACCCAGACAGGGATCTTATTGAAGGTTTCTGTGAGAGGATTGAAGTCCATATGCCACCGTTGTCAGTCAATCTATGTTAATCTACTTTTGAGATAGGTAAATTTTAGGATTTGATCTATATATATATAAGGTTATAAAATATAAATTTTAATTAGAAACACATCTGATCTACTCTAATCATGCACACAAATCAACCCTTAGTAATAATAAGAGGAAATATGGCATAAAAGTTTACACTTGGATGTCTAGTTTTCATAAGGTCTTTCAAGGTCATAAGAAAAGAAGTTGGACTAGTAAGGCACACCTAGTATTTGGAGTCTCCAACTAAGGATACTTGGGTATTCCTTCTTACATCTTGATATTCACCTAAAATATCTCTCATAAAGTGCCACTTTAACCAAGGGGGAGATTGATACACTAATAACTCAACCCAAGGTAAGTACCCTTATCCTTATACTATTTTTTTATATAATTATATGGATGTATATGTGCGTGCATGTGTGCATGCATGCTATATTTTTATTTTGTTTCTTATATTCTTATATTAGTATATGTTTTTCATTATATGTTATTTTTTATTACTTTTATTCCTTTTAATTTACACCTCTTGGTTATAACCTTAGTTTATATACCTCCTAGTTATAACCCCTTAGTTTATATACCTCTCAGTTAATGCCTAATGGCATTTATATATTTTTAGCTTATCCCTTTTACATCTTGGATCTAGGTGAGTATTTTTTTGAAATTTACTTGCATAGACTTCTTAATTATATCGTTGATACCTTTATTAGAAACAATTATTTATTATAGTCCCATCTTGCTTTGTGGCTTGAATTTTTGTATCAAGTTGAATCTAGGATGGTGTTATCCCTTTTCCTATATTAGAGGATATTTATATTCTTATTTGTATTTTCCCTACATACATATAATGTCACTATTTGAAAAACTTGATATTAGACTATCACTATCATAACAATATTATACTAGATTGTCACCATTGGAGGATTCCAAATCTAGTTGTGCCAATAGAGTTAGATCATTTTTTTTAATTCTCTTTTACATGTTCTTAGGGCCTATTTCTGATCATTTACATTGATTTTCAAGATAAAAGTGAGTCTCAAATTAAGTATGTCTATAAACCCCTTTATTAATTTTTAGTCATTATAGGTATGTTTATTCATCTTCCTTGGGGTGGATTTTAGGTTTTTATTTATTTTATTTATGTTAGATATAATTTATGTTTTTTAATGGGTTAATTTAGTTTTATTTATCTATATAATATGTTTTCATTAAAACAAATGTATCATCTCATGGCATAATTTGAGATGAAAAAATTAGGATTACTTCATTACCTATTTGGGATTTAGGCACCTCAATAAGAGATAAATATATTTATTTAAAAATCTAATTATTTTTTGGACTATTTTTAAATAATTCACATGCTTTATTTTAAACTTTACCTATGCCATTTTAGTATGGAGTCAAGTTTACTTCCAAGTGAACCTCACTAGTAGGTGATCCAACCTTATATCATATGTTTTTAGGAAACCTTTTGGACTTGATTCATAATTATCCAAATGATTCATTTAGAATTTTATTTTTTTCTTAATACATTCAAGAGCCATATGAGAGTCATTGGAAAGTAAAATAGTGCATACATCAATATATTCATAGTACTTATCATTATGGAACTTATTATGTTGTAGGGGCACACTAGATTTAGTGGGAATCACTAAATTAGATTTAGTAGGAAATATTGATGATCAAAATTACAAAATATGGTTTTTATACCATCTTGGTTTAAAACTTGTCACGTGGGCTAGCAACAACTAGACATTTAATTCCATTTCTTTAACATAAGTAGAGTACTATGGAGTAGTCAACATAGCTTTGGGTAAGATATATTTTGAAAGAGTTTAATTTATAGTAGGATAAAACCATGACTCTTTTTTGTGTGATATCCATTTTTTCCCCATATTTATCTCTATCCAGTGGAGCACCAACACACCAAACCCATTGAGTTACACATGAGTTATATATGAAAACTCATTCAATTTATATTCATTAGCTTATGCTACTTCCACATCGATGATAATGTTACATACATCTTAACCAAATGTTTCACAGAGGCTAAGTATGTTTAACTTCAAGACAAGTTATAGGTGAAGGAATTTGTCATTGAAGTGGGGCTTGACTAGCAATATCCTACTTTTTTCTCAATTATACAAGTTAATATCAAGGGGGAATGTTAATATATATTCATATACATGATTTAATACTTTAGGTTTGTATTTAACCTAAGTTATTTTATTTTTATTTTTAATTTAAATAATAAATTAATGTAATTAGGATAATAACTACAAACATCATGACAATTCTATATATTCTAAATATATTTCTTATATTTAAATGCATGTTTTCTAGATTATCTTCTACTTTTTTCTTAGCTTGTCTTGGTGAATCATTTCATAATGATATTAATTGTGTGGATATGGGTTTCCATCCTCATCCATATTTTTAAAGCTCTATTTATGCAAGTTTTATTACATATTAAGTTAGTATAAATAATATAAAAATAGATTTATTGTGTAGTAATATTGGGTCTTGCTTGTAACCAAGTCATCATTATGTTATGAATTTATGTGTGTGATATTATGCATATTAGTTATGTCTCATGATTAATATAAATATCTATAAATTTTCAAATGGTATTAGAACCATACTAAGTTTTTCACCTCTTTCATTATCTTTTTTCACATTAATGTTAGAGGTATTTTCACTATTGTGTTTTATTGTTGTCATTTATTGATGTGCAAAGGAGAAATCTAGAAATATTTATGGCTCAAAAAAATTGTATTTTAGAGTGATTATAAATCCACCATTGCATTATTTTTGTATGATAAAGTCAAAATTGGAATTTGTTTCACCAAAAAAAGAGCCAAGGTGGAGGCATTATGATGTTCTGTAATTCATTTTTAAAAAAGTAATTAGGATCTCAAAATATGTATTTTATCAAATAGTACCCTGCCATCATTGTTTACATATATTTAAAAATGTTTAAATTTTCATACATTAGATTTTTAAAAATTAACACATCTCTCTTTGAGATCATACTCATGTGTGCTTAGATTTAGATTATTGTCTTGCTAAAACATCAAAATAATTGCAATGCTCTTTTAGGAAACTAAATTAAAATTTTGATAAATATGGATCCCAAAATAACAATAAAATAATACATATTGGGGTTATAAGGCATGAATTTTGTGATTTTTGTTTCTAATGCCATTTTGTTGCATTTTTCATTTTTTTTGACTCATTACAAGTTTCTATTTCAATTGGCAATAAATTTATTTTAGTAATTTGTATTTTATAGCATTACAAAAACACTACATTTAAATATTTTTGTACAATTTCCACATATATAATGGAAAATAATAATAATTTATGACACTTCATAACAAACACTTCTAGAAGTCATCAATGATTGATCTAATCAAAAGTAAAGGATTATACATAGTTACAATCTAACTAAGAAAGAACTAACCAAGTAGCTTATGAAGGCCAAATTAATTTATATATGTGATGAAGTATAAGATTTTATTAATATGTTTATGCTAGAAGATTTAATCTTCACATACAATGATTGGAGACAACTTTAGTGGCTTAGGAGAAGTTGAATAAATTATTTGGGAGGACCAATGTGATTCATGCCTATTGCTTGGAGAATAAATTGGTCTCTTTGGATCCAACAAACACCATTTAAATACATCTCAAAATTTAATATTTTTATATTGTAACTAAAGGATTAAAAAGTTTGGAATAAGGATGAATAAAAGGTTATGTCATTTCTATCCAAGTTGAAAGTTCTTGTAATGCTCTTTTCCTCATTCATAAATATTAATGGTTTAAATTTAAAACTATTGCACCCTTATATGAAAATAGTATCTAAGGATGAACTTAGGGAGAGAATACCCTCAAATTACCCTTTGATTTATCCCATTTATAGTTAAGATGAACCTTTTAGAGAAAACTTATGGCTTTCTCTCTCATTTATCCAACAATTTGTGGCTTGGCCATAAATGAACATATATGATCATTCAGAGACCTTTTCAAGTTTCCAATAGCTATAAATTAATATTAATCATCAAAACGTGTCTTTCACTTTCCCATCTATGCATAATTTTGGCCTTCATGTACTCTTATTATTCAAATTTTACTCTTTTCTATCAATTTCATTATTTCTCAATCAATCATTATGCCTACTTTACTCCATCATTTACTATTATTACCACAATGATTATGTTCTTGATATTTATCCACATATCTTTATTGTCACTCTTTATGGTACCTATAGACTTTTTCCTTAGATCTATCTCAATTGCATTATTCTCCTCATCTTTCTTAGTCATCTTAAAAACTAAATTATAAGGTTGTCTCAAAGAACCATTGAATTTTTCTGAAAACCCATAGATTCCTTAATTTTTAGGTCACACATTTTCATGAAACTCCATGGCATGGAAAAAACCCTCTTGTGTACCCTATTTTGAGCTCTGATCATTGGCCTTTTACTCCAGTTTGTCATCTCTACCCCTACCTTTAGGTTTTTTAGTATCCATTCTTCCTTGTGGCCTTCTCGCTTATTCATTTCTCTAGGTTAAAATACCTCAAATACAACCTTTAGGATGTTATTATCATTAGATTTAGGTGGAACCCCCTACAATAATTATGAAACATATATTTACTACTATTAAATAATGTAGTGTTTCTTGAATGACTTCTAGAAGTGTACATTAATATGAATCCCACATGCACATTAATATGAATGAATTCTTTAGGGTACAACATTTGGATTTATTTAACCAAATGAGACATAAGATTTATCTTCCTTCTCCCACTCTCTTGAGAGGGTGGCCCCTTGAGGAGAAGAACATGGAAAAATAATGTGTAATAATAGATGATTTTTTTACCCCTATATGACCCCAAGTTAGATTCTCTTAATAGGATCCATTGGTTCTATGTTTCTAGTGATTGTGAAACACCACTCATGTTCAAGTGTGTTTAATTCATATGATTTTTTTATAATCCATATTTCTCATAGACTATGTATGGATCCTCCCTCAAAACCTCAAATAATGAATTTACATCAAGATCCTTTTGTAGGTCACCAACACTTGAATAGGGATATTACTTCTCATAGAGTTGTCCTATCCTATTAGTTATTTTTTAGGTTTCTATGTGCAAGGCTGATTTCAAGCATCATTTACAGTGTAGGGATTATTAAGATTCTTACCATGAATATCAATGTCTTAATGGGTAATCATTTTTGTCTCATTATCAAGATCAATATTGTGAGGATTAGCTTCACCCTATAGTTTTTTGAGGTCACTCTTTAGGTCATCAACCTCAATATGTCTATTTTTTATGGACCTCCCCTTTGAGACCCACCTCTTGGGTTTCCTCTTATGGAAAATGAGTATGTAGACCCCTATTATTATATGAAGTATGATTTATCTATTATGGAGATCCAATTCCATTACACGTATATAGGTGTTTATTTCTTCCCATCCATTAGATATTCTTACACACATTTTTTAGGAACCCTTTGGCTCCCCATGTATGATTATCATTCTTCCTGATCATTTTCCCAAATTACCTAGTTGAAAAAAATAAGAATTCCAGTCCTTAAAATAATATCACACCCTTCAAGATGGTGTGTATATATTAGAAACATGATGATAATTTTATGTTAAAAATATTATCTCATACCCTTAAATTTAAGATCCTTGGATTCATAATCTACCACAAGATTCCCTATTTAGTTTTTAGATTTTCTTAGAAAATTTGGTCTATTGATTCAATATCTATTGACCCTTCAATCTTATTATCAAGTCTCTCACCTTCATCACAAAAGTTAAATTTGATTCAAACTTTGGATTTGTATATCAATGATGTTTTTTTAGTTATTCTTCTAGGATAAGGTTCATTGATGATAAACTCTTCAATATGTTCACTTGAGCATCAAGGTGTAAGGTTCACCTTGATATTATCAAGTATGAGCCTACTTCTTATGATGAAGCTATTAATAAGTATTCTAAGATCAAGGTATTTAAGGTTCAGGTCAGTGTGTGGCATCCTCCTATATAGAAGGCATCATCCCACCATTATTACAATCATAGCATGACCAATGATGGCATCATGGATTTTCCCTTAAAGAAGAAGCAAAAATAATTTTATAAGAGGTGAATGCCTTGAGTAATAAGGGTTATAAAAATGGTAAGGTTATGAATAATTTAAAATATACCTAAGTTACTTTAAATTACCAAAAGTGTCATAGGTTGAGGGAAATTTTGACAAGGATTATTTTTCTTAGAATTATGATAATACATCTAAGACCTATCCTCCCTAATATTATCCCCTAGCAGAAAATAACCATAACTTGGATTTCTATAAGGAGCCTCCCCCTGACCATGACAAGGAGAAAAATAATAAAGGGGAAAATCATGACATTTTACTTCTAGAGTTTATGTTTCTTCCTCTTCCTTGGGTCATTCCTATTTGAATTCAACTAAAGATAAAATTAGACACCATGGGAGAATGTTGGTTACTACCATTAACATTTATGATTTCCTAACTATGAGTGCTTTGTCAATATGCACTCAGGTTTTACTTCCAACCCTGATGGAGATTCTAGTTGTGTTGAACCTTTAATTCAAGCCTCAGGGATAACTAAACCCAAAATTATATTTGAATTTTAATGAGACATCACATCCTATATGATATTTTTATACTAATATATCATACATGAGCTTCAATCTCTTTATATTTGTATCTCTCTTTGGGAACTTCATTTTTGAGAAGAGGGCACTCATATTTGATGAATTTGGTCTACCTAGTGAGGAGCCAATATGAATCTTATTAGAGGTATTCTATATCTCACCTAGCCTAGATAGTTCACTCATCTTTAGCTTTGAACCTTCTTCCCTTCTTGACCCTTCAATTATTTCTAAGAGAGCTCAGTTCCCTCTCTTTAATAAGACCTCCATTGACACCCATCACATAAATTAATGCATTGGCAAAGGAGTAAATTTGAACATTATGACTTTTTTGGGTGTTTGAGACATTATGAATCAGTCATAAAAATGTTTATCTATGTGATCACAACTATGTATATTTTAATAAAGATATAGTTTCACTGGTAGGTAACATAAAGCTGCATGTAAAGTTTGGACCCAACACTATCCACATCATATTTTGTGTGTTATACCTTAATTTATCATACAACATAATCCTTGGAATATTTGGATAACTAATATGCAAGTTATCACTTTAGATACTTTTTGAGTAGTACAAATTGATGTGAAGGTAAGGTTCACATCATGAAGGTTGACCTCAACACATGGGCTTATATGTATGCCAAGACAATGTGCTTTAATTATGCTTTGGAAATATCTATGTAGATTCTCATAATTAAATTTTTTTTCAAGGATGATAAGTTTGATCATGCTAAGTACATAACTAATTTCACTCCTATAAATTCCCATTGCCTTAGTAAAATCACGTGAAATGTGATGCCTCCTTAGTGCCTCTCCTAGTTTGTTTATAGGTTCCACAATTATATGGGATATCTTTAGTGATATCCTTTCCTCTTTGGAGTGTGGTCCATATTCAAGGTCTAAGAAAACTTTGGATTCCATCAATGTAGTCAATTCTCATCTTTAGGAGTGTGCTACCCAAGATGACCCATCCAGGTTTTATTATTTACACTTTTAACCATGATCTATATATAATGAGTGACATGATTATGATAATATAATGAATGTCTCCCATAATAATCAACTTCATCCTCATCATTGATTCATCCCTATAACCTCTTGGGTCATTCTTGGAAATTTATCTTCTTAGGTTGAGCTCCCATTTAAGCGGGGATCAATCCAAGGGAACCCTTAATCCATTTTATAATTTTAGTTGATAATTTCCTCACACTTGTCATGGTGTGAGGTTAATTCCCCATAAATCCTCTTTACTTAATTCATTGAGAATTGTAGCTCTCACATTCATGGTGATGTGAGGTGCATTGCTTCTAGAAATCCACCTCTCTACCCTGGTATCATGGCTCTCATAGTCATAATGTTTTGAGATATGTTACCCTTGGGGTATAATAATTTTTAAATAATATGTGTTATCTCTCCTTTTGGTTATAATTATGTTTCTCTTAAAATTATAGAGGATATTTAACCTTTCCCCTTCTCTATTACACAGCTTACAAGCTCAAGAGCAATTGACACCATGTGTGTCTTCTTGTTTCCTTTCTCTTTGGTTGGGTCCAAATTATTCTTGACTCTGGTACTCATCTAATATACATGATACTTTTTCCCTAGGGTTTTTGGAAAATTACAAATGTAGTGGCAAATTTTTTATTTTTCCCTATGGGGTTAATGGGGCCCACTTTTGGTCATTCTTAGCCCTTAAATGGATGCATTTTTAATATTTTTTGTTGCCTTTGAGTTTTATACCTCCCCACTAACATTATATTCCTTTTGAAACTTGATATGTTTTTTTAAACATATTATTGAGATCCACATCATTTTTTTGATTGGTGCTCTAAATTTTCAATATTGGTCTACATTGTGATAGAGCAGACTCTTCCTTCTGCTTGTCACACTAATTCCATATTTCCTCATCCTTTGTAATTCCTCATTGGGTTTAGACTAGTGTCATTTAAATAATATTATTTATGGAACCCTTATAATTTAAAGGGAATTTTATCCCCTTTAGGTCACCTCTTAGTGTGAGCACTTAGTAGGAACCCAATGTTAATAGATTCTTGTCATTATTATAGTCGATTCCTCCTAATATTTTAATTAACCCCTCTTTTTCTCTACTCTTATGGGCCCACCCATGGTGGTTAATAGTACTTAGGATCTTGTATTTACCTCTTCTTTATAATATAATTATTTCTCATTATTTCCCCATCCCTTGTGACATTTTTTCAAGGCCTCTCTCTAGCATTTCCCCTCTCTAATGTATCATGTTCTACCTAGTTTGTAGTCTCCCATTATAAAAAAATACATTGGGTTCACTTTTGAGATAACTCCTTTCTATCCTAATAAATGGTCCCAAATCTCATCATGTTTCATCACTTTGTCGTGAACCATACCATCAATGGTAGTCAAGGTAATATAGGACCTGCAATAAATATATTGATTGTCAATGACTCTTAGGGTAAAAATATCACCACGGTAGGTTTATTATTGATTAATGATACTAAAAACATGATGAATTAACACATGAATGTTATATCCTTGGTTAATTAATATGGATAAGGTACATATTTTGTTTATTTATTCTATGAATCATTATCAATTGTTTACTAAATCATGTAAGTTTGGAATGTCTTACGTATTTTTTCTCACCTTGTCAAGGAAGCTTGTAACTTTCTCTCTCAATTTGATTACTTATAGTTCTTACACATCCCTATATTATATAATAATTACACTAAAACTTTATCCAGTATAATATTATACCATCTCAGACCTTGAGCTTTGTTTTTCCCATTGCATGTGCTAGAGTAGGAGCATGGAGATACACTTTCTTGGTTACGACCACCAAAAACTTTCTAATCTCTAATCATCATGGGTAAGACATGTATGTTTTTTATATATATATAATTATTTAAGATATATATGAATTTCATATACCTATTATCTCAAAAACCTCAAATGATCATACCTCCAAGGCATATGTAATTATCCTTTCCTCATTTCTAAATCCCAAAGATTATAGTTGACCTCCCTATGAATAATACTACACTCCTAAATGAAAAATATACTAAGGTTTATCCATATTAAATAATCCCATTATATTACCCTTGTTTTTAACCCCCTTGTATTTAGGTAATGGATTTTGGAGGATACTTGCATGCTAGTTACATGTTTATCTAAAAACCCATAACATGCCACTTGCTTATGTAAAAACCCATAGCTTGGCTGCAAGTGACTATTTATGACCATTAAAAGATTCATTAGAGTTTATAATGGTTGTAATCAATAAATTTTATAAAAATTACCTCTTCACTTACCCATAAATGAGTCTTTTTGGCCTCAATCTAATCTTATTACACAATTTTTTAACTTTATTATCATATTCATTACTTCTCAAGCATTCATTATTCCTACTATGATCTATCTTATTTTTATTACTGTAAAAATTGTGTTCTTTCTA
Organism: Torreya grandis; assembly: GCA_037957365.1. Taxonomy (NCBI): domain Eukaryota; kingdom Viridiplantae; phylum Streptophyta; class Pinopsida; order Cupressales; family Taxaceae; genus Torreya; species Torreya grandis. Next base: position 2,233,390 of record JARHVA010001347.1, on the reverse strand, counting down.
TTAATCCATATATCCTCTATTGTCACCCTTTTTATGCCTTTGAACCTATTCCTCATAAATACATACATGTGTATCCATTGTGTTACTCTTCCCCTCTCTCTTGACTATCATATAAGCTAAATAAAAATATTATATCAAGGACCCATTTAACATCTATTTTAGATTTTGTATCCTTCACCTTCCCCTTCTCATCTAGGAGTACTTAGAATTAAGCTGTACAACCTCTACAAATACATACATACATATGTATGCACATGCACGTGCATGCACGTGTGTGTGTGTGTGTGTGTGTGTGTGTGTGTGTGTGTGTGTGTGTGTGTGTGTGTGTGTGTGTGTGTGTGTGTGTGTGTGTGTTTATGTATATGTATATGTATGTATATACATACATACATACATATATATGTATGTATGTATATATGTGTATGTATGTATATATGTATGTATGTATGTATATATATATATATATATATATATATATATATATATATATATATATATATGAATTTGATATGAGGAACATTTTATTCCAAAGTGAAGAACCATTTTATTTCAAATGCTATTAGGTTATTTGATTTATATGTTTTTTTTTATTTTCATTTATACATCATACTTATTTCCATAAATTTATTTAATTTATCATTTTAAGAATATTTATATTATTTCTTTTAGTTGTTAAATTAGATTAGTGATTTAATTTTATAGGAAAAATTCTAGTTATTTGCATTTACTTAACATAATACAACCAACTAGATAGTATATTTAGGCCTATAATAGACCCTATAAAAATTAGAGTGTTTTCTTTCCATATATTTGTAAGGCTTATAGCATGTATTTGGATTCTTCCATGTATATTATACCATCAAACATGTTAAAATGTAAATGGAAAAATCCAAATACGTTTTAATGGATTGGATAAAGGATGAAAATAAATCTCTCTTAAACTTATATGGTTCACTACATGCCTAAATAACTATCCGGTCTAATGGATTACATTAAATAAATTACTAATCTACTTTAACAAATGAAGTAAATACTATAAATATTATAAGAATAGTAACTATAATCAATTTTTATAAATAAGTACCAGTTATAAATTAAAATACAATAAAACATATAAATCATCTAACATAATAACATATATAAAATGAAATGGTTCTTCAATTTTAAATCAAGGTGCCATTATAGCAAGTTATATTACATATGTATGCAAATTTTATACCAACATGATTATTAATACTGCTAACTAAGCAGGGGAAAGTGAATGATCCATAATATAAAATAGATGTTCAAAGGTTCCTTGAGATATCCTTCCAATTCAACTTGCAAGATAATTGAAAGAGAAAAATGGAGAATAACACAATGGTTGTATATATTAGGAAAAAATATTAAAGCATCACAAAGGGTGATAATAGAGGATATGTGTATCAACAACAAAAGCACACATGCTACAATGATCACAACACATGCAAAAGCATAATAGGCATAGTTAATAATTAGGAAACAATGAATATAATATCAAAGAGAAAAAGTTGAAGAATAAGAACAAATAAAGGCCAAAAATATGGGCATATGGGTAAATGAAATGAATTTAGTGACTGAAAATATCCATTTATAGCATTAGTAACACCAATAAATATCTATATAGTTGCAAATTTTCACTTTCATCAAAGCCACAAGTTTCCTCTAAATATAATGGTTTGGCATAAAAGGGGATAAAAATGGTACTCTAAGGGGATTCTCTCTTTAGGGTAATATTTGGGTCTACATATGGAGATTAATTATAATCATTGGGATTTAGGAATGAGGAAAAGAGAATTAAAGTCCCTTTACAATATTTTTTACTCTACCATGGATGTTTTTGGAGATATGTAAAATATGTCAACATTTGATGAATTTTGAAAGAATATCACAAGATAGAAAAATACACTTATAAACATGGGCATTCTTGGCTATAATGGATAAAAATAAAGTTCTTGTATCTCAAAACAAAATGGGTTAAAACCAACCAAGGAAAAAAATTAAAATCCTAATGGTTTTTCCCAAAGCCAAACTAATTCTCCTTCTTTTACACCAAATCAAAAATTAAAACATAAGAGGGGAGTTCAATCTTGTGGAGTTTTTTAGAAATATTGTCATTCAAAATATAAGTGTTTTAAGAATTTGTAATCCTTGATAGAGGTAATAAATAAATAAATAAAACATCAAAGTCTAATCTCCCTTTCCTCCTTCCAATTCTCCACCTAATGTAAAACGTCGTATGATATGTATATCTCATCAACTATGAGTGAATTGATTAAAAAAACACCATATCATCTAAATTGGTTGCTTGATTCATGGGATTCACAATATATGGCTAAGGACGGGGTTATGCATACTTCATTAATTGATTATGATATTGGTAAAATATATTTGTGTAAACATTTTCTTCTTAAAGTTATAAGTACAAGAACATTTTATATAGAAGGTGAAAAAATTAAGAAGGTAATTTTTGTACTAAAACATTTAACTAATATTCTCTCCATATACCAATTTACTTTTTCAAGGGAATGAAAAAAATGAGTTTTTAAAATTTTCATTTTTCATTCAATATTCGAAGGACAAATCATAGATTGTTGTTATTGGAAAGATTTACCATGATATAAGGTTATATATATTTGACACCTTTGCACCTAATGTGTTTCTTAATCACTCATATGAATAAAACATGAATATTTTATCCACTTCAACTATATTTAATTGGGATGGTTGAGTATAAAATATATAGATGCAATTCTCCCACTTGTCTCATTTGATGATGGTCAAAGAAAATTTTATGTCATGGGCAAGCATCATGAAGACAATTTTGATAAAGGAAAGCTTATATAGTGTCATAGCCACTTTAATTTTTGTATAGTGACATCATTAGATAATTTCATAGAGCAATTATGAGGGGTATAATTTTTCACTCACTTTCATGGATGATATTTATATAAGGACTTGGGTCTATTTTCTCAATCACAAAAGTTATACATTCACCAACTTTGTTTATTTTAAAGCTTTTATTGAGAAACAATTTGGATTCAAATTAAAGGATTAATGAAAACAATGATAGCAAGTATACTAACCATTAATTTGAGAATTGTTTTGTGTATCATGTCATACATATGCACCATATAGTTCTATATTCACCATAACATAATATTTTTTTTTAGAGAAAAATTTAAATTTTCAAAAAGATGGAAAATTGCTTGATTAAATCTAGGAATTTATCCCATCAACTTTGGGCTAAGGCCATTAATTATAGCAAGTACATTTTATATGTAGGAAAAATATGGTCAACAATATAAATATACTATAATATATGAAAAGGGATACACCATACTAAATCCAATATACTTGCAATTGGCCATGCCACAAAGCTAGGCAAAGGGTATAAGTAAGAGTTGTTTTTTAAAGGGTGATGAAGGATATGATTAAGAAGCCTATGCAAGAAAGTGACAAACAAAGACAAACAAGAACCAATATTTAAAATAGGAAAATAAAATATATATAAAATATATTATGTGGTAACTAAGAGGTATGTAAACTAATTTTTGTAATAAATATATATCTAAGTAAAGATATATTGGCAAGCAAAGATAAAATAAGCTAAGCTAGGCATGGAGAAGAAGAAAATAACATCCTAATCTAGTATATACATATAAAAAAAAATTAAAATAGTTTATATATATGGATACTTACATAGGGTTGAATTTTTAGTATATTAATATCCCCCTTGGCTTAAATGGCACTTTATGAGAGATGTTGTAGGTGTAGAATCAAAAGGTGAAGATGAAGACCTAGTTATCCTTAGTTGGGGACTCTAAATACTATTTTTACCTCTCTAGTTCAGATTCATTCTCAATAACTCAAAATACCTTGATTAAATATATTCCTCCATAAATATAAGATTGTTTACTCTAATTCCTCTTCTTATACTAAAGGCAAGTTTTTATGCACAAGAAAAGAAGCATGTTGTGTGTTTCTTATAAAAAATCTATTTATAAGTCTTACATATACAGATCCAACTCCCAAAACTAACCTATCAAATATGTCAATGGACATGATATAAATCTATATATTATAAATACTCAGAGAAAAAATAGTATTGCATTAGCCATGTCAAGTTAAGGCACAAAACTATATCAATTGAGACTAATATAGTTGACAAGGGGACACACGTAATAAAAAGACTGCATTAGCCATGCTACTATAGTATAAAAGGGACCAAATATAACTACATTTCATGGGAAATTTAGTATGGAAAGGACATGGAACTTGGTAAAAGAGGTAGAATGCAAGGAAAAGAGAACTGAAGGAGGCTAGAATGATCATATAGAAAGATAATGAGTGTAAAAAATTATAATAGGTGATCATATAATTATCTATCATAAATTACCATGAGATGACCCAATTATGATCTCAATGCACTCCTTATGAGTACACTCAAGGATAAATATGCATCGATGATTCTTATTAAATAAATTTTCAATGACTAAAAAATATAGGCTATATATATGTCCCACCCAAAGCTCATTGCATGTCAAAATAGTGTAACATGGGATAGTGATTTGGGTAAAAAAGATAACAATACATAAGATAAAATTAAGGTTATAAATAAATCCTATTAAATATGAGATAAATGAAAATAAAATAAATTCATATGTGTACCTTCATTTACTAGGTTGAACTAAAAATAAATGATAAATAATGTGAGAGTACTATGAAGATGAATATGGCACGCCAAGCACATTAAAAAAATTTGACATAAGTTGGAAAGACTATGTTGTAACTTCTTTAGAAAGCCTAGAAATATGATAAACAAAATTTATGCAAAAATATTCCATTAATACCATAAAATTCCTTGTGATATTAGGATTCCATCACTTATGTTGGTTTGTTAAAAAGATATATAGAAAAAAAAAAATGATCAAAAAATAAAATCTATGTGAATTTTTTTGAAAGGTTAAAATTTTTAAAATTTAATTATAAATAGGTAAAAATAAAATATTTTGAACATTTATTATTTTAATAAATGAAGAGATCTTAGTGACCATTTTTTACATAAGAGGTGTAATTTACAGAGGAATTTAGGGACATATTGTTGTATCCATCAAGGTAATACATGTAATTATTATTGGAATGGGTAAATATGATATATATAGGAAAATTGAATGCTGGGAAAAATCTATGTAATGCAAATTTCCCCAATAATCATCAAATTAAAGAGAAAATTTTGACAAATAATGAGTAGGTCTTATGTTTTAAACTTTTAAATATTTTTATTTATTAAAGGCTTATAAATAAATCCCCACTATGACATAATTTTACTAGCCAAACTAATACAATTATGTGGGTGAGAATCGAAATAAATGAAATACAATTGTATCATATGATTGATATAGTAGAGAAAAATCTCACAGATACAATTAAGTATCTAGAAAGGAAACTAGCTAATACATTTCTAGGAAAAATAAGTAATATGGATAATATACTTAAGTATCAATTGGATGAGATGATGCAGTCAAACTAATGACTGAGGTAAGAAAACATAAGCTACATGAACAATATATTAGAAATATTAATGATTGATACAATAAATAAAAAACTATATGGTTGATAAAATTAAGATGGTCGATATAGTAGTGAAAATAATATATTGTCGATATAATTAAGTAAGATGACCGATATATTAGGATTTTAACCACATGGTTGATATAGTTAAGTAAGATGTATGATATAGTTTTTTTGGTTAATTTTGTGTAATTTTTTTAGTTTTACTTATCTTATTTATGACTTTTTTTTGACAGGATACTAATTGGGATTTGTTATTTGGAATTTTGAAGGTACAAAGATGGCAATAATTATACATAAAATTAGATGAATCTTGGATTCTAGATTTAATGGATATCATATGATGACATAATTATTATCATTATTATTGCATTTGGTGGTATTATATAGATGTGTAGAGTGCCTTAGAGGTAAATCTATTGGTGATGTTATTAGGTTAGTAGTAGAGGAACACCAACATCTTCATATGGGAGGTCAATGGTTAAACAATAGAGGTCAGCATTTATTTTAAGGATGCATATGTAATCTTGGGACTTCTACTGGATGGAACACATATGGTATGTGTTACACCAAAATTAGTGGCTGAGAGGAAAGAGATTAATGACTTTGTTACTAGGTCAGAGAGATATGATCAATGATCTCTCATTATTTTATTATTTTATGTATACATATCAAATGTTATATATATATATATATATATATATATATATATATATATATACATACATACATACATACATACATACATACATATATATATACATACATACATACATACATACATACATACATATATATATACATACATACATACATATATATATATATACATACATATATATATATATGTATGTATCTATATATATATATATATATATATATATATATATATGTATGTATGTATGTATGTGTATATATATGTGTGTGTGTGTGTGTGTGTGTGTGTGTATGTATAAGGTGATCTTAGGCTTGATGAAAAAACATAAGTTGTGTTATAAGTCATATAAGGTGCCATGTTATTTTCCATTATCATGGGTCAATTTACTTTAGAGCAAGGTACAATATATAACATGAGACTAGGCATCTAGATGTAGCTAATGTATGATTTATATAGTATTTTGAATAGGTGGTAGTATAAATTTGGACCAATCATATTTTTCCATATATGTCTTGATGAGAGGTTCCATTTATACCAACTTATAGGGCTTACACACTATATTTTAGATCAAATATCCTGAGTTAGATAGTGGGCATAAATTATTAAATCTAGATATATCATAGGGTATCCTAGATTCAATATTATCCAAAAATATTAGATCATATAGATACTATAGTAAAAAATTTTGGATAGATGGCCATAATGACCATCCATAGTGAAAATTCAAGGTTAGGCTTAGGTGACCAAGAATTATGTATGGTGGATAAATTCACACTCTTGTGCATGAGTTTCAAGTTAGTTTAGATATCCCTACCCAATAACACCATTAACCTTTCCACCCTACATGGTGAGGCATGCTAAATAGTTTATGGGGGATAGAGGATGATATCCAAATGCCAAAGGTTCAAGTGTTGATACCATAATGTATTCCTCAAACTCAAAAGATGTGACAATGGTATGGGGTGGTGGTGAATGTACCAATAGGAAGAGAAAGGCTAGGGAGTCCTCCATTGGACATCCCAAATGTACCTATGGCATATTCACTATAAGTAACTCCTAAAACATGGATTGTGTGATGGTGTAAATGGCCATAAGGTCAATGAATCCTAATATTTCATAGAGAGATGGGTGACAGCCTTTTGGGCTCACCGAGAAGAGGATGGATATGATGATAATGGATTCCTTGATGGCCATAGTGATGGTATGAATATCTATGTATTTGGATCACATCCAAGTATAAAATTATGGTTGTAATTTGATCACTTAATTTTATATATTGATAGGCATACTAGATGATAATGATAACTATATTTAGATGTTACTTTTATATATATCATGATCTACTGTTGAATTTAGATTTATATTTTAGATGTAGTATATATGGCATGGTGGGGATCTAAGATTGAGGCCACCCATCATGAGATCCTAGATGTCATATTTATAAAACATGACATGGAAAATATGTTAGATCACATATCACCATATATGGAATATCATGCTAGTTTATATTTTTTTGGATCTATTACATGGTCCTATAGAGACATGGCAAGGATCTTGATCCATCTACTTATTTATTACTACTAGTAGTAGGAGATTTTATTCCATGTAAGTAGGTATTGATGGCTCAGTAATAGGTAGTTATATCTCAATTAAATTTAGTTATTGAGACAGTAGAACACATGGATATGATAGTAGTATCTTTAGAGAGAGAGAAGGCATTAACTACTTATCTTACCAGAATATAGACACAGGTGGCTTGAGTAAAAGGAGAGGTCACAAGATTATATTCTAGGATTGATACCTTAGTGAGATATCTCTAAGAGGATAGAGATGCAATATCTTTGAAGAGTGTATCCCCTCCCCTACGAAGGAGGAAGGAGGCAACTAAAATTAGATGTATATACTTTACATTTTTGGATTTGATTATATATGAGATGTAGAAAAAAATGATCTACATATATATGATTTTTATTGTTCATTATTCTCTACATGGGAAATTTTGATCTAAAACTTACATATATGTGGGTATTTGTAGCATGATTTTATTGGATTTAATGATTTAATGTTTTGTATTGTATGTTCCATTATTTTTTGACAAATGTGAGCATTTATATAAATGTTAAAAATAATGAAATACTAAGTGAAAAAGACATACAAATTAGGTAGATAGAAAAATCTAACAAACAAATGCCTACAATAATATTATAAGAAAGACATCAAATGTAGATAAACACAAAAAATATAAAGAAAATATAAGATTTCAAATGAAAGTAAAGATAATAAGAGTATCCAATGTAAGTATCTAAAGTAAATCTAAGTTGAGTAAAGAATAAATTGACATCAAATGTAACTAAATGAAATAGAATCCAAAAAATAAAAGATCTGAAGAAATGGTTGTAAAAACATCCAATGTAAAGTGATAAAAAATGAATATAAATCAAACAAAAGGCATTTAACCAATACAAAAATATCATAAAATTATTGTAAAACATATAATGCACATAGATAAAATAATCTGAGGCACATAAGTATGAAATTATAATAATACATCAAATGTAAGTATATAAAATAAAACTAATACAAACATAAGATACAAATAAAAGAGAATTAAGGAAAGGAGTAATCACCAAATCAATTATTGTATTACATTGTCTTGTAGGATGACACAACCATTTAAATCCATCACTAAAGTGATGAAGATGGTTTAGATGTGAAGGTGATGGTCATTTGTAATAAAATACATCAAATGTAGATAAATACAAACAAATCTAAAGCAATTATAAGATTTTCCATGAAAGTAGTCAATAATAAAAATATTTAATGTAAATAGATAAATAAAATCTAATTTAAACAAAGGATAAAACAATATCCAATAACTAAAGGAAAGATAATCCAATAAAAAAATATGTGAAAAAAGAGGTTAAAAAAATATCCAATGTAAAGTAGATCCAAAATTAATTTTATATCAAACAAAGGACATGTAGCCCAAAAACAACTAACACACAAATTGAGAATCTAAGAGGCATAATAATGAGAGATATGAGTAAAATATAAAGCAAATATATAAAATTGGGACAATGAAAAATAGGGAGATTATCATCTAGCATAAATATCCATCAAATGGATATTGATAATGATAAAATGAAATATAATGTTGTAATTTTACACTTATATGATTTATAAATCCTTAGTGAATACATGTTATTCTAATCAAGTGGGTAAGGCCAAGAGCTTTCAACATCAAGGATCTAGAGAACCCCACCTATTGAGCATAGAGATTGGGATAATAAGTGAAGTATATAGATCATCCATTAAAGGCTAAATGCATGAAAATGTAAAAGGATCCTACCTTTCAACAATGTTTCACCTACTTCTTAGGACCCCAATGGATCCACTAGTCACTATGATAATTAGGTACTTGTGTGATAAAGTAGGTGGTATTGATGATATTTATGGAAAGCCTCCTACCCTAGTCTACTATTTGAACTAATTCCAATGGTGTTTGACTCTATCATGAGGTTAATTGTGGAGTTTTATATTTGAATATGATATGAGGCATTCCAAATTATATGATCATGTCTTTTGGTGTGATTTTGAATTTTGAAAGATATTTTACCATTTGAAATTACCTTTTTATTTTTATTTTCTTTGCTTTTACTTTGATTTCTTGGCTTCTAATTTTTTTGGTTTTTTATATTCCCCCTCCTCCCACCTATAAAAAATAAAAAATAATGGGTACTAAATATGACTAGGATAAGAGAGTTTACACCTAACTACTAGAGAAGAGAACCTGGTGACAAAAAATCTTAGACACTCCTAAACTTACACTTTAGAAGAGAGTGTAATCTCATTTTAGACCTAAGTATGCCTTAAGTGAAAGAATGAAAAATAAGTAATGGGATCATGATATATCCTCAAAATTTAAGGTGATAAAATTAATACATGCTAGTATATGATTATAAGTAAGGATATTTTTGCTTGAGATAGACTAGGAAGAAGGTATATGAAAGTGCAAGAGAATGTAAGTCAAATAAGATAACAAGTTCATAAAGGATATGATCATCCCAGAAGGGGAATAGATATGAAGGAAGATGATAATGTCACTATATAGGCCACATAAATCTATGATAGGTCTAACACAATCAAATATTTTGGTAAAACTTGAGAGGGGAAAGGATAAGCTCAAGAGAGGAAGAATGTAAACATAAGCTACAAAAGAGTCCAAAAAGGAGGAAGTGTATGAATAAACCCATGATGGAAAGAGTATACCAAAATAATATAAAAATATTCAATGGATAAATAAACCCAAGAAGGAAAGAATGATTAAAAAATAGAAGCTACCAAATATTTTGAAAAGATTCGATGGTCAAATAAGCCAAAGAGAGATATACATGAAAAGTAAAGATACCAAATAATATCGAGTCAATAGACAACTAAACCCAAGATGGAAATATAATAAGGTGCTAACACGTAAAGAACATGAAAGTAAGTAACATGATTAGAAAAAGTAAATAGCAAGAAATAATCAAATGTTAAAATATGAAATAATATCCAACACACGATAAATATGGAGTATATAGTAAATATATGAATGCTCATAAATGTCTATAAATATTATTACATGTATCTTTAATAATATCAAAATATTTTAATAAATATGATATTGCACCTTAACCATTATCTCTTCTACTCTCTCAAAAATATTTACATGAGTAATCTTGAAAATAACATTGATATAGAAAGCAAGGGTTCTATAATTGGGAGGACACTACTCTTTTGACTATGAATAAGGTGAAAGGGGGGAAAATTATTCCACTCTAAGAAGTGGTTATGACTATAGTAGATGTTTCTATGACATCTTATCAACATGATGTGATGGTCACATATGAACTTGATGGTTTTGACCCTATAAAATGTGTATATGTACTAATAATCCTTACACTCATCTAAAAAGTGGAGAGAAGAATTGTCCCAAAAATAATAATTTCCCCCTTTATTGGGATGTATGTGGGAGTTATCTTTGGCATCATCACCTCAAACTTAGAATAAAAAATTTATGCCTCAAAATGAGGTGCATTTGGATGTTTTTAATTAACATGAAGTTATGACCTCAATAAACTACAATGTTGTTGAAATTCTCTACACTTATCTATAGAATGGGTAGAACACTTATGCAAAATATAATAATGCTCCACAATTTGTGGGATGTATGTGGGAAGTATTTTTGGAGGAGGAATACCTATCTAAAGATTAAAATTCATGGCCTTGAGATGAATTACATCCAAATATTTCCTAATATATTGATACTTGTTCATAGAATGAGTACTAGTCCCATAAAAATCATAAAAGTGCCTATGTGGGGAAGACACACATGGTGGTGTACTATCCATAAGAGGAGATTATCCTTATGAACTTTTACACTCTAAATATCTCTTATATTTATATTTATAGATCATATACCCTAGGGAATTTTGAAATGAAAAAAACTAAGTTGGATGGTGATGTCCCATTTATTCCTTCTAAACCTTAGTTTTTATCGGTATGGTGAAAAAGTCAACATCTTGGGAGGGAAAATATTTTTCATACTAGGAGCCTAAAAATAGGAAATAAATATATATTACAATTTTTAAATATGCTAAGAATATATAAAGGAACATCATTATGCATGCTCTAATAAGAAAGAATAATCATGTTAATGTTAGAGTTGAAATATGCTTATTCATAAGTTTATGGAAGAGATGATTTATAATATAGAAATATTTTCATTTTTAAAAGTATAGCTAATCAAAGGTTTCATCTAATGTATATCCATCATCATAATCAAGACTGGTGAAATCCACATCAAGGGATTCAATTGAATTATCACTAGATGGGGTAATTGTATGATATTCCTTTAGAATGATGACTATTACATGTATCTCATGTGTTACCATCTTGTGAGAATAAGGTCATAAGGTGAGATTTCAATTGAGATATGATACTAGGATCAATATTAGAGGATTTTGTTTCAAGATTAATCTTATCAGGTTAATCATCATTGGAGTCAAGGAGGTTTGGTGGGATATTTCCAATAAGCTTAGGGTGACCATTATAACTTCTAACTGAATCAAAGGGAAATTTGAAATGGTGGTACTTGTGAAATTAAATAATTAGAATAATTTCAAAGATATGTATTTTAAATACATCATTTTTTTTGAATTATTCATAATTTTAAGGGTTGATACCACCTTGAATTTTATAAATAGCTCCCAACTAGAGAAATTTAATGCATTGATGTACTAAATAAGCTATGAACCCCATGAAATGAGTCTAAGGGAAGCAAAGAAATATGTTATAGGATATGGAAAAGTTGAAAATCATAAATTTCACCCTAATCATAACACTATATTATGATAGGAATCCAAATGCACCCCATGGGTGGAATTCTCTTTAATCATATCCTTGATACATGAAACAGGTGGATTTGAGATTTTTGTAGAATACCCAAGCAATTTAATGAATTATAAAGAGGTGACATAAGTATGTAAACCCTCACTAATGAGATATTTTTGACCTATACTTGACTAATTTAAATGCTAACAAAGAGAGGAGATTTATCTGCATGAAGAAGGATTTTATCAAGAATTATCTCTTGGATAGGAAATTCAAAATAAGTCTTGGTCTATTGTTCTATCAATTTGGATAAACATTTATTCAAATGTATGCATGATACTTTCCTCAGAACCTAAAAAATGGGGTTTTACCCCATTGAAGTTGTTGAGGAATGTTCATATAAAAATAGATTGCATTAAATAATTTTGATAGTTAGGAGAGGTATGAATAAGCTCTAGGAAAGGAATCTAACTAGGGATAATATAGACTTATTTAATGGATCTCATTATTTGACATTATGCTAATTTTAATATGACTGTAACTAAGAAATAGAGATCTGAATAGCATCAAGTTTGACTATATAAAATTTTAGACTTGAGTTCAGCTGAGTTATGGCTTGTTTCAATGGTATCAACTATGGAGATATAGTTGACTATATTAAAGATCTGAAAACTATATTTACACTATTGATATAATTGTAAAAAAAGATATTTTATTGGCATAAACACAAAATACTATATTAGAATAAACATGTAATAATATATTATCACAAGTAATATAGTGAAAGAAATAGAAGACTATATTGACACTAGAGATAAAAATTAATTACCATAAAAAATCATAACTACATCAACATAGGTGAATTCATTAATTATTTTTAAAAAATATATAGAATTTAAAGGGGAAAATACTAGAATCTAACACTTTGTATAGGCCTAAATAATTATTTAGTCTTTTGGAGGTGTCATAGGTGATTTTGGATGTTTTGGTTAAAATTGATGTGATTAGTAATGTGTCTCATGCCATTCATGTTAACCACATTTTTTGGATGATTGGAAGAATTAGGGTTAGTTTAATTTTCCATCACATTAGCTATTAGAGTTAAATGAGGATGATTTTATAGTTGTGAAGTATTGTTATTATTTTTAGGTTGATTTGAATTGATTTGAGAGTGATCCAAAATAGGTTTATAATAGATTCCAAAGTGAGAATTATCTTAATTAAGTCGATCATGTTTGACCTTACTCTCATGAAATTTGTAAACTTTCTCAAATGCTTGATAATTTTGCTTTATCATAACATCATGGTCAAAGTTATGACCAAGGATATAATCATATGTTGATAAATGAATAGAATAATAGTTATCATGAGAATGACCTCAATTAACATGAAACTAATGAAACTTTTTATTTTCATACCATTAAGTTTTGGGTCACGAATCATAAAATTATTTAGGTTGAGGCCTAATGATTTTTTTCTAAGCTCATCAAAGCTCATAAGTTGATTAATATCAATGTTATTAATATGATGATTGGAAGAAAACATGGTTGAAAAGGGATTCTAATAATAGGTTGGGAAAGGGTTAAATTTTTCAAACCACCATGCATGATAGTGTGAATAGTCCTCTTATAATCATGAGTATGGTCATAGATGACACTAACACCATCATCTATAATATGTTTTTTAGGTATCATGAGAATTATAGTGGATTTTTTAGGTTAAGGTACCTAAAATTGTCTCAAGAGTTGGTCCTATCTTTTGGATTGATCAAAGTCTTCTTATAATGACTTAGGAGAGAAGGATATAATTATGTGCAGTCATTTTTATGTTAAGTTAGTTGTAAAAATCTTGAAGAGGTTTTATTTAAGCATGTTATTTATATATTTATTATCTAAGGATTTCTAACATATAATTAAGTCATGTGTTGTCTCATTATCCTCTTACTTGCAATTGATAAATTTACCTAAGTATTTTTTAGGTAAGTCATGATATCATAATTTTTGGAACATTGCATTCACTAAGCCTTATAAATTGATGATAAAACTAGGATTGATTTTATTGTTCCACTCTAAAGAATCACTTATTAGGGTTTTGATGAGTATTTTCGTAGTTACAAATGTGTTAATTTTGAGCCATTCCTTATAGATATTCCCAAAGTATTTAAGGTGAAAATTAGGACTTGTGGATCCATCATAAGAGAAGGTATAAATGATGCCACCAATATCTATGGTTTCAATATGAGGCACTAAACATTAATTTTTGAGGTGTTTGATGACTTTGATTAAAATTTAAGGTTGAGGGATAATATTTCCAAGACAATCCTTAGGATGTTGGGGTAATACATTTATTAGAAATTCCCCGTAGGATTTGGTAAGGCCTATTTTTCATTTTCATGAGTTGATATTACATGTGCATGAATTGGTTTGAACTATTAGATTTCATATTATCCATTTAATTAAAAACTTGCATCATTACTTAAGTAGTGTCATATGTGTTTTAATTGGCTCGAGATGTTTGAGTTGCATGTTGAGTAGAGTAAAAAGCTTAGGTAGCACTAGATACATGAAGAGAATTAGTTTTAACATTATCAATTTGAGATAGGGAACTAAAATTAGGGTTGGGAATATTCATTATTATGGTAGTTATGGTGGATGAGGAAGGATTAGAGGTGGTTTCATAAGGACTTACCCAAATTCCTATAATAAAATGATGTATATGTGAGTTTTAAAAGAAATGAGCCATCATGAGGGCATGAAATTACTCAATAGATTTTCCTTGATGTTTGGGATGTTTTTTAAGCTATACATTCATCTCATGTGAGTGTTTAGGAAAATCTTTGGATTCACCCTCGTAATCATATTATTTTTGGGATTGAATTATAGGCCTAAATCTTGTGTTAACATTAGGGTTATAAAGAGTATGCTTATTTTTTATCATAACCATATTGCAATCATTAAAAGGATGTTCTTGAGAAATGGAAAAATGGTCTGTAAAAGGTTTCTAAAAATTATTTTTTGTGTTAGTCATGGATATAAGATTAGGATTTTGAGATTGATATCCTTGGAAACCACAAAACTATTTGTTGGCTTCAATTTGGTCATGAAGAGATTCCATTGTAGGAATGGAACAATAGATATATGTAATGAGCTAGGATTAACCTATAATATCCTATCTCTAAATATATAGACTCAGAGAAGATAAATCAAATAGAGCCCATGATACCTAATGTTTGGGTAGTGACTAATGGATCTGTAGACATATAAGTAGGGGTACTTATATCACCAATGTCAAAGGAAATGATCCCAAATTATTTAAGCATATAACACAATGAGATAGCTCTTAGTAGACCTATATGTAAGTAATTTATATTCCAAATAATAAATGTAAATATTTATGTAATTAAATTAAATTAAACTAAATGGGAAGGGTTATATTGATCAAAATGGGTAAGGTTCCATGGTTAAAAAATTGGTGTCTAAGAACCTAAAATGGAAAGTAGTAAGTCCAATTAATCTTATAGTGACACTAAGTAAAAGTTTAAAGAGAACATAGACATGGATACACACACAATCATTCAATAGTAAATAATAAAAATCTACCTAATAAATGAAATAAAGGAAAGATCATATATTTATAAATACTTACCTTGGAGTGGACCCATCAAGCCTCAATCTCCCCCTTGGCCAATGGTGCTTTATAAGATATTTTTGTGGTTGTGAAGACCTAAAATGATTGGTAAAAGACATAAGAATACTTCTAATGACTTATAATATTGGATTTGTAAGACTTTAATAAGATAATATTCCCTCAAGATAATACTCTACCTATAACTCACCCAAATGTGTTTTATGGCAAAAGGGTGAGTGAAATCAGAGTAGGTAAGTGTGATATGATATGTATTGTAAAGAAATATAACTTTTATATATAATGATCAAATACCAAATCCCAACTTAAAAGCTAAGGCAATGTTATTATCTCATTTCAATGTAGTTAAAAGGATTTGGTTAACATTGAAATATATCAGTCAAGTTAAAACATTACAAATGCCAAAAGTCAAGCTCATAATGGCATCAACTAGATCAATATAGTATAATAAGGGAGAAGGTGTAAAATATATAGTATCAACCTAGGATGATGTCATAATAAATGAGGGAGCTGACATATTTAAATGAGGTAGGATGGAACTAGGTAGGTAGGAAATAAAATTTGAGGAAGCTGAACTAGAAATGGGAATGATATGATCATGACATAGATAACAACCTCTCTCAAATCACCAAAGGCCTTCCTACCTATTTCCTAGTGCACCATTTAATGCATGCACTTATGAAGATTTAAAATCATTTTTTATTGTAAGAGAAAGCATCAATAAATAATAAAATGAAAAATAGTATGTGTATACATATGCCCCACCAAGAGCTCATCACATGTCACAATAGTGTAACATGGATGGTGTTATGGAAAAGAATGTAGCAACATAACTACTAAGATAACTAAAAATGAAGGGTGGAAATAAATTTTGAAAGTGAATGAAATTAAATTAAATGTCAATATGTACCTTCACTTACCTTTTATAATAATGGTGCATATTTAGTAGATGTTGGAAGGTGCTTAGTGTGTGGAATAAGAGGAGGACCTAAAAAATAAGGGAAAATTCCAATTTTTTGTAAAAATATTATGTGATCACCTAAAAATTATATATCTTTACAATATTATAAGGCTTATTTTGGCTCATGAAAAGGATCTATGAAAATAAAGATAGGAAAAAGATAGAATCTCATGGTGACCAAATAAAAACTGATAATATTACGATGCATATTTTATTCTTTTCTAGAAAAATGTGAGCAAATGCATGGTCAAAAAGAACAAAATCTAAATTATGAAAAATGACACCTTAAGTAATTAAATGGAAAACCAAAAAATAAAATATGTGAAAAATGATGAAGTGATAAAAATGAATATAAAACACACCATAATAGATGAGATATGTAAAACATTGTAAATAAGATGAAATATTAATGTAATAAATATCAAACAAATATATGTAAGTAAATAATGTAATCTCATGTAATAAAAGTCTGTCAAAATAAACATGAAGAAAACATAAATGAATTAAATAAAATTTAATACAAGCATGTGAAGTAAAACATAAATAAAAACATGTAAGAATGTGAAATGTCTTATATAAGATAAGTGAAATCCACAAAAATCAAACAAGACCATGATGGGTAAATGAAAACAAAAATATCTAAGGAATTACAACTCAAACATAGTGCTTACTCTAAATATGAAGTAGGAAAGCACAACCACCTAAGGACATGAAAAGGATGACAATAATATGGTGTGGAAATAAAATTTGATGGAATGTTTTTGAGGAAAACCTGGTCCTATATGATGTATTTTGATGCAACTCATAAATTATAATCCAAGAGGCATAAGTAGGAAAATAATGTGATATAGATGTGATCAAGTATGTGATTAGAAAAAATTGATATCCAACAATGGGATAGTTATAAAAATAGGATGTAAAAAAGGAATGTGAGGTGCAACATGGGTGATTTTATAATCCTTAGCAAGAATGAGACAATCTAGACAAGTGGGCAAGGCTAAAAACTATCGATACCAAGGATCTAGGAGATTATGAATAGTGAATGCAAAACTTGGGCTAACAAGTGAAGTATATATATCATCCCATAAATTTTATATGCATGAAATTAAAATGGTCCTAAATTTTCATAACGTGTTCCTCATTCCTTAAGACCCTTATAGAGTTGTTTCCTTACTGGGAAAACTGGTTACTTATGTGAGAATATAGGTGGCACTAAAATGTAGGAGGAGATAATGATGTAATGATATAATGAGACATCCTACCCTAGTATACTTACCTACCACACCCCAGTGGACCTATGCTATATCATGATGCCAACTATGTAGTTATATCTTTGACTGAGATAGGAGATGTGTCAAACAAAGATCATGTTTTTTGTTGTGATCTCGCTTTTAAGGTTTAATTACATTTTAATAATGTCTTTTCTTATGATATAGTTTTTTAAATATTTTGGATATTTATATTCCTCCTCCATATGGATTAATAAAATCAAACATGGATGAAATAAATATATAACACGAGATTTTATACTTGTCCATTATAAGGGATAACCTAAAGACCTTGGTGTCTAAAGAATCCTAGACTAGCCCACAAGTAAGCATGTAACCTGAAAACCAACCAATGTGTACCTCAAGTGAAATTAAATAAAGGAATTATGGGAGTAATATTATATTTATCTATGTAATAAATTTAATACACTGATGAATTTCTTATATGTGATCAAAAAGAGGGAAATAATGCTTCGAAATAGATGGGGTTATGCTATGATAGTAATTTCATTAGGGAAGTCATACTAATCTACAAAGGATCTAGTAAAAGCACTAATGAAATTATTAATAATCCAAAAATATGAGGAAAGTAAATAGGGGATAAGGAATAATAAATAAACTAATGTAAAAATGAAAAAAATGAAAAACCCAAAGGTGATATCTAAGGTCCACAAGGAAATATAAGGCCGACTGTAAGGATACCAAAGAACCAAAAAAGGAAACGTTTTTGTAAGTAAAAATCATCATCTCAAAATAGGGGGGAGTAAATGAAATTTATAAAAATAGAGAAACATGAGATAAAATAACAAGCAAATATATATGTTAATGACTATATCAAATAATAGATGTGAAATGCAAGTGTATGTGTCTCGAAAAAGTTTTTTGAAGTTGAATTTTTTTGTTTATAATATGTGAAAGGTTATTGATTACTACCTCATGATAATTATGAGATATCAAGAAGTAAATATAATGATGATGGCCATCTTATTATTCCATAAAATCATCCATAAGGTCAAGTATGAGCATTGTAAGATGCCCCAAAGGCTGACATATATGAAGTCTAAAGAGCCCCATTATGTGTAGTAAAAAGAGGATAGGAATCACAATATGCCCCAAAATGTGTGATAATGAGAGTATTGGAATCAAAATATTCCCCAACCTATGGGATATAGGTGGATAAGAGTTAACCACAAGATTGGCAGGCCTAGGAGTGATGTCAAAATCTATGTTAAAATAGGAAATTTGGCATCTAAGGCAGTGTCAGGATCTTTGAGAGGTGCTTTAAAATTATAATATATAGTATCATCCAAGTTGATATAAATTTTATAAAGAGGAATAAAATTAAATATATCAACTAGGTTGATATAGTGTGATAAATATTACTAAACTAAACTATATCGATCAGTTTGAGATAGTCTGATGGTGATATAAGACTAAAATTAATTGTATCACCAAGTTGATATAGTGACTTGTAGATGAATAAACCATATAATCACATTTATGTTATGAATGATATAGTTATATAAAGTAAAATTAACTATATCAGTACATTTTGGGTCATCTCTAATGTAGTTGTCTAAATATAAATGAATTGTATTAGCAAATTCTAGGTCATGACTGATGAAATTGTTTGAAAATGATTTAAACTAAATGGTATTAGGTTGGTTGATACCATTAGAAAGAAGTGATTTTGGGCTTATTTAATTAAATTAATATGTATTTATGTTGAATCATTATATTTATTAATGTTCACATAGTCTTGCAGATCAAAATAACCTATAATGCATCATGTGGTAGGAATTCAAATTAGGCGTTCTTCATAAAATGATAAATTAGTAAAAATTAGGTTGATGTGAATCAAAGTTTGATGACTCATCCTACTAAGGCCTTATGAAGGTGGATTATAGGGTGGGAAAACATCAATGAAACCATGTTCAACATTTATTAATTTGATATTCAATATATTAAAATAAAACAAGTCATCATCAATGGGAATATTTGTTATCTTGTTAGGGCCTTCACCCTTAATAGAGTAATCATCATAGTGGGGAGAATTGTGATGTTGATTTTCAACCATGTTACATTGTGTTTGCAATGATGATACAAAATTTAGGTTTCATAATTCAATAATTGGTTAGGATTGGGATGATCTACTAAGGAATTTTTGACTATGGTAGAAATGTCAAGACTTGGAGGAAGTAGTTCAAGACTTCATCTGTATTAAATATATAAGTGAGGTTCAAATCTATAATCAATAATTAGGTTTTATTGACTGATTGGAAATTCATAAGATGACATCATGATTAAACTATAATCTTATTTAGTAAAAATATATAGTATCGGCCAAGGTGATGCAGTTAGTTACTAAGTCTAGAACAACAGACTATATCAACTAAGCCAATAAAGTTTGGTAGAAAAGGTAGCATTATTCAGTGGCTCAAAAAATCATTATATTAACCAAGCTAATGCATTAGGCTAAAAATTATGGAAATATGCATGTATCATGTTGGATGATGCAGTTAGAAAGATAAGTAAAAATTGTAATGAGTTAGACAATGTAGTTAGCTAAAAAAATTGAGATATAACTATATCAAACTGGCTAATTTGGTTAGCTATAATGGTGAAGATAAAGGTAAGTTTCACATCTAGTTCACTAAAATTTATGCAATTGGATAATATTAATCTACAACTATCCAATCTCTAAATATCTAAACTTGAATAAGGTACTGAAGTAGAGCCTATGATACCTAATGCTCAAGTAGTGACCAATGGATTTATAGACCTAGAAATAGGGGTACCTATTGTCAATCTAATTTACACCCCTAGGAAGGTTGTTCAATCCTTATTAATTATATGATAGAATGGGGTCACTTTTAAGCTATGGGTGGCCTAATTAGTGAAATGAATATCTATATTGGGATAACTCCCTTGATACTTCACCCAAAACTATAACTAATCTACTAAAACTACAAGGAAAAGTCATAAAAGAAGACTAAAACCAAAAAGAAAACAAGGAGGTGATGCACCAAATGTAGTTTCCTCTAGTTTACAATGCTTGCACTATGTAATGACAATATTATAGCATGATTTCACAACTTCAAGATAGCTCTTCCCACATAAGAATTTATATATGAAGGTATGATTAATAAAATAGCCAAGATGGTTAATCAAGAGGCCTAAGAGAAGACACTAATGACATTCCAACACTTTAACTCATCAAAACCATTTGATACACTTCATATGACTTGCGAAAACATAACCAACTCATATAGAGGCATGAAAGAAAAGGACAAATGTAAGGAAGTAGTATAATTATCACTAACATCCATCAATAATTCATCTCATAATCATTACATGCAAGATGAAGATAGTTTAACTTAGCTTGAATTTTTTTCAAAGGAAATAAAAAATATTAAATCTGGTAGGGCTTCACCATGTCTTTCAAAGCTTTATTTATATAAGAAAAGAAGGAAGAATGAGAGATAGGACAAAGAGAGAACTCATCAATTATCCTTCAATCGTAGAATCAGTTATAAAATAGGAAAAACTTGCCATCAAGTCTATAATTAATGTGTTGGATTCTTGATCTCAACCTTCTAAGTCATGTGTTGATGAAGTTCTAACTTAAAAGTGGCATGGAAGGCCTATCTTTATAGATTTTATATTTCTTGAATATAACTCCCTTTACATGAAGTTTCACATATGCTTCTTTAATGGTAGTTACAAGTTGTTCAATTAACACTTGGCATACTTGAGAACCTTTTTTTCCAACCCCTACCTCTTGAAATGCTTCTCCACTATGTGAGGTTTGGATTTAAACTTCAGATCTCTTCTCATACCATATTCTTTATTATCAAGGTTATATTTTCCAAGCAAGGATATTTTTGCGCCTTAAAGTTTTCCATCATGTCTTGTTAGTTCATGGGAGTGATTTAAGAGTTCATGGAGTCCCTATTCAAGCACTGGAAGTTACCTTGCAGATGTAATATTCACACTTGCCTAACAAGAAGGTAGCAAGAGGCCTTCATGACTAAAAGTTTTAGGTGATCTTGAGGGCCAAGAAGGATTCTTGATTCTATTTCATGACTCCCAAATATTGCATAGATAGCATTATGTTCTCATCAAGGTATTCTAAAAGTCTCTTGAGTATTGAGGTCTTGAAATAGGTCTGAAACTTTACCTTCTTGATTTAAGATTGATCACACTTCTTCATTGAGGCTTAACAAAGACTTGTAACCCTATTTTATCATTTTAGGAACGTATTGAATGATTTTTAAGGATCATGACACCTTTTTTTTTGGCTCAACAAACCTCTATAAATAGTTAGGAAGTCCTTGTTGACCAAAAATCCTCCAAATAGACTCAAAAGAGTAGTCTCTTAAGCCATTTTTGTATATATTTCACTTCACACATGCCAATGTGTTTCTTCATCAGATGCTCATGAGAGGTATAGATACCATACAATTAGCTTTAAATCCATATCAATCCATTATGGGCACTTATAAGACTAATCTTATCCATTAGGTCTTTTGAGAGGTTTTAGCAGGGTTTTAGGGTCTTAACTTGTTAAAGATTATTCATAAAGAATAAATATTTAATCTTTAAACTAATGCCACAATATTAGAGTATGGGAGACTTATTAACTCCTTAAATATATATTAGTACCTATATACACATAATATTTTCAAACATTATCACTTATTGATGTTTTTTCTCTTGTAGGAACCCATTGAGTCTCAATATCTCTGAATGTATGCCTTAAAGGGTGTATCAGGAAAGGGGTGCGTAAACCATTAGTGTTTCATAATATTTTATCCCCTATACCACCACTTGTAACCAACATAAACCTATCGTGTATAGTTCCCTAAGTTTTGACACCTTCTTTACACACTCCTCCAAGTAATTCACTGCCTTATTCAACCCCTACCTAAGCCAAAAACCTTTTTTGACATTTACTAAACAAATTTATCTTAGGATGACCCTATAATTAAATTATATTTTCATATTAAAAGACTTTTTCAGCCTTCACCAACCTATTCTAGGACCTAACTTGCTTTTATGAATTAATGATAAAGGGTCAATTGGGCTGACTCTATCAACTAAACTTTTAGAAAGGTTTAAGTTTATATTCAACTATATATACACATTCCTTTTGAAATTTATTAGAGAGACAACATTTGATTATTCATTTATGATTCTTTATAATTTGATCTTCCACCATTCATATTGGTCATGACCCTGATTGTCTAAATGTACCAATGAGTAGAAGTGTAAGTATGATTTATCTTATCTAAGATAGGATTGATTCATAGATCAATTTCATTTTTCCTTGTATAAATTTGGTGAACCCAACATGAATCTAATCCTTATAGGTTTTATTTCACACATTCATTTTAATATCATCACATATATTTTTATTTTTGAAATATTATATTGAACTTATCAATATAGTCTAACATTATGTGCATAGGTTTAACACACAGTCACTCCAAATTAACTATGCTCTCTTTATGCATGTCTTTTTAAAATATAGGTGACACGATCAACTAACTCAACTCTGTTCTCTTCTTCAATCATAGGATTGTAGACTTCATCGAGCCAATCAACTCTATTCATAGTTATCTTTTTCAACATATAGTTTTGTAGACTTAAGTCAAACTAGTCAACTACGTTCACAGATTATTTTTAGCACATATGTTTTTCAAACTTTGTTGACCTAGTTGAACCTATTCATAGAATATAAAAATCATAATTTGAGCAACATAACATAAAATTTTCAAACTAATCATCTTGAAAATTACCAAGGTTCATTCTTACCTTCTTTGTCACTTCTATTCTTCATTTAAAGTCTTATTTGTCACAAGTTTATAGTATATAAA
This sequence comes from Torreya grandis, assembly GCA_037957365.1. NCBI lineage: Eukaryota > Viridiplantae > Streptophyta > Pinopsida > Cupressales > Taxaceae > Torreya > Torreya grandis. The sequence goes on along the minus strand of JARHVA010001347.1, from coordinate 2,209,015 downwards.
AATACAGCCCTACATTGAATTGGGTCAACTAGATTGACATAGTTCTATATCTTGTCTTCTCTCTAAAATACATAGTTGACATGTTCAACTATGTTATTCTAAATCTTAATTCTATAGAATAGTAGTGACCTTATCACATATGTTCTATATTTTTTGCATACAGTGTTGCCTAAACTAACTTTATACTCTTCACAGTCAAAGGAATTAACCTATGTTGTTAGTAATTAATTCACTTTTCATTTTATTTACTTGCATTCTTATAGTAACAAACATAGATTAATTAGGTGGTTTAATTTACCAATTGAATCACACTATTTTTTATCTTTTGTACACACTTCTAAATCACTTAACACTAAAAAATATTAAACATTTTCTTCCTAAGCTCTACTTACTTAGATTTCATCACTAAGGGGTAAGTTGAATTAGTTTATGGCTAAGTATAAACATGTGGATGATGCTATATATTTACAAATCACCTAACACCCTTATTGCTATGGGATTGTGAAGTGGTACAAGTTTTGTGTTGTGTGTTATAGTTAAATTAACCACATTGGTATAATTACTTATGTGTTTCATTATATTTTCTTAGCTATTAGCTTGAGAAAAATTTCCCTATTTTCAAAACACATTTGTCGCTATCAAAACAGTCTCTTACATACTATTAGTTTTGCTTACCTTCAGTACAAAGTCATAATATATGACTATGTATCTTTTTATCCTATTTACTTTCTCCATATTTAGTACATAGTTGATTTATTTGACTATGTATATTTTTATCTTACCTTAATTTTATCATGTGTATAACAAATTTATGTAGTTTGACTATGTACTTTTATGTTGATCCTTCTTAAAGACTTTGTTGACCTACTCAACTCTATTATTGTTCTATATTTGGCTGACTTTATCCCTATTTTTCCTCTTTGCTTTATGATTTCAGATTCTACCTTTAATCATCATGAAGTTCCTATCAAAATCTTTATGAACAACTTGAAGCCATCTGGACACTATATAGGATGTTATACTCTTCCTAACTTTGATACCCAAGAGGATATTCCCTCTTGGAGCACTTTTTCTCATCCCTATTCTTTTGAATACAATATGGTCCAAATCACTCCAACATATGAGATTGGTAGATTATATACATTCAATATTTATCAATATAACTCTCACTTTAAGGGTCCTTAACATACTATGGGGGACATTGACACAAGACTAACAAATAACCCCACAGTAAACCTTCTCAACACCAATAATCCACCACCTAGAAACCCTCCCCCTAATACTAATTCAAAGAACCCCCTCCTACCAATCCTAATAATCCTCCTCCAAACAATAAACCACTAATTGATATAACTCAAATTATTGCACAAATAGTGAAACAAATAGACATCATGCAAAAATATAACACCTCTCAATAGATGCAACTATATCATCATATGATAAGCATATCTAATTATTCTCATATTATTCTTCTCAAAAATAACCAAAATTTCATTCCTCTGCCTCTTAAATAAGTTATGATAAGTTTCATCTCCCAATCTATTATGCATAAAAAGATGCTCCAACACATTCAAAATGAACCTTTATCCCCCTTAATTATATCTATTGATATTGGTAATGTATCTCCAACTATTGAATATGATGGGACTAAAGACCTCACATCTTTTCTCAAGGCATTCTATAATATTTATAAAGAGTGGATCCAAAATAATACTTTAACCACTACCAAAATTTTATTTGTAACTTTAATAGTTGACATATTATAATGGTTTAACTAAATCCCCCAACATTCTATATGGCAACTTAAGGATCTAGTCAATCCTCTAGTTAAGGAATTTCAACATAATGGTCTTCTTAAAAATTGTCTTAGTCATTTCATCAATGTTAAGCAATACCCTATTGAATCAGCTTATGTTTTTATCAAAAAATGGAATTATTTGGAAACCAAAGCTGATCATAATGTGACTGATGATAATTTGTTCAATTTTTAAAAAATAGTATTAACATCTTCCCTCCAAAATAAGGTTCAAACATTTGATCCAAAAATTTTAAATGATGTTATTAATAAATCTAAGTGAATAATTTATAATGAAATAGTTTGAACCTAACACTAAAAAAATCAAGGTATCTTTCCAATATTCAACCAATGCAATCATTGGCAATCCTCCTCAACCAAAACTATGAGTAGCTAAAACTGAAAATCCCTAACTTTCCCAAATACCACTAATTATGTAACAAGTGAAACAACTTTTATCACCTTCTAAACCATTCACATATGCTAATATCCCCCATTAATGGTATTAACCTAAAAAAAACTCTTAGTTTCTTGCCAATATAGGTCATTCCCATGAAACTGTCATGGGATTACAAAATTTGCCATTTTTTTATGCTAGGATATTCATTCCATCATGATGCCATGATCAAAATTTGTCATCAAGACTGTGTTAATACTTATCAAAAGAAAGAGGGTTTCAAATATTCTTCCTATAATAATCCAAAAACTTTCTGTACATCCATCCCTCAATAATAAAATAAGAATATTTGCATGATTGATGTCGACTATGATCAATACTATACCAATTCCTAATACATGAATGCAATTAAGGTCAATTGTCAATGCAAAACCACCCATAAATATTTCATCACTAAACCAAAGAAATCATTATTAAAAGATCAAATTATCAAAGAAATTACTACCACTAACCTACCTTCAAAAATTAATGAGGAACTGATTCTTCCATCCAAACCTCCAACTACCTCTCTTCATAATAAAAATATTTTACCTTCCAAACCTTGTTCTAGTTCTTCCTCTTCAAAAAATCATTGGAGTTTCTTTGAGGAACTTAAATCTATGCCTTGAAAAATTCCTCTCATGGAGTTAGTTCACACTTATACCTATCATCATAAAGTCCTAATGCAACAACTACAAGATATTTAATAACCATCTTACCTCAAAGTGTAATAACCTTCTCATGAGCCTCCACCAATAGAAATTCATACTATTGAAACTTTTTGTCATTATTCAAAACATTCCATAGAGTTCCTAGAATAAGACATGATCAATGATGAAATTACTTTTCATGGTAATGACCCACCTCTCTTTATTAAAATAGCCACTAATAACACCCTTATTTACAAAGTAATATTAGATAAAAGTTTAAAAGTTAATGTGACATAAATGTGGCTCATTAAACAACTTGGGTTTAACAAATATCATTTAAAAAAACTTATAAAACATGTCATACATTCATCAAGATAAATCAAAATTTTCTTGGTTGTATTTGGTTGATCCAAAACTATGCATACTAGCCTTATGGTTCTTGACTTACCATTATCCTTTAATATACACTTAGGTTTCCCATAGACACATTACATGTGGATCAATACCTCTTTTGATAGCTAATGTATCAAGTTCATTCATAATGGAAAATGATATAAACATGAGGTCGATCCTAACCCATGGAGTATTCATCTTCACAATACTAAATCTCAGTATTAGATTCCCACTATTCCAAGAATTAATAGTGCACCTTTACCTAAATTCATCAATATGAATTTAGATTTATAGGTCACTCTTATCAATTTTGATGATGATGAGATGAATGATTTAGAAAACACATATAATAATACCAATCTACCTCTTTAAAATTTGAAGTGGCTCCCTCCTTCCTTGTTACCTCATGATCATACCATCCCTCTCATTAATTAGATAACCAATTTCCCTCTTCCATGTAATGCACATGAAGCATATTATATAGAAGATGATTTAAATTGTAATTAATATGGAATGGCCAAGTTATTTCAAGACCCTTTAACTATGTCACCTCATAAATTTAGCAATCTACACGTATCACTTTCTAATGTTCATTTAGATACACAAGCATGTACTATCTCTCCCACCTATGATGATAACTGCATTATGGACTAAGGTCAATCATGATACTTGGATGTTCAACACTATTAGTAAACCTTCAATAAAATGCATGCTTTCAATAGAGATGTTCATACTATTTCTATGGATATTGAGTTATAACCTGAAAGTCATGTACCTTTAGTTAATTTTCCACTTCTTGATACTCCTTGGGTTGTTGAAAAAATCTTACCTCTACAAAATCATAACTTCTAGAACCTTTTATACCTCATATCACATAGGTCACTCTAACAAATCCCATCCTTACCAATGATTCTAAAGATACACCTATTATCAATCCAATTAAATCCAATCAACCTTCCTCCATAATTCCACCTACTCCTGAGATCACCCTTAATGCCAAGGAAATAGATTTATGCCAGATACATTTTGAAACAATCACCATGGTAACAAAATCATTGATCTTGAAGTAAATGTGGAATATTATGGACCTTTACTTATGTTACCTAGTGATGAATCCATACTTGAGTTATTTCATGCTTGAGAATCTCGACTTCCTCCAGAACATCACAAACTTGACAATTTCAAATGAAAGGCTCCTCATTTTAATAACTTCATTTCTAGAATTGATCCTAAAACCAATCCCATTTATTCTCTTCATAATGCACCATATCATTTTTAATATGGAAATTCTATGCTTATCAAAGAAACCATGAGAGTATAATATGGCAAACCCTAATGTCCTCAACCTATAATAGTTTCTTGATAATTCATGTCAAATAAACATGATAATTTTAGTCTATTTTTCAATAAATATTGTGAGGTTTTTGTTTGGTCATATGAGTACATGCCTGATATCGATCCTAGTATCATTATGCATAACATAATCACATACCCAAATGCCAAACTTGTTTGGGAAAAAAAAATCCAACTAAAGTTTCCACCCTATCATAAGGAAATTATCAAACTATTAGATCCAAGTCTATTAAACCTATGGACTGTTTTTAATTGGTGTCAAACATTGTTCTCGTTAGCAAAAAAGTCACCATGGTTATCTACATATGCATCAACTTTCATAATCTAAACCTTGTTTATCCCGAAGACAATTTCCATTACCTTCAATAGATGTTATCATATACTCCACTATTGGATATGAAATGTTATCACTCATATATGGTTTTTTTGGATACAATCAAATTCATATAGCCCATTAAGACCAACACAATGCAATATTCACTATGGAATGTGGTACCTATTGTTATGTTAATATGCCCTTTAACCTTAAAAATGCTGGAGCTACCTATTAGTGAGCTATGAATCACATTTTTCATGATCTTATACATAATATTATGGAAACTTATGTTGGTGATCTAATTTCCAAATCAAAAAGTTTCACAACCCATCTCTCTAATCTAGCCATCATATTTGACCGATTAATCAAGTACAAAGTTAGACTCAACCCCTAAAATTTTGTCTTTGGCATCACATATGGTAAACTACTGAGGTTTTTAGTCTCTTCATGGTATTGATTTTGATCCCAATAAAATCAATGCTATCATCAACATGCCTATTCCTTACTCCATTCCATACATTCATACTAACCTCGGCAAGCTTGGGGTAATTTGATGATCTATCCCTAAAATGGCTTATCACATATACTATGTTAATTCCCTTATCAAGAAAGTTAATTCTCTAGAATGAATTTATCCTTGTCATAAGGCATTTAAAAACATGAAATAATCATTTCTCTATCTACCTACCCTTTATCTACCTTTTAATGATTTTCCTTTGAATTTTTACACTTGTTCTACTCTAGTATTAGTTGGGGCAATGCTTTCCAAACAAGGTGATACCAAAAGATAATATGTAATTTACTATATTAGCTAAGGCCTCATTGATTACAAAAAATCTTATACTAAATTAGAACATGATTGCCTCACTATCTATTTTGTAGCTAAAAAGCTTCATCACTACATGCTCTATCAAACAACCTATGTCATTATTCATTCTGACCCACTTCATCATTTTTCTCTAAAGCACTTCTACCTAGAGATAGATTGGCAAATGGATGGTTCTCTTAATGAAATTTTACCTTTATATCATAACACAAAAATCCATCAAAGGGAAAGTCATTGTTGACCAAATTGTAATGGCACCCATACCTGCTACAAATCATCTTCAAGATAGTCTCCCCGATCATAACATTCTCTATATTAAAGGTCTCAATTAGGCTATCTCTCTTAAAGATTACTTCCATAATTTCACTATTTATTTAGAGGCAATTAATTAAGAAGATACCTATGCCATTCCTAATACTACTTAAACCAAACTAGTTATCAAAGAACTTCCTAAAATCGCTATCGATTTGCATGAAGACACATAGACCCTACACTTTGATGGCACCAAATGTCTCCGAGGAGCTGGGGAAGTCTGTATTCTAACTAGTCCTCATGGTAAAATAACCCATTTTCCATTTTGGATAACCTTTGTTGTCACTAATGACATGCATAATATGAAGCATTAATCTTTGGCATGAAATTAGCTCTTGACTTAGATATTCCATGTCTACATGCTTTGGGTGACTCCCAACTTATCTACCACTAGGATAATGGTGAATACCAATGTAAAAGTGAAAATATTATTGATATAATAAAATGTACACCACCCTCACCAAGGATTTTTCCTCTTTTACCATTGATCCCATTCTAAGAAATTATAACTCTATCACTGACTCTCTTGTTTCCTTAGCATCATTATTTCATCTGCATCAAGTACTTAGTGATTCCTAATTTAATATTTAAATAATAAATTCCTTATCTTATATACAATCACAAGATTGACTTATCTATCACATTTAGGTTGTCATTATTTGATAGAGATCATGGTATAAAAACATTATCCAATTCCTTGAACATCAAACTTATCCTCCAAACATGAATTCTCATGAAAAGACTAGAACTCAAAAATAAACCTTTAAATACATCTTTCGATATAATACCCTTTATTATTATAACACATAAAGTAACCTACTTTGTTGTGTCATGAAAGAAGAGGTCCCTCCTCTCCTTAAATAAGTACATCAAGGCATTTACGATGATTACTATAGTGGACATGCTACAGTATGTTAATGCTTGTGTATGGGATAATTTTGGCCTACTTTAGAAAAAGATGCTATCAATTTTTCTAGAAAGTGTAGTCCTTGCCAACTCGATGATGATCTAATATATTCACCACCAACTGAGCATAAAACTAAGGAATCTCCTTGGCCATTTTCCATGTGGGGATTATATCTCATCGAGAAACTAATCGATCACAAGATGGTCATGTTTTTATCTTCATTACTACTGAATATTTTTAAAAATGGGTAGAATTCATGCCTCTTTTCAATGTCATGAGAACCACTATTTCTAAATTTATCCTTAACCAAATCATTTTTCATTTTGGAGTCCCTCATACTATCATTTTTGATAATGGCGTCAATTTCAAAAATAAGAATAAGAAATAGTTATGTGCTCAATTTTAAAAATTTCATAAATTTTCCACACCTTACCATCCACAATGCAATGACCAAGCTAAAGCCACTAACAAAATTATAAACAAATTCTTACAAAATACCATTCAATTAACCCGTGTTGATTATCATCTTCACTTATATCTCGTACTTTGGGCTTATCACACTACCATACATACTACCATAGGGAAACATTGTTCTCACTAGTCTATGGTTCTGAGTCTATCTTACCATTAAAATTTGAACTTCCCTCCTTGCGTATATCTCTTCATAGCATCTTTACCAATGAATAAATATATGAATCTTATCTTCATGATCTCAATCTTATCGATGAACAACATCTAGATGCTCTTCAACATAACTACCAATACAAGGCTTGAATCATAAGCAACATAATTAAAAGGTTAAAGTCCACACTTTCAATGTTGGATATATAGTCCTTAAATTAGAATATACCCATGATAAAGAAGGCAAATGCACTCAAAAATGGTGAATCCCTTATTTAATGAAAGACATTCTTGGTCTTATCACCTATCACCTCCAAACTAATGAAGGCCATATTTTTAAAGAGCCCACTAATGCATAATTATTGAAGAAATATTTTTCTTAGATATTCCCCTTTTTATTTTAATTATATATGCTATCCTACTAACACTTATTGCAATATTTTACCATAGATGTCACCCTCTGTAGTAGTCTCTTTTTATACAAACCTTAGTTCCTTCCCTTGGTCCTTTGGTTTTTTTCTCTCATGATTTGAATTGTAATACCATCGATAAGATTAGGCCCTCCTCATAAATACTATTTTTTACGTTATTACACCCACTTAACTTTATATTATATTAGTTGAAGTGTACGACCATGGATAGGACTAGGCTCTCCTCATAGAATCAACATATCACTTTTACCAAACCGAGTGTTTCTTTTTTTAGAATGTTAAGAAATAATTACAATTTTGTGATCCCATATTATCAACCTCAATTTTTGTTTCTTTTGTAGCTAAAAATTACACAAAAAACTATGTTATCATGTTTCCATACACTTACATACATTTTTATGAAAAATAATCATACTTACCTTTCATTGTATCCCTTTTCACTTTATCACAATTTTTTGCGATTTGAAGTGATTCAAATTGTTTCATGTTAATTTTTCCTCCTAATATCTTTACCTTCATTCCACTTTAGATAAAATAAAGATGAAGTTAAGATATCACTTTTATTTCACATGAATTAACAAGACTCTTAGACACCATACTCTCTAACTTTCTCTTTTTTAGCAACCAAGTCTAATGTTTTCAAATGATTGTCATTTTTAGCACCCATGTTTAGTTTTCTAAATCTATATGGAGGAAGAATATAAAAATCCATCAAAATTTAAAATCCAAATCATTTAAAACAAAAATAAATGATCAAAGGTAACATAAAAAGTTAAAATTCAACATTACACTAAAAGATGTAATTTATAGCACATCTCCTATCTCCAATCAAAGTTTAAACTTCATAGTTGGCTCATAATAGAGCCAAGGTCTATTGGGGTGTGGTAGGCCAATAGATTGGGATAGGATAATTTAAAATAATCTATCAATGCTACCTACTTTTTCATGTAAGTACCCAATCTTTGAATTAGACTGATGACTTTATGATGGGTCCTAAGGAATGGATAACACATTGTGGGAAGGTAAATCTATTTTATTTTTCATGCATATAGCCTTCTTAGGATGATATTCATACTTCATTTGTTGAACCAATATTTGTCTAGTCAAGAAAAGTTCTTCAGAGTCCTTAATGTCAAAAGTCTTCTTGTTTTGACAAACCTAATTCAAGTGTCTTGACTTTGATAAAAAGTTTCTCTACCTTGATTTATCCTTCATTTCCCTCATTGACAGGAAATTTTGATTATAAATTTGTTTTCCCACTTTTATATACCCTCTTCTTCACATCTTAAAATATGCTAGTACTACTTTATTTTAGTTTTATCTATCTTTAGAATAAAATAGTATGTTCGAGTGACTATGGATTATCTTATTTATACCATTTCTTTACATTTCTATAATTGCCTTGGTTCTATTTGAAAAAAAATCATTATTACTCCTTTTTTCAAACAATCATGTCTATTTCTAAATTTTTGTTTTATTGTACCTCTTTTTTTTGGACAACTACATATATTTCCATATTTTTTTTATACTTCCCTTTTTTGGGAAACTGCATCCATTTATATTTTCTAGTACTTTTTACATTGTTGAGTGAGGCTGGATTGTTACTTCTCACTCACCAACATTTTTTTGCCTTTCACATAATTTTTACATTGATGATTAAGGATTATTACTACTCACTCATCCATGTTGTTTTACCATTATTTTCCCATCTTTATTTAAGTGAGGATTGTTACTACGTTCACATTGATGTTTGATTACCATTTTTTACTTATATCCTTAATTTGACTTGGTTTGTTTACCTTTATTACTTAAGGTTTACTTGTTTAAGTTTTTTAATCATTTAGTAGCCTTGGATTTTTTGTTACTTGATTTACTCTAACTTTTTGGCTTGTTAATTTAGTCCTAATTTAGCATGTATCACCCTAGCTTACCAAATTACTTAGTGCATCATGCATACATAGTTTAATTATCTTTGCTTTCCTATGTTTTTTTGTTTTTTCTCTTTAGTTTTTTATCCTTAGGTTTGTCTAAAGTAGTCTCTATGCCCTCCTTGATCAAAACTAAAAACGTAGTTGACAACCATCTAGCGATAAGGGTAAGTCAAAGTACAGATACATTAATTTTATTTTTTAGTTATTTCATTTCAGTCATTTGGTTTCATTTTTTTATGCTTTAAAATAATATAATTTATTTATATTCAGCATTTTGTGTTGCTATCTTCTTTTCTTGAAGCACCATCCCCTATTACACTTGAGTGACACATGATGAGCTTTGAGTGAGGCATATGTATACACATAATATATTCAAACTTTATAAATTAATGATGATTTCTCTCTTATAGGCCCATCGAGTCTCAATCTCTCTGAGTGCATGCCTTAAAGGGTGCACCGTGAAAGGGGTGGGAGATCATTGGTAATTTGTAAGATTATTGTCCCCTATACCACCACTTGTAACCAACACAAACCTCTCCTATACACTTATCTAAGCTTTGACACCTCCCTTACACACTCTTCAAAGTAATTCACCACCTTATTCATCCCCTACATAATCTAAAAACCCTACATTTATCGAACAAATTTAGCCTAGGCTAACCCTATACTTAAATTATATTTGCACGTTATAGGACTCTATCTCCCTTGGTTAACCTAGTCTAGGACCTAATGTGCTTTTATGAATTAATGATTTATGGTTGATTGGGTTGACTCTATCTACTAAAATTTTGGAAAGGTTTAGGGTTAGATTCAACTATATATACACATTCTTTTCTCTATTTATTAGAAAGGCAATATTTAATTATTCATTTGTGCTTCTTTACAATATATTCTTCCACCATTCTACTTGAGTTATTTGCTTAGGGTATACACTTAGAGAGAAAAACCTTTATCTTCTTAAATATTTAGATTCACTAGGAGGTCCTTGGCTAGACTATAGTCCATTATCCATCCTTATCTTCTTCAAAAATACACCTCTTCTGTGGCACCATTAGCTAAGGGAGAGATTGAGTCTCGATGGGTTCATCTTCAAGGTAAGTATCTCTAACTTTACTCCTCTATTTTAATAGATAAAATTAGCATAAGTAATGGATTTTGAATGTGTTTACCTCTCCATGAATTATGGTAATAACTATACATAACTTAATTATAATTGTTATATGCATGTTTACTTTCATGTTTATTACCCCTATTTTATGCCATAAGCTTTAGTGAGCACTAGGTTAGATTTTACTTTACTTTCCATATATTTTATGAATATATATAAAACATAGGACCTATCAAGAATTATCACATGGTGTTTATTTACTAGATACTTTGTAACCCTCTCTAGTGATATTATTATGGGAAGGGACCCCTTGGTTAGGTTTAATGGATCCATCTTGGTCATGACCCCAATTGTCTAAACATTCAAACAAGCATAAGTGTAAGTATGATTTATATTTCAAATCTAGGATTTATTTGTAGATTAGATGAATTTTCCATTTTATATATTACCCATGAAACTTTTCATATAAGTCTACACATAGTGAAGATGACCTTCTAGGATAAGCTAGGCTTGTTGGTAAACTTAACAGGGGATTGTTTGGGCAAAAAAGGTGTAAATGTGCCTTATTTTAGTTTTAAACACATCATTGTGGTCTATTTATCATTTAATTATGTTTTAAATCATCTTTCTCAACCCCTTTGAACCTCAAACCCCATATAACTTGCATTAGGCCATTGTTAGGGTTTATGGACAATCTCATGAAGACGAAACTAATAGTCTTTATTTAGCACTTTTTCTCCTTTGTAATGGGTTAAAACCTTTTTATATCCTCCAATAAGGTAATATTAACCTCCTAAGATAAATATTTTCTCAAATTACTTCAGAAACATGCAAGTTTATTCATATTTTAGGTACAATCTTGTAGGTGTACCTTTTAGGTTTCTTGATTGTTAGGCCTTGAGATTGAGATCTCTTAAGTTGGTTTTGGCCTTATTGATGATATTATTAATACTATATTATTTATTAATAATCCCTATAACATAAAAAAAACTCTTATAACTTCATCCCACATCGCAAGAATGTCTTTTATCTCTTCTGCATGTGATAGGCCTTCAGGTGTCTTGTAGGCCTAAAACTCTTTTTTTTGTGTCCTCAATCTCTCTGAACCTATTTGACCAATAGTTAAATTGTGGATAGTACCTTTTATTTTTTATTACACTCTTCACATTATTTTAATCATGCCAACTGACTTGACCAACTCATTTGGTCTTCACCATGACACACATAGTCCATTTAGTGTCAATTCTGTACACTTCATTATTTTGATCTGTTGGATACTTGAATTGTGAGTTAGATATATCCATAATTATTAGGAATAATTAAATGATATATTTAATATGTTTCATTTATGTTTCTATTTTAATCTTGTCTTCTTCAATCCCAAACTGCCTATCCAAGTGTCTTGAGCTTGGTTCTTACTAAACTACTTATGAACAACTAAGTGTACTTTTGCTCCCTTAAAATATCTCATGAAAGACTTGAAAAAAATTGTATATAACCCTCCATAAAGTTTCATATATCATATATCATCATGATATACCAACATCTCATTGGATTTTACATGTTCCAACTCCACATACATAAAAAACATCTTTCTAGGTCTTATAAGCCTGTTGAAGCTTATCTCCAGAGTTCTTGACCATTTTGATGTTCTCTTAGATTGGATAGTTCAAATAATATAAAAATTAAGCTAAATATATCATTTAATAATAATTAAAATTATTTAAATTTATATTTTTCAAGCATTCTCACATTCAATTTGTGGACCTACAACCTATTGATATGCATGTGACTCATTAGCCCTTGGTCATCTTTGTTATTCACAAGCCTAGAAGAAGATTGATTTTTTAGTTGAGGTTGATAAATAGTATATATGTATCAAGGTATATTCATACTTTATCATCACTAAAAATCCTTCAAATATGCATTTACAAACTCATTCATGAGTCATAGGCCTATAACTCTCTCTTTCTCATCTATGACATTGTTAGAGAACACTAAGATAATGACTCTCAAGGTCTTCCACTTTCAATCTCTCCTTGAGGGTGATATTATAATTTTTTTGGATATTTTATTATTTATTTTACTATTTTCACAATTGATAAAACACACATACTTGACAAGCATCATCTCAATTATGCCAACCAGCTCACACAACCCACTTATGTATCCAAAAATACTCATTTTCATGAGCTATATCACCTTGTTGATTCCTTTAAAAGGTTTTATGGGACTTTATGAAGTTGGATTCACTATGAAAAACTTCTTTTCAATAATTTCATTCATAAAACACTTTACATCTCTCTCAAACCTTGACTATTATATTAATTCAATGTAAGTGTGTCTCTCTCAAGTCAACACAATTATTCATTTGAGATTATTGAACTTATATGGGTATTATAATGGTATTTTAGACATTATGATATCACTATAAAATCACCTTCCTAACTTTATCAACTCTAAAACACAACTACAATAATTAAATTAAGCCCATGGGGTTTTGTAAGGGTTTTAAGCAAATTATTCTATTAGTGATTATTCATAAAGCATGGATTCTCAAACCTAGAAATAATTCATGTAATATCAAGGTAATAATTTTATCCATAAACCCTTAAGATCATTTAATCAAACTTGATTTCATGTTCATGAACCAATGTTAATAAAATTACCATCTCGAGCTTGTAAGTAACTCGATGGAGAAATGAGGTAGGTTACCTGCTTGTTTAAATCTATAACACCTTATTGAGAATGTATTTGGGTCTAAGGGTATTGGGAAGAGATTTATATTATATTATATATTGATCCTAAAAAACAAACCTTTGCAAAAATACCTCCACAAGCATTTTCTCCTCAATAAACTACTTGTTTTACCTTCTTGACCTATTGGAGCTGATAAAATAGGTAGCCATGGAATCTTTATTGTTATTTATAGTGGTATAATTATGTACCAAAGTGGTTACCACATTTATTACCCTATAACTAGTTCATTGTCTCTCATTTAGATGTTATAAAATGATGAATAGGCATTTACAATAGTATTCTAATATTGGAAAAGTAGTCTTGAGACATTTTGGACAAGATGGATATCCAAGTACAAGTATCATGACATTCCACAAGTGTGAAATGACATAAGATACCCTTATTTAATGATATATATCCTTCAATTTTGACTTTCTCTTAAAGAGTCATATTAAACATTGTAATAATCAATATAAGGCAAAGTAAGGAAATCTTTAATCTTTCCAAAAATACCTTAGTTTCTCTAAAAGCTTGAAAGTGTAATGTTTTCAACTCACCATCTTTTCTCCTTTGTCTACTTGTTGAGCTTGGAACACATTTCTTCTTGGAAGATCTCCATTCCTCTTCCTTGGCAATGGTTCAATCTTGACCTTGACTTCACACTCAAACCTTAACCTTGTCAAAGTTATCTTAATCTATGTTAAATAGATTGGAAGTGACTACATTAACTGACTTTGATGACAAGCCAAGGTGACTTGACTCCACCTCTAACTATACCACCTTAAGAGACTCTAAAATCTATTAAGAACAACATAATGCTTATCTCTTTGAGACCAACCATGACCAAGACAAGGCCCTTCAGATGGATATCTACAAATTTAAGACCATTATGATCAAAGTTTTAAATGTAACTCACCTATGGTATCCAAATTTGCCTAACATCTGTGGTGACCTCTTGGGATTCTAAGCTTGTTATGCATCTAGACTAGTGGCCTTGACAGTCCATTGGGCTATGGGGTCATGAATGTTGCTTGACTTGAAGGATACTAAACATTGGAGTTGATATCAACCTTGAAACAAACTAAAAACTAATAAAAATCACAAAACACACACCACACACACACACACATACATGTCATAAGACACTTGGAAGAAGGACAATAATATATGCAAACAAATAAACCTATGCTCTAAGCACTTATGGAAAATAAAGACCTATTCTACTATGTCTAATGTTATAAACTGACCTTAATAACATTGTTTCAAATGTATCCCATTGAATGGGATGCTGAAATCCTCTCTATTCAACTTTTCAAGATGAAAATCATTATGTTTCTTATAGCCAATGATAACATAGGGACCACTCCATAATGTATCAAACTTGGTATTCTTACTAGGTTTAGCCCTATCCTCATCCCACTTTAACATAAGGTCTCCTTATTGATATGATCTTGAAATAAATATTATATCAATAGTCTTATTTACATAGGCTTGATTTCACTCCATGGTATACATTGCATGGTCTCTTATCTCTTCCACTGCCATCACCTATGTCAACCTTATTGCCATGGGATCACTCTCCATCATTTTAAGTTGATGTGATAACTCTAGGGATAGTAATTCAAGAGATATAGCTAGCTTGGCCTCTCTCCCATAAACAAGCATGTATGGTGAGTTACCAATATCCCTCTTTGGGGTGATCTTATCAACCCATAAGTTTATCTTCTGTATGCAATCAAAAATACATCATGTCTATAAATCAATCTTGGCTTGGAGAAGATAGACCATACCTACACTTTTGATTGGGAATACATTTGCTAAGTGGGAGCATGACTAATATGGGGATCTAATAGACCTGATTAGGGTATAATTTATCATAATACACTATGATAAGAAGGGTTCCAAAGCCTCCAATCTAATATAATCACATAATAACCCTAAGTGGGTCCTAGGTTTTGATATTTCACCTATTCTAATAACAAAAAAATTAAATCTAATCTAATGCTCACCAAATATTGTGGCATAAAGTGGGGGTTATAAATAATAAAAATAAACATGCATAGAATACATATACTCACATCAATGTATACAAAATACTAATACATGGAAGAAAAGCACAATTACATTATCTATCTACTCTTAAAAAGGAGAAATAAAGTTAGGAATACTTACCTTGAAGATGAACCCACCGAGCCTCAATCTCTCCCTTAGCCAAGGTGCTTCACAAGAGGTTATTTTGGTATGTAAGGATGACAAAGACAAATCAACTCTAGGATGCATAAACTATCGATTCATCCAAAATACTTCTCCATAAGATAAGATCTGTATCTCTAATGTATGAAACCCTAAGATTTACTTCTCAAGTGGAATGGTCAATAAGCAAATGTTCATTTGCACTTACTTCTTATTCACTTCTTTTTTATCAAATGGTGGGAAATTAACTTGTATATATAGGTGGATCTTTCCCTTAAACCTTCTAAAAATGTCAGATGATAGGATCGACCTAGTATAATTTTGGATAATAATTCACTAGGTCCCAAACTAGGTCATCCAAAGGTCCAAATAGCTCTTAAGTGAAAATAACCCAAAATTATGTAGGGTCGACCCAGTTGACCTTGTATAACCAACTAATAAAATGGGATTAAGGTAAGGAAAAGGAGGATTAAATGTATTAAAAGTATAGAATGGGTAGAAAAGAGAAGAACAAACTTATGGTAAATGGTTTCAAGAGACAAGTGTGTAGATAACATGTGGTAAAAGGGACAACAATCTTATGAAGCACCAATGATCTGCCCACCCCTTTCCTAGTGAACCCCTTAAGGCATGCACTCAGAGAGATTGAGACTCAATAGGTTCCTTTAAGATAAAAATTGTCAATAAGTGATAAATTTTTGAAAATATTATGTGTATACATATGCCCCACACAAATCTCATTACGTGTCTCATGAGTGCAACATGGGATGGTGCTTCAGGAAATAGAACATGATAACACATAAAGTTGATGCTAAGTAAAATGTAGTAAGAAATAAATAAGATAAATGAAAGGATAGTATTAAAAAACACATACCTTTAGTTACCTTAGTATTGTATATAAAGAAGTAGACTGCAAGATAAGTGACGACATCCAATGTAAAAAACACTAGGTGAACCTATAGAAGTTAGTGCAAAAATTAGCCAAAAATCCAAAAAATTGGAAGATAGGAATATGATAGTGGAAAATATTCTCTACATCATCACAAATCTAGAACATTTTATGGTTTGAAAAATGGATGAGTAAAAACAAAGATAGAGGTAAAACAAGGAATCTATCAAAAAATAATTGAAAGATTTAGATTTTGAAAAGTGATTTTAAATAGGGTGAAATGAAAGTCATTTGTTATTTTTGACTTGTGAAGGAGAGAAAAAGAACTCTGAGAGACCAAATGATCTAGGATGGTGAGGAGATGATAGGCAAGGTAAAATTGACCTCCAGAGGTAGCAGTGGGTTCAGGATAGGTAAGCAACTAAGAAGCTTAAGCCAATTTTTGAATATTTTAGTGTTTTAAGTGTATTTTTAAAAATTTATAATTTTAAACACTTCTAGATGTTGAAATGAAACCAAATTTGATGATATGGATAGGAAAAACTATTTAGATAAATGGGTTTGAAGGCTTTGGGAAAAGAACTGCCAAAAGGCACTTTTTTTGCAAAATATAAGGGTTTCGATAGGGAAAAACAACTAAGTCGACCCAGTCGACCGAATAGGCTAAAATTTGGCAAAATCTACACTACTAACCCTATAGGTATGTGTCGATGTTGTACATTTTATATAATTCTAACCTAATATAGTTTTCCAACTAATCCAAAAAGTTCAAAATGACAACACATTACTAGAGGGGAAAATAAGAGGGTTGACTTAGATTTTTTAAGTTAACTAGGTCAAAAAATAGGGGAATTTTGGTCAACTTAATTTGACTAATGATCCAAAATAGTATAAAAATGTGTCTAAGTGGTTGAAAGAGTGATAAAATGGCCCAGAATGACCAAGGGATAAAAGGGGTGAGTAGGCTAAAAATAGGTTAAAATGAATAAATTAGAGTGGTTTAGGCTTATTTTTTATTAAAATTATAAAAAAATGTATTTTGATTATACATGACATGGAGGAGATAATAAATCTTTTGTTGTTTCTTGATTTTAGGGATGACCTAGATTATGGAATTTGGTAGATGAATCATGGCTACTAGATCTACTAGAGCATTTGATGATAAAGGATAAGGTGCGATTGATCTATGTAGGCCTAAGTGGCATAACAAAGATGTGTAAGATACCCCTAAGTTTAAATTTGTTAATCATGTTCCTAGGATGATAAGAATGATTAAATAACACCTTTAGGTGGTAAGTGGAGGAGGATACAATAGAGGTGGATATCACCTTAGAGGATGTACATTTTCTCCTATGATTATCAATAATAGGGACACTTGTGATGACTAGGATACCAAATAGTGATGAGGAGAGAAGAGCCTTAGCCATATGGGCTATAATTTTAGAGATGATATACTCAGGCCAGAGATTGAGTATGTTTAATGTGTATGCCTCATATATTATAGATATCTAGAAGTTTGTGATAGGACTTGTGATAGCATAAATGTTGTGCCAAAAGTTAGATGACAAGGTAACACTATTTGGGATAGCCTTGAGCTAGATCATACTAGAGGAGAGAGTACTATATGTCCTAGGGTCTATCATTTGGGTCTAGCTGATACATGACATGTATGAAGTGTTGATCAGAGGGCATAAGTCTATCAAACTGATCATACTATAGATGGCATGGATTTATGAGAGGTTTCACATGTATCAACTAGCTAGGTTACCCCATGTAGTCATGATAGGTTGCCTTAGGTATAGAGATAGAGATAGGACTAGGTAGCATAGTTTATGCCCCACATGATATCATTATGGAAAGTGATATGGGAAGACATAGTATGGAAGCCTTATGGGTACATAGTGACTACATGGCTGAAATAAGACATAGTTTCACTAAATATAGTGCAAATAGAGGTGATAGGACATTACTCATGGTAGATAGAGTTACATCTATTGGCATGAGTACCAAGGAAGATGGGCTTGCCTCACTCAGTGGCATTGATAGTGGTACCCATAGTTTGGGCCTAGCATGTTAGAGACTCATAAGGGAGAAGAGAGTTAGGGACACTAGTGGTGAGGCTGATGTTTAGGCCACATCATGAGAGACCATAAACTGGTCGAGCACAATAGGCAATGAAGTAGGAAGAGATGGATGTGGAGGCAAGAATATCAAAGTTACCACCATTAGATCTATAGTAGGAAGAGAAATGACCACTGAGGACATGACATCAATAGAAATAGAAGGAGATAGCAAAGATCATAGATGTCTCAGATGACCCAATAGGTAGGACAAGGTAGAGTTGGACTATAGAGAGTCTACTCAAGTGTATGCTGAGATGGACTAAGGTATGACTCTAGGATCTAATTTTAGGAGGTGATCGATAGAGGAGGTTCTTGATGGTTGCATGGATGGGGAGACTATGCTAGATGGCCATATAGATGGTGAGATAGTAATGACTAGTACACTATTACTTAAGTTTTATTTGAAATATACTAGAGATAGATTTTGAGATATATCATTAATCTAATGTCTATTTAGTTTTATTTTTTCAAGTGTATCAAAAGAGAATGAGATTAGATGGAGGTCCCTTATGAGGGGAGCACTCCATGATGTCCTAGATGAGACACTGATACCATATGACCCCAGTACACTAGAGGACCCTAGGGTACCATCTACCCTAACTAAGGTGAGTTGGTTTAGACTAGTTTGAGAGGAAACAAGGTAGATATGAGTATATATAGAGGAGATGTAGCCACCAATAGAGATGGGTATAGGTGATACATGGGTAGGTAGGTCTTGGTAGAGGAAAGAGCTACACATCTAGCTATAGTGACATAGATGACACATGCTCAAGAGAGATTGACACATGTAATGACCCTAACCTATATGCCATAGGTACAGGAGTAGGAGAGAGAAACACATGCAGTAGCCATGACCCATATGACATAGGTATAGGAGTGGGAGAGAAAAACACATATAACAATTATGGCCTATTTGGCATATGTATAAACTCAAGTAGCTCATCTATAGGGGTAGGTGTCAAGATTGAGATCTTAGACAACTTTGTTATTGCACTCTATTTTGAGGGGTCAAACTAAGGCATCTATAGGTAGCATGGCTAGGCCATGAGATAGGTAGGATGGGTGCCAGCCATAGAACTGGAGCATTGTAGATGATTGTATATGTTGTATCAAACTCATATTCTTGTGAGTGGTCTTAGTAGAAGCACTCACATGAGGAGGTGTAATAGAAATAAAAGGAGCTTAGGAGGGCTCATCACCCCATTTGGTGGGAAATAGAGCCATCTTAGGAAAAGGAAGCAAACCATCACCAAGGGAGGATGGTGATGGGGAAGGAACTAGACTAGGCTCAATGGAAGGAGTGATGGTAATAGAAGTAGGGATAGACTCAACAATAGTGGAAATAGGAATAGGCTCAACTATAGCAAGAGTAAGAATGGGATCAACTATAGAAGGAATAGGAATGGGTTCTAATGTAATTTCTACAAAACGAAGGGTGGGATCTACAGAAGTCTAACAAAGGTTTTCACACATCTTAGGGATAAGAAATTTATAGCAATTAGGGTACCTAGTAAAGTGGTAAGGCCCAATCATAACACAATCCATGAGCATACTCCTATGAGGATCCTCAAAAACTAGAGGTGTTTGCATCATCTCTACCCAATGATAAAGAGGAAAAATATTAAAATTAGGAACTATAAATGAGGGAAAATAGGAAGATATATGAAAAGACTCAAACAAATAAGAATGATAATGGATAATATTAGCATCAAGGGCCTAGACAAGAATGGATCATCTAAGGAATAACCATCATCATAATTTGGTGTGTGAATATCACTAATGTGAGTAGGGATGACCTTGTCATTAGAAGAAGTATGGTGAATATAATGTTGAGTCTTGGTCAAGATAAGGGGAATATCATCACAAGGAAGTTTGCGAGAATGAGGCTGTAAAGAAGCTAGAAGATGTGAGATGAGATGAGGTGAGAGATCAAAAGTTTTAATCTTTATGTTAATCTAATCAATCTCATCATCATCAGAGTCTAAGAGGTTAGGATGAATATTCCCAATAAATTTGGTATGCCTATTGTAACCTTTAATAGAATTGATTGGAAAATTGAAGCATTGAGACTCACAGAATGAAACACTAGGTCAAAGTTCAAAAGTAAGAATCTTGAAGACACAATAGTCTTGGAATTGTTCAAAATTCTAAAGGTTAATATCACCCTAAATATTATAAATGGATCCATTGTGAGGTAATTTAATTAATTAGTAGGAAAAATAAGAAACTACTCTCATATAGTGATTCCATGGCAATCAAGATATTATAAGGGGAAAGTTAAATATCATCACCTTCACATGAACGATGATAGGTGGGATAGTAATGGGAAGCCACAAAAAACCTAGAGGCATTTGCCTTATATCATATCCTTAGCATGTACTACATGTGGACTTGAGGTTACATTCAAAATATCCAAGGGTTTTAATGAAATCAAGAGAGGCAACATAGGTGCTGGAACCCTCATCAATCAATGCATGTTTAACTTGGATATCAACTATTTGGATAATAGTGAATAAGGGAGGATCATCCGCTTGAAAAAAATTTTATTTGGGAATCATAGAGGCTATAAGAAATTTTAAGGAAAGATGAGTATCCATATTTTCATCAATTTTGATAAACATCTCTTCACATTATTATAATATGCTATCCTCAAATCTAGATAAGGTTGCTTCACATCCTACTAGGGGAGGACGAGGGATGTTCATCTTGAAAAAGAGTTACGTAAGATGGTTTTTATGATGTGGAGAGGTCCTCATAACTCAAGGAATGGAATTTGGGATGGGAGATTAGTGAGATATATAATGGGATCCCACTCATCATAACCCATGATAAGGTTGTTAGAAATAGGTGCATAGTGATTAATAAGATCCTCATAAGGAGGAGCCAAAGTGCATTGGAATTTATGTTGATAAGAGGGAGAAGGTTAAAAACAAGGTTGTAAATTATGTTGCAAAGATGAAATAGTTGGTTCAGGTTGGTTTTGAGAGTTGGTATAACAAGTGTTTGTACAAGATTGATTATTATTAGTGTTATAATATGGAGGGATGGTATAAATAGAATGGGAAGTGTTATCCAAAGAAAAATTGGGATTTGGATCATCAAAGGTTATAAGTTCATCTTTCCCCAACTCATTGAGATGAGTAGGGGAAGACTCCTAGATAAAATGATATGTTTGAGATTGTGGAGGAGTGTAGATAGGTTAAGTGTCAATAAAATCAACCACCCTTCACATATTAGTCATGTTAAAGACATTCTCTTTGAAAGTGGGATCAACAAGACTTTCTACATTATTGGTGGAAGGGGTGGGCTTGTCTTGGGTTTCTTGATTAGGTTGGTGGTTAGGAAGAGGATCTTTGTAGATATCCAAATGAGCAATGGCTTGATTTAAGGCTTGAGATTTAGTATGAGATTCATGAGCCTTAAAAACAATGTCAGAGGCTTATTGGCACTTTTGGATGATTGAATTGTGATCAAAATTAGGATGAAGAAGAAAATACATAACTAAATTATGTATATAACTACATGTCTCATGAGAGTGACCCTAACTAGTGTGAAACCAACAAAATTTGTTAGGATCATACCAGGATTTCATAAGACAAGTAGGATCAAGTTCTCATGGAAGAAGCCTAGGTAGATTCTTGAGTAATTCAGCTGAGGATAGAGGTTTATGAACATTAATGCTATTTGGTGAAGATAGATGAGGATTGGTATATTGTTGAGAAGGGGGAGATAATTCCAAAGATTGGTTAGGAATGATAGATTGAATAGTGTGAATGGTGTCGTAAGAGTCTATGACACCATCATTGGTGGTATTATGATTTTTGTTTTTAAGTAAGACATGAGGACCTACAAAAGGTTAAGGTGGCTTGAATTAAGGTATAAGGAAGTTACAATATTGGGTCTATACTCTCTCTCCACATACTTTAGAGGAGGCTATTGACCAAGTTAAAGTTCAAGATTTCCTTGAAATCAAAGGATAAACTGAAAATAACATGATGATATCCAACCAAATATGCATATTACACTTGAAATCAAAGGATAAACTAAAAATACACTTTTCCAATCTTCATCTTCTCACATCAATGCTACATTTTGAGGTTATGGATGAATGTGAAAATCTAGGAGGACTAGACAAGAGGCCTATGAGGGCACTAATGAATATACTAACTCACTTAAACCATGAACATCTCCTAGAACACTTCACATGCCCTACAAGAAGAGGCTGTAAATAGGTGAAAGAATGGAACAACATGCTAAGGAATCCATAGTTTTCACTAAGAAAGATTCATCATCTAATTAAACACACTAATAATAGTCATATATGAGGTAAAAATTAGTTTTATTATTGATCAAAAGGTATAAATTTGAGCAGGGCTTAACCATACTCAGATGGAGCATCTAATACAATGTTAAAATGGCTAGTTCTTATAGAACTTGTGAGAGAGAAAAGAAGAGAGAAGTCCAAGGGTCACAAGGACACTTATCAAGTTTAGAGATGTAGTTTCTTTTGCATGAGAAGAGGATATGGGATTAACCATGCAAGGTCTAGAAGTACAAGTGTCAATTCAAAGTATGAACTTCATGAGAAGTGGCAAGAAACTCCTCATTCTTGCTCAAAAATTTACCTTCATGATTTGGACCTATTTGAACATCCCATAACTAATTATCAGTAGGTCTAATTATTTGAATTGAAGGGGAGGGTCTCAAACATGCCTCTCCATTAATTATTTGCATGCTTGGTCCTCTAAAAACCTATGAAAGTGAAACCTCATCATCTGTTTCCAAAAAACTCATCTTTCCTGCACCCTGCACACTTGGCCTCAAATTTGGCTTCAGTTATCCATGAAAATCCATGGTATGGAGTTAATGACAATTTTTAAGTCCATCTATGTCCTTTTAATCATCAGGTACACTTTAAAATCACTTTCCCTTTGACTTTTCCCACTTCTCACTAGTTTGTCCAATAGGCCAATTTTGACTTATTGAGTTAAATTGCCTAGTTTGGACACTTAGGAGTTATTTCAAGGCATGAGAGTGATATGGGGAGTTATATTAAGTCTTAATATTCCCATACATATGATTTTCATCTCTTGAAACCTCCTATAACCTAAAAACACATAAAATAGTGAGAAAAACCATATTTTTACACCCATTTGTACAAGTTTGTATAGAAAAAAATCATGGGAAGTAACCTAACTAAGTTCTTAGCAACATAAAATCCTTTATATATGAAAACTATTCCATTTTGGTAGCTACCTAACTCCATTTCCTCCATCGGGTCACTATCAAGGGTTTACAAGCATTTTAGAGTAGTTTTTATCCTTAAGCTTTGTTCATGAAAGTTGGACATCCAAGTTACCAAAAAATTTCACTATTTTGATGCTCAATGACCTCACTAAATTCCCTAAACTCCTTTGGCTCCCATGTAGATCCTCATGAAAGATATGAGTGTCCAAACATGTCCTATCAAGCTCTTTTCCTTATTTCCATAGGCTTGAGTTTGTCCTTGAGTCAAAAATAGATCTTATAATGTTTTATCTACCTAATAAAATCCTTAACACCACTATAATGATCCTATGAACATGTTCCCATAGGTTATAACCCATATCTAGTGCTGGAAGAGTGATTGCCTCTTGATTTGAACACTAGATCTAGTCATGCCCATGCTGGTTTGACTACAACTTAAGCCTAAAATGACTTTATAATGGATTCCATTACATATAAATAGCTTTAAAATATCTATTATCATCCCATAATCATGATCCAATAGGCTAAAATTCATATTAAAGGCTAAAAATGAAGATGACTTCCTCATCTAGCATTAGGTTTCACCATTCCTCATAGCCCTGGCTGTAACCTTAAGAGTTTGGTCATTGAAATGAGAAAATTTGAATTATATAAGCTTTAAAATATCCATAATTTTCCTATAAACATGATTCAAAAATATATAATTATCACATAAGGTTAGAAAAAAAGTTGACACCTTATTTGGATTTAGGCCTAAATTTTGCCCAATAGGCCTACCTGCAAGTTTAAGGGCATGGAGCACCCTGCTTGGTTTCAATATTTATTGCTTGGTTTATCATGTTTACATATGTTTATCTCATCTTTCTACACCTAATATTAATATCCCTCAACTCCTGAAGATTCTCTTTGTCACCCTTTCTCAAAACTATCAGGGTTTCATGCATAAAGGGAGTGCCCTCTATCTGAGATAAAATAAAGGGCACTTCCCATATTTTCCTAGGAAAAAAAGGTATTTGATGATTTTATATAGGTTTTAATTACATTAAAAAAACAAATTATCCTTCTATTAGGTGATTTGAGTATTTTAATCACTCCAAAACCAAAACAGAGTACCAGTCAAAGACTGTGTGCAAAGTATTCTCATATAGACTATGTCTTGCACCAAGGAGTAATAAATCTATTTTTTTTACACATTATGATAGTAAAATTAGGTTATTTTTATTATAATAATTATTCTTTAACCTTCAATCAACCCTCCAAACTTCTACATGTTCCTCACACACTTGAATTTACAATACTACCTGTACCAATCATAACCTGACTGTAGGTTGTAAACAGGGTCTTATGGGGTCCGAGTAGGCCTAATAATATTGTTTGAGAGTTTTTTAATTCCATAAAATATTTAAACAATGTGATCCAAGATATTACATTACCCTAATCCTTTACATGTCTATTCATACACTTTGTTAATCAAGACTGTGTGTCAAACCTTGAATGTGTCTTCTTTTCCTGTAGGAGAAAAAGCATGATCAAGTCTTGAATATAATGCTCAAATACATCCCAAAGTTTATTTTGACCACACTAAATAATTTTCATGACAAACCAAGTCATAGTCATATTTTTTCATGATCTTAACTATTTTCTCAAGCTCACTATGGAGAGAGTCACAACTAACTATGTTTTCTTATTTTTCACAATGAACCCTACAGGTCAGATGCATTTTGGGACCTCAAAAGATTATCCATAACCTCATTTATTTCTCCTATAGTAATTTTTTATTATTTTAGGTTCATTTTATTCATCTCCACACCATATCCTCATCAAGAGGCTTAAGTATTTCTCCCTATCTTTTGACTGAGAAACTCTAATTTTGCCCCTGCTTGTAGGTGTATGTAAGCTCTTAGACTTAGGTTAAGTCATGAAAAGGTTTCCCTTGAACCAAATTTTATGTAACTTAACATTATTATACCTTTTACTTGACTTTTTATTTTCAAACCTAAGCTAACTCATCACTTAGGACTATATCCTAACTCACTATTTGACTCAATCCTCCTCAACTAATTATAGGTGCATATTGTAGGTGTAGATAAGCTTTGAAGGTCATCACTTGTACCTTTAAACATTTTAGGAAGATTTAAATCACTTTAAAACATCAAAAATTCTAAAACACCCATGCCTTGCAAGGAAAAAGGCACTCTTTCAAGTTTGAGGTTTATGTTGGTTGTAGGTGGCTAATCAGGCCTACGTACGGACTAAGAGTGGGTATAGGAAGCCAAATATCATGTATCACCCTATTTGAGTGGATTTTGGATTATAATTAATCACTTAAACCAATTATAACTCATCTAACATGATGTCATGGTTAAGTTTGAAAATTTGAGAACTTAAAGTTTCCTTTCTCCTCAGACTTGCAGAGAATATAGCCTATATTTGGTGCTTTGCAAGCAACTTTGAGTCCTCAAGCCATCACCTTACATCAATATTATTGACTTCATCATTGGTATGACTCCTTTATATTCTATGGTATATCACATTCACCACACTATATGTCTTAATACCCTTATAAAACATGGTGTAAGAGGCCTACAATAACCCATATGACCTTTGTTTTCACTTTTTAGGGACTATGTCCCTAAATTTGTAGTCACTACCTTTGAAGGTGATTTCAACATTTTCAAATCAACCTATCAATTCATAATGTTCTATCATGATGTTTATAACCTTATATTACCTTAATAAGGTTTCAAATACTCACTTCAACACTTCCAAAATGGCCTTTTGGCCTTCTATCAAGATCACCTATAAGTGGTCTTTTTCAAGGAATAGGTAGGAGGTAGGGTTATGAACTACATCCATGGTATATAAACCTATAATAAACCTTATATCTCTTTAAAATGTGAATATAAATCGTATCCAACTTTTTAAGACTTGAAACAAGTCAAGATATCCTAATTTCAATGTGGAAACTTCTTGCAAACACCTGTAGATGAGCATGTTAATGGTAGAGTTGTGTGAGTTATTGTGTTGTCTACAAATTTCATGGAGATTGGTTTGAATAATGAGGTTTAAAAGATAAATTGGAATCAAAATCAACTAACAAATCATAAAGTTCTTGAAAATGGTGAAAACTGGCCATTGCACTCAAAAGAGACCAATCTATAAATTTAAGGCTATTGTCTCATATAAACACCAAAAAACACGAAAAAAAGCATGAGGACCATTTTATGGATAATTCAACATCATTTGGGATCAACATAAGTATCTAGATTGTATAGAATCTCCCATTCAAGAGCAAAACCCATAGGGTACATGAAACAACTAGCAGATAAGCACACTCAACTTGTTATTAATATTTAATAAAGCTCACTCCACCTTTTATTTGAAAATAAGTATAATATGGAATATTATTAAGTTTAGAATATTCTCACAAGATAATTTTGCCTAAAACTCCTTGTGTTGGCCGTACCAAGTATAAACATGCAAGTCACTTCTGTATGTCAGGAAGGTAAGAAAGGGGTATAATAGTTTTGAGCAAGAATGGCACTTCAAATCCAAAAAAATAATGTATTTTAGCATGGGGAATCTGAAGAGACACTACATGACCTTTCCCATGTAGCACACTTTCCAAAGAGGTTGTACAAGTGACAAACTCTTCATTTTCTTTAAGAAAACTAATTTTTCTTCTGATAAACCTACAATTTTTAGTTACCAATAGTGGATTAAGACTTATTATTACATATGTCACATGACATAACCCATTTATACCTTTACATTTCCCAATAAACCCATACAAAGCATTAAATGTACCTCTTTGACCCCTAAAATGATTCAAAAATGATATAAGAACCAAAATAACTAATGACCAAGGCTAGTACAACATAAAGTGACCTTAAATAACATGTAATACACCCCATGAAAATATATTAGATGTTATATATACTTATAAAGTCAATTTTATGCCTATAGGTGTCCCAATTTAACTAAAAGTCAATTTTGGTCAACAAATTAGTGACTCATAGGGGTAGTATGCATGCTATACTAACTAGAACGGTAGCCTTATCATTCCATTGGGATTAATAGTCATCTAAATATGAGAAAAAAAAGATGAATTTTCCCATTGACTACAAACATTGATCAAGACAAAGACTACTAATGACTACCTCAACCACGTAAAGCAAAGGACACACATAAAAAGGAATGCAAACACACACACACACACGCACACATGTGCTCAAGGCACTTAGGGGAATTAGAGAAAAACATGTTATATACAAATATAAAAGTAAACATAACTCCCTCCTGGATCAAAAGAGAAGTTTGAAACTCTTCTTTATTCATGACATGAAGGATTTAGTGAGGCATGTAGCTTTTTGATCTCTAGCATTGATGCCTCCAACCTTTTCATAATGTTTGCCAACTTCATTGGCATGATATTCAATGAGAACCAAGTAGTTCCCAAAAAAATAGCTATGGGTATGAATTCTTATTATGTCTAAATAGCCTCAACTTTCTCATATTATCCTTCAATTATAGCTTCAAATGGTGATTCAACAAGGCATACCTTCTTATCTCCCATAGTGCTCTCAATAAGATTGGGTTTCCTCTCAGTTGCAAGTTCTTCTAGCTCATCAAGGAGATTTGTAAATTCTTCCCAATATTGGTCATTTTCCTCCAAGGAAGATTCTTTCTTTACCTTGTCATGTACTTGGCCCTCAACTTGACAAAGCTCTTCAAGATCTTGAAATAGCTCTATTTGCAGCTACCAATCATCTTTGTCTTCTTCATCCTTTAAAACCATTACCTCTTCAATAATTAAATGGTCATCTACAACCTCATGATCAAACATGGATTCTTATTCATGTAACTCTTTCTTTAAATCTTGGGCACATTTCTCATGGATACACATCCCCTCAAAAATGGAGGCAAGAGCTTATGAATTATCCTTTTGTTCACTAAGGGGAGTCCCTATGGTTATCTCTTCCTCATAATTACTCATGAGGTCTTCTTGATTAGCTATGAATTGAGCTTGTTAAAATTCACTTGTTATTATCAAGATAGGCTCTTCTTTCAAGATTTCCTCTTTGCCACAAGGAAGGCATTCTCCATCATTAACTAAATAAGGAGATTTAACACAAAAATTCACCTCTTATTCAACACTTAGGACCTGTTGATAGCTTTCAAATTATACCTCAAATATCATAATATGATCTTTTCTTTAAAAGGGCTATAAGATCTTCAACCTCCTTCATGGTGATGCCAAGACTAGGCATCTTTAAATCCGGTGACTTAGCCCAACGAGGCTGCCAAGGAGTTGCATTCTCTTCAAGTAAGAGTTCTAAATTTTCTTCAACCAATTGATCTTCTTTAGGTTCCCACATGTCCATTAAGGAAAAAGGTGATGAGATGAAAACAAAAAGAACTATTTGGTGGATATGGGACATAGGGCACAAAATCAGATTGAGAATGCAAGGTAAGAGGCTCTTTGGGAAGCTCTTGAGGAAGGGGAGATGGGGTGTGTTTAGGCATAGGATCTTTTGGGTCTAAATCTTACGTTACACCTTGATTTATAAATTTCATCTTTCCTTATAATTCCTCTATTTTCTTGGTTATATTTTATTGGAAAATATTTTCTTGAAGGTCATAGGAATCATCATGATCACATGGAATGCATGAGGGTTACCATGAAACACAAGAAGATTCTTAAGGGTAGGAAGGAGTTAAAAAGGATCAACTCCATTCTCCACTTCACACTCTTTGACAATTCTTCTATCTTCCTTCTTTGCCCATCACTCTAATATCTTTATCTAGCTTAGGTTATTAGGATTAGAAGACTTTTCTTGAGGAAGGATGAGAGGATTTTGTATAAGATCAAGAGTCTTCTCAACTTCACATTCTTTATCAAGACTTTTCTCCTCTTTCTTTCCCCATGACTCCACTATCTTATTCTAGTTTAGAATGTTAGGATTTGAAGTCTCCTTTTGAGGTGGTGGGGATGTAATGTGAGAGGGAAATGAGGGATTAGACTCCACCTCCTTTGATACCAACATGTATTTTTGCATATGCATGTTATCCAACTCAATCTACCTATCAAGATTAGCTTCTAACACAAGATTTCTCTTTTCATCTCTCTCTTCCAATTGATTGGTAAAAGGATGACTTTGATAGGCTTGATTTGTCTCATGATTAGGGTTCATGTATGGCTGATAGAAAACTTAGGGAAGTGGATATGAAGGCTGATAGGTTTGGTGAGGTTTCCTTTTATGAGCTCTTAGCCTATCCTCTAAGGAAGAAACTAGGCCACTCACATCAAGCATCTCACTTGGGAGCCTTTGCCAATTGGCTCTCTCAATAGGTACCCACTCTCTTTTGACCAGCTCTAGTGCATTTCTCACCTTATGAATTATATGCCTAGGAACCTCTTGACCATATCATATTAGAGTATCAAGCTACAAAATGTATTTATCATAGCCCAAAAGAGTCATTTTGAAGGTGGAAATGGATGGAGTTGGGAAGTAGCTAGGTTGACCAAGAAAAGTAAGGTTTTGAGGAGGCTAGATATAGGATTGATAAAACTCATGATAAGGTTGATTATGATCATATTGGGGCTGAAAATAACCATATTAGGGATGGTACACTTCATTAAAATGTTGGTTAAGGACTTGCTCTTATTAATAAGGAATGACAAAAGCTTACAATGTCTCACTAACTTGTAAATAAAAAAACTCAACACCAAAGTCAGCCATGAAAGTTCATTGAAATCAAGAACACAAGGAAAATGTTACCAACAATATTTAAAAGGAAAATTTGGCTGCTTGACCAGCTAATGTAGCTTCAGAGTCACCATTGATTCTTAGATAGATGCCTCTAAAGGCTTATTATTGAGAGACAACACCAAAAATATCTCAACTTCTTAGACTAAGAGTCCCACCAAATGTACCAAAAACTATTGTCACTTATATTTACACCCTTTGAGGAGATTAAAATCTCTCCTCATATAAGTGGCACAATGGAATCACCTATAGGCTTGTGGGTAGCCTAAGGGATGAGGTGAATCTCTAGATAGGGATATCTCCCTTGATATACCACTTTGGATTGCAACTACTACTAAACTTGAGGGGTGAAAAGAAAGAAGGATAACTAAAAGAAAACTAATCCAAGGGAGGTGATACATCAAATAACATGATGACATCCAACCATATGCATATTACAATTGAAATCAAAGGATAAATTAAAAATGCACTTCTCCAATCTTTATCTTCTCACATCAATGATACATTGTGAGGTTATGGATGAATGCGCAAAGCTAGGAGGACTATAAAAGAGGCATATTAGGTAAATAATAAATATAATAACTCAATTAAGCCATGAACATCTCCTAGAACACTTCACATGCCCTATAATAAGAGGCTGTAAATAGGTGAAAGAATGGAACAACATGCTAAGGAATCCATAGTTTTCACTAAGAAAGATTCATAATATAATTGAACACATTAATAATAGTCATAGAGGAGGTAAAAATAAATTTTATTATTGATTAAAAGCTATAAATTTGATCAGATCTTCTCCATACTTAGGTGGAGCATCCAATACAATGCCAAAATGGCTAGTTCTTATAGAACTTGTGAGAGAGAGAAGAGATAAGTCCAAGGGTCACAAGGACACTTTTCAAGCTGAGAGAAGTAGTTACTTATGCATGAGAAGAGGATATGGGATGAACTATGTAAATTTTGGAATCACAAGTGTCAATGCAAGGCATGAATTTCATGAAAAATGGCAAGAAACTCATCATTCTTGCTCAGAAAACTACCTTCATGATTTAGGTATATTTGAACATCCCATAACTAATTATAATTAGGTAAAATGATTGGAATTTAATGGGAGGATATTATAAATTCATCTCCATGAATTGGTTGTATTCCTAGTCCTCTAAATACCTTTGAAAGTGAAACTTCATCATCTGTTGTCCAGAAAACTCATCTTTCTTGCACCCGACACACTTGGCCTCAAATTTGGCTTTATTTTTCCATGAAAATATATGGGAGGGAGTTAATGGCAATTTTAAATGGCCTTGTACACATTAGGGAAAATTTAAAATCACTTTACCTTAGATTTTTCACACTTTTCACTAGCTTATCCAACAAGCTAGTTTTGACTGGCTGAGTTGAATCACCTAGTTTAGACACTTAGAAATTGTTTCAAGGAATTAGAGTGATATGGGGAGTTATATTAAGTCTTAATATTTCCATGCATGTGATTCACATCTCTTTAAATTTTTACATCAAATTTGCTAATAAATTACACTATTTTGATGTTCAGGGACCGCACTAACTTCCCCAAACTCCTTTGCCTCCCATGTAGAGCTTCATGAAAGATATGAGTGTCCAAACATGTCCTATCGAGATTTTTTCCTTGTTTTCATAGGCCTAAGTTTTTACTTGAGTCAAAAATGGATATTTTTGTGTTTTATATACCTAAAAAATCCTTAACACCTCTTTAGTGATCCTATGAACATGTTCCTATAGGTTATAACCCATATCTAGTGCTAGAAGAGTGACTGCCTCTTGATTTGAACACTAGGTCTAGTCATGCCCATGTAGGTTTGACTACAACTTAAGCCCAAAATGAATTTTTGATGGATTACCCTACATACCAATAGATTTAAAATATTTATTATTATCCCATAATCATGATAAAATAGGCTATAAGTCATTTTAAAGGCTAAAAACGAAAATGACTTCCTCATCTAGCATTAGGTTTCACCATTCCTCATAACCCTGGCTATAACCTTAAGAGTTTGGTCATTAAAATAAGATAATTTAATTTATATAATATTTAAAATATAAATAATTATCCTAAAAACATGCTTAAATAAAATATAATGCTCATATAATATTAGAAAAGAAGTTGACACCTCATTTGGATTTAGGCCTAAATTTTGCCCAATAGGCCTACCTACAAGTTTGAGGGCATGGAGCACCCTATTTGGTTTAAATATTTATTTATTGTTTTATCATTTTTACATAGTTTTATCTCATATTTATACACCTTCTATAAATATCCCTTAGCTCTTGAATATTCTCTTTGTCACCCTTTCTCAAAACTGTCAGGGTTTAATGCATAAAGGGAGTGCCCTCTATTTGAGACAAAATAGAGGGATATTCCCATATTTTTATATGAAAAAAAGTATTTTATGAGTTTATATAGGTTTTAAGGACCTAACACACAAAAATATATCCTTATATTAGGTCGTTTGAGCAGTTTAATCACTCTAAAACCAAAATAGATTACTAGTCAAAGACTGTGTGCAGGGTCTTCTCATATAGACTATGTCTTGCACCAATGATTCATAAATATATTTATTTTACACATTATTAGATTTAAATTATGTTATTTTTATTATAATAATGATTATTTAACCTTAATTTAATCCTCCAAATTTCTACATGTTCCTCACACACTTGGATTTACAAGACTGCCTGTACTAATCATAACCTGATTGTAGGTTCCAAACAGGGTCTCATGGGGTCTGAGTAGGCCTACTAATATTGTGTGAGAGTTTTTTTATGCCTTAAATTATTTAAAAAATGTGATCCAAGATAGTACAGCACCTTAATCCTTTACATGTTTGTTCATGCACTTTGCCAAACAAGATTGTGTGTCAAACCCTGAATGTGTCTTCTTTTCTTATAGGAGAAAAACATGATATAGTCTTGAATATAGTGATAAATACATTAAAAAATGTGATTTTAACCAAAATAAATCATTTTCATGACAAACCAATTCATATTAATATTTTTTTATGGTCTTAACTATTTGCTCAAGCTCACTATTTGAAACAGCCACAATTGACTGTGTTTTCTTGTTTTCCATGGTGAACCCTATAAGTTAGATGCATGTTTGGAATTAAAAATAATATGCATAACCTCCTTTGGTTATGCTATAGTAATTTTTAATTATTTTAGGCTCATTTTATTCATTTCCATACCATATCCTCATCAAGAGGCTTAAGCATTGTTCCCTACCTTTTGATCAAGAAACTCTAATTTTGCCCTTGCCTATAGGTGTATATGAGCTCTTAGACTTAGGTTAAGTCATGAAAAGGTTTCCATTGGACCCAATTTTATGTCACTTAACAATATTATACATTTTAATTGACTTGTTATTTTCAAACCTGAGCTAATTCATCACTTAGGACTATATCCTCACTCACTGTTTGACTCAATCCTCCTCAGCCAATTGTAGGTGCACATTGTAGGTGTAGATAAGATTTGAAGGTGATCACATGTCCCTTGAAACATTTTATGAAGATTTAAATCATTTAAAAACATAAATCATGCTCAAACACCCAAGCATTTCAAGGAAAAGATCACTTTTTCAAGTTTGAGGTTTATGATGGCTTTAGGTGGCTAATCAGGGTTGTGTACAGACTGAGAGTGGGTATGAGAAGCCAAATATCATGTATCACCCTATTTGAGTGTATTTTGGATTAGAATTACTCCTTTAAATAAATTTTAACTCCTATAACCTAATGGCATGGTTAAGTTTACAACTTTGAGAACATAAAGTCTCCTTTTGCCTCATACTTGCAGAGAATATTGCCTATATTTAGTGTTTTTGCAAGCAACTTTGAGTCCTCAAGCCATCACCTTACACCAATCTTATTGACTTCATGCTTGTCATGAATCCTTTATATGATATGGGATATAATATTCACCCACCTATATGTCTTAATATTGTTATAAAACATGGTTTAAGAGGCCTACAATAACCCCTATGACCTCTATTTTCACTTTTTAGGGACTATGTCCCTAAATTTGCAGTCAATACCTTTAAAGGTGATTTCAAAATTTTCCAATCAACATATCAATCTATTAAGGTCTATCATGATTTTAATAACCTGATATGACCTTAATAAGGTTCAAATACTCACTTCAACAATTCCAAAATGGCCTTTTGACCTTCTGTCAAGATCACCTGTAGGATGTCTTTTTTAAGGTACATGTAGTAGGCAAGGTTATGAACTACATCCATGGTATATGAACCTATAATAACCATTGTATCTCTTTCCAATGTGAATATATATCTTATCCAACTTTTGAATACTTGAAACAAGTCAAGATATCCTGAGTTCAATGTGGAAACTTCTTGCAAACACTTGTAGATGAGTATGTTAATGGCAGAAATATGTGAGTTACTATGTTAGCTAAAAACTTAATGGAGATTGATTTGAATAATGAGGTTTAAAAGATAAAGGGGAATCAATAATTCTTTGTAAACATGTAAATGAACCTAACACAACCCCTTGAATATATTGACAAAGCACAAAGTTCTTAAAAATGGTGAAAACTACCCATTGCACTCAAAAGAAACCAATCTATAAATTAAAGGTTATTGGCTCATCTAAACACCACAAAACATAAAACAAAGTTTGGGTAACATTTGAGAGATAAGTAAATATTTTTTGGGAGCAGCATTAGTAGCTAGATTGTATAGAATCTCCCAAATAAGAGAAAAACCCATAGGGTACATGAAACAACTAGCAAATTTGCCCAGTCAACTTGTTAGAAATGGTTCATAAAGCTCAGACCACCATTCCTTTGAAACCAAGTATCAAATGGAATCTAACTGAGTTTATAATATGACTCCAAGATCATTTTTCTTGAAACTCTTTATACTAGTCGTACCAAGTACAAACTTGCAAGTCACTTCTACATGTTTAAGAAGATAAGAAAGGGGGAAAATAGTTTTGAGAAATAAATGGAATTTATAAATTAAACCAATCATGTAATTTATAATGGTAAATCTGAAGAGATACTTCCTAACCTTTCCCATGTGGCACACTTCCCATGGAGGTCATATAAGTTCTAAACTGTTCTTTTTCTTTAAAAAATATGACTTTTATTTTGATGAACTTTAAAATTTTAGTTACCAATAGTGGATTAAGACTTATTAGGACATATTTCATGTGACATCACCCATTTGGACCTTTACATTTCCAAAAAAACCTATACAAAGCATTAAATGCACCTTTTTAACCCCTAAAATGACTCAAAAATGATATAAGAACCAAACTAACTAATGACCAAGGCTAGTACAACATAAAGTGACCTTAAATAACATGTAATACACCCCATTATAGTATATTAGACCTCCTATAGACTTATAAAGTCAAATTTTTACCTATATGTGCCCCAATTTGACTAAAAGTCAAATTTGGTCAACAAGTACCACTATTAGTGTTGATAGGAGCTTGAGAGGAACTATGAGAATGAGAGGCACTAGTGGAAAAATTTTCTTGTGTAGAAAAAGATGGACTATTTAAGGGATGAGAAGAAGAAGCACTAGAAGCATGATTACCTTGTGTAGCAAACAATGCACTAGTGGAAGGATTAAGGATAATGGATCTTATAAGAGGCCCACTAGATGTAGAACCTACTATGTTAGTGGATGTATTAGGCATGGAGGTAGAAGAGGTTAAAGAGGAAGAGGTCATGGTATGAGAAGGGGTCATAATTGAGGGAAGAAGCTAAGAATCAAAGAAGGTAGTACCCCCAAATCCATTTGAGATTGTGGGAGTAAGTGAATGAGGCTCTTCAGATTGACCACTAATCATAAGCTAGTAAATGGTAGAGGGAACCTTCCCTCAATGTTGAGGAAATTAAAAAATAAAGAAGATAATTTTAGGGGTATACTCTAATTTAGGTTGGTCTTCTAGGGAAAAGAGAGGATTATGTTATGAAGAGGTATTAGAAGGGATCTCATAGTTCATTGTGTAAGTGGTTATGTGAATATTACTCTCATCTAAGAGAGGAGCCCCACTCTATATATTGGAGACCCTATGAGGATTGGTAAATTGATCATTTTTATTGAATTCAACTTAGTGTTGTCTTCAAATAAAAAATTCATGATGAAGGATAAGGACTAAAACTAGGTAAAAGAAATGCAAAATCAAGGAAATAAGAAATGGTAGAAATAGTACATGGTCAATTGGGTTGACCTAACATAGAAAATAGGGCCTATAAATAGTACAAGGTTGAATGGGTTGATCTAATATAGTAAATAAAGGCTATAAAATTGTACAAGGTTTGACTAGGTCGACCTAGTATAGCAGATAGGGAAAATCAAAAAGTCTATAATAAACTGTGTCGACTAAAATGATCATGTAATGAAAATATTGTTCAAGTATTTATAAAATTAAGAGATAAAGGGGGAAAAACAATCAATTGGATCAATGAGTTTGATCTAATTAAATCACATAGTGCAAAACCTTGCACCAACACTGGGCAATGCAAGTTTTTGTAATACAAAATACAATTGAGCAAAGAGCAAGTAATCAACTTTGAAAAGTAAAAGCTAACTAGTTGGTCAACTTTAATGTTATTTAGATTATTATAATATAGTTTTAAATGTGATGGGAAGTTGGCTACAAGCAAGGAACTAGAAATCAATCTAAGGATAGTTTTAGGAAGTTTGGGCTGAAAGGGATTTGTATTGGTAATGGTACAAGCTTGGTATTGGGGTGTACCCCCTATTTCACACACTAAAATGATAAGGGTATCAGGTGATTATCTATAATATACCATTAATAATTTATTTATACTTGGCCAAACAACTAAGTCAGCTTCCCCCTTGGAGATGAAATATAAGTAGGTTGGCCTTGGGTAGATAATTGTCAAAGTGCTTGTTAATATATTGCGATTTGGTCATGTGTGCATAAAATAGAAAGTAGTGAAACTAAATGGTAAATTAAAAACCACCTAATTAGACTATGTGTTTTATTCTAAGCATGCAATAAATAAATAAATGAAAGTGTGAGCCAATTACTAGCATATAAGGGTTAATTCAAACTTTAAAACATAAACAATGTCGATGTAGTCGATAGTATATGTAAAAAATATAGAACAAGGTTGACAATGTCACCTGTGTACTATGGAAGCAAGCTCTAAAAATTAATAGTTTTGATAGAGTCGATCCAATTATCTAGAAATCACATAGAACATAGAACTAGGTTGATAGGCTCGATCTAATTGACTGTACAAGGGTAGTTTTAAAGATTGTAAACTATGAAAAGAAAATATTGTAAGGAAAGAGAAGAAGGATAGAAAGGAACCTTGGTGAGTTTGAAGATTTAGATAGTGATATTATTTTCAAATAACCTTGATAAATTCTTGAAATTTTGCTAACAGGGTTGATTGGGTCAATCTAGCTTTGCAAAAGCCTATTGGTGAGTGCCTAAAATGGATACGGTTGATTGGGTCAACCTAATATGTTGAATAAGATGCTTGAAAATGTAAAAGGTCGATTGGATCGACCTATTAGTGATCCAAAACTTATAAGTTTTGATTGATAGATATTTCAATAATATGAAAATAACATAGTAACAATGATTTCTCTGAGAAGAGATGTTTTATTACTCAAGATTACAAATACAACCATATGCTTATCTTTGGGAAGAGATGTCTAATTTATATTTTAGGTTACATCTTTACTTATACACATTTTTAAGGTAGGAGGAGGATGTGGAAGGTCACCAATCTTGAGGGAGACTAAGTGGTTCGAATTCCATGATTTACAATAATACAGAATTTGAGGAATTACTATTTTTAAAAACTTACTATTTTTAGACTGCACTAATAAAATTGAAATTTGGGGCACTTCCATTATATTTTTGGGGTTCAAAACCCACTAAGTAGATATTTGTTCCATCTCACTACATTTTCCTCATTCTTATCTTTCTAATGGTTCAAACGGGGGGTCAATCAGAGCTATGGTGCAAAAGTTATAGCTCCTGGAAGTTCCATCATCAATTAGGGTAGAACCATCACCCAAATTATCCCCTGAATTGTTGCCCAGATCATTCCTCCCTCCTTGAGAAGTAGTGGTCCCCATTGTATCAATATTCCTCATCAGGTGTGGTAGTTTTGTCTTAATTTGATTCTTTATGAGCCACTCACCTTGGTGGCTAAGTTGGTCCCTTTTGACCACCCAATTAAGTGGAATAGAGCATCCTCTTGTTGTCTTCATCTAGATTTCCACAATATGATCCTCCACTAGAACAAAAATCTATGGATCAAGCTCATCAATGTCTAGTTGTTCTTCTATGACTGAAATGTCTAATAGAGGTGGATGATATGGTTTGAGGAGCTCCACATTGAATATTAGATGCAGACCAAGGTAGGTTGGTAGGTTCAACTCAAAAGCATTTTCTCCAACTTTTTTGGTGATAGTGTAGGGACCATATCATAGAGGCCAAATTTTCCTATGTGGGCCTAAAAGTCATTCCTTTTGAATTTGTAATCAAACCTTGTCACCCATAGTAAAATAGTGTGCAATCCTATGTTTGTCATGGCATTGCTTATACTTATGATTCATCTTCTCCTAGATGTCATGAACCTACTACTAGATGTGTTACATTTATTCAATGAACTTTGTTGCTTTTTTTGCCTCAAATCTCCCATGAGGTGTGTCTTCCATGGTGGAGGATGGAATGGCTATATCAATTGGTGCCATGGGTTTGAACCCAAAGCATACTTATAATGGGTTGTGCTTGGTCAAGCTATGTAAGGCCTGATTGTATCCATGTTTTATGAAAAGAAGCCCCTCATCCCATGTGCATATATGTTTGGAGTGATACATCTGAATCATGTAAACAATCAGGTGGTTCACCACTTCTATCTGACCATCAATCTATGGATGGAAGGCTATGGAATTCATCAACTTGGTATCCATCATCTTCCATAGAGTGGACCAGAAGATGCTCAGGAACCTACTATCTCTATCTGAGACAATGGACTTGGGGAGACTAAAACGGAGCCAAGCATGACTAAAATATAGTTGTGTAGTTTCTTCAGTAGATATATTTTTCTTACATGTAATCATGATAGCCATTTTTAAAAAATGATCAACTACAACAAAAATACAATCCTTACCATGTTTTGAAGTCGGCAAACTTGAGATAAAATCCATTGAGATAGATTCCCAAGGCCTAGTTGGTTTTGGTAATGGCATGTACAATCCTTGCTTCTTATTTGTTGGCTTGACTATCACACATGGAATGCAATATTTGAGGTACCTTTCCACATCCTTTTACATATGGGGATAATAGAAGTTTTTTTTTAAGAACTACTAGTGTCTTTTCTACACCAAAGTGTCTAACTATCCTACGAGAATGTGCTTCCCATATCATCTTATATTGCTTTGAAGCTAGAACATAGATGTACCCCATGTGATAGAGGACATTATCTTGCAAATAAAAATTAGAAACATGTTTACCTTATTGAAGCACTTCATATGTATTAGAAAAGATAGGATTTGATTCATACAGAGCACCCCAAGTGGTAGTCTCATGTCCATATAGGTGAAGAACTATTGTGAGTGTAGTAATTGGTGAGTGGTTCAGATAATCTATGGTTTTATTTCAGATCTCTTTTTTGTGTTTGATTATCATATGGAATTGATGTAGATATGTGGCCCACTTTTGGTGCCTCTCATTTCATAGTTTGCTCTACATCTAGATGAATTCCAATGGTCTATGGTCAATATGGATGATCATCTCTTTCCCCAATATGTAGTGTTTCCATTGTTTGTATGCTCGCATAATGGCATAGAGCTCCTTGTCATATTTAGGTATTTCCTAACTATATTAGTGAAAGTTTCACTATGATATGTAATAGGATGGCCATGTTACATGATGATATCTCCCATGGCATATTTAGATGCATCTGTCATCAACTCGAAAGGTTGATGAAAATCTAGTGAGGTAAGAACAAGGGTTGAGCAAAGTCTATTCTTCAAATTCTCAAATTCCCTTTGTTGTATTTCACCCCATTAAAATTTGCCTTTATCTCCTCCTTTAGTCACTTGGGTTAGTGACCAAGAAACATGTGAGAATCCAAGAACAAACCTGTGATAGAAATGTTTGAGACCTAAGAAGCTATGAAGTTCTATGAGGGTCCTTGGTGTAGGCCATTCTTGAATAATCTAAATCTTCTCTGGATCAACATGAACCCCTTCCTAATTCACAATGTACCCCATGTACTAAATTATTTTCATCCTAAATGTGCATTTGTCAATATTTTCATACAACTTGTGCTCTTGAAGAGTTTGAAGCACCTTACAAACATGTTGCAGATGTTCCTCCCATGTTCTGCTATAGATGAGTATGTCATCCAGGTAGAAAACCATGAATGAGTTGGTGAAGGGTCATAAGATGTCATCCATCATCCTCATGAAGGTTGTAGGTGTGTTAGTCAAGCCAAAATGCATAACCAACCATTCAAATAGCCCCTCCTTAGATTTGAATGTAGTCTTTTAGACATCAATGATATTGATGGGAATTTGGTGATAGCCAAATTTGAGTTCAATTTTGGTGAAGAAATATTCACTATAGAGTTGGTCCAGCAAGTCATCAATCCTAGGGAGGGGGTAGCAATTATTCATAGTGACTTTATTTAGGGCTCAATAGTCAATTTAAAGCCTCCATGTTCCATATTTATTTAGTGCTAGGATAATTGGGCTCCCATAGGGTGAAGATCTTGGCCTAATATGACCCTTTTAAATAAATTCCTAAATTTGCCTTCTTATCTCATCATTCTCCAAAACTGATCTATGATACACAAGACTATTAGGCAAAGGTGAACCTAGGATCAAATCGATAGAATGTTTCACTTGGTAGTGAAGTGAAACTCTCATGGGTGATTTAAATAATTCATCATATTCTCCTATGATTTGTCTCATCTACTTTTGTTGTTGTGTTGATTGTGTATTTAGGATTGCAACATCAAACTTCTTGGATTTATGTGGTTTGACCACCATGAGAATGAATTGATTTATCTTTTCCACTAATCTCTTACATTTCTTGGCACTAATCAGAGAGATAGATGTGGGAGGTGGTACCTTTGGTACCCTATAGCATCACATTCCAAGAGTGAGGGGGATTCTTTGGGTTCATGATTCATAGATGCCATGTTGAACATACATGAATGGCTGACCAAGGATTACATCACAAACATCTAGATTGACCACATCACACAAGACTTCATCTTGGAAAGGTTTTATTGCATATGAAAGAAGACACTAATGGGTGACATAGAGGTCTCTCTTTGAGATCAACCATCTAATACTATATGGCTTTGGGTGGGGCTTCTTGGATAGATTTAGACTTTTCACAATTTTAGTAAAGATTAAATTATTTTGACTCCCACTATCAAGAATGAAATGCAGAGGCTTACCTTTTACCCATAATTTGGAGTGAAACAACCTTTCCTTGTGGGTCTATGATGAAGCAACGATAGTATCAGGCTCATCATATACAATCTCTTCTTCATCCTCTTCGATTATAGGGTGTATATGAGACAGAGCAGTAGATTATGACTCAAAAAGTAGTGACTTGATGGCTCAACATTCTTCTTTAGAGTGAGTTCTAGTTTTTTGGTAATCACACCATTTTCCAATCTTCCCCTTATAGGGTTTCTTATCTTAAAACTCCTTGTTCTTCCAATTTTGTCCTCATGTTTGACCTTCCTTGTCACTTTTCCATTTCGAAGGCTGACTCTTCGTATTATTTCTTCCATACTTCTACTCAATCTTCATTATGAACTTATATGCCTCATCGAGGGTTTACAAATTGAAGAGTTTTATTTCCCCCCATATGTACCATTATAGTCCACCATGATGTTTGAGATTCTTATGTTTCTCACTTTCTTGGATGCCCAATCTCATAGATAGAGAATGAAAAATGTCAGTGTAATCTTAAATAGATTGGTCCTTACCTTAGTGAAGTTATTGCCACTATATCTATAGATCATCATATGCTCCAATGGGATAGTATTCTTCCTTTATCACTTCCATGAAATCATCCCAAGTAGGTTCCACCTCAAGCCCAATTTCATCTATACTGAACCTCTTTTTGTACACTTCTCACCAATTTTTCATGGGCAATGATGCTTTCAAAAGAGTAAAAGTGATCTTTTCTTCATTGGTGAATTTATTTATAGAAAAGTAGGAAGACTATTGATCCAACCAATTTTATACTGAATCAACATTGATTTTTCTTTCAAATGTAGGGATATAAAAATTCACCTAAACCTTGAAGGGTGTTGGGGTGCTGAAAGGATGTTCCATGGATGAGGAGCTAGGAAGTGCAGATGAGGAGCCAAAATTTCCCATCGGGATTTGTTAGAGAATTTGGGTGAATTTTTGTAGCATATGTGCTTATTGACATTGGAGGAATTTATTCATCATTTCCTTGAATGGATTAGATGTCTTGATTTCATCTACC
The DNA here is from genome assembly GCA_037957365.1 of Torreya grandis. Taxonomy (NCBI): domain Eukaryota; kingdom Viridiplantae; phylum Streptophyta; class Pinopsida; order Cupressales; family Taxaceae; genus Torreya; species Torreya grandis. Next base: position 2,165,466 of record JARHVA010001347.1, on the reverse strand, counting down.
ATTTGAAGTCATTTGGAGTGAATAGGTGGATAGTTTGGAATCTCTATTATTTTCCACCCAAGATTCTTGTAGCCTAACCTCATCCTCGAGATCATACACTCTCAAGACAAACCACTCTAATACCATTGATCCAAAACTCAAAAATTTTGATTGATAGATATTTCAAGAACATGAAAATAACATAGTAACAATGATTTCTTTTAGAAGAGATGTTTTATTACTCAAGATTTCAAATACAACCATATGCTTATCTTTGGGAAGAGATGTCTGATTTTCATTTTAGGTTACATATTTATTTATACATATTTTGAAGGTAAGAGGAGGATGTTGAAGGTCACCAATCTCAAGGGAGATTAAGTGGTTTGAATTCCATGATTTAAAACAATACAAAATTTGAGGAATTACTATTTTTAGAAACTTACTATTTTTAGATTGTACTACTAAAATTAAAATTTGGAGCACTTCCATTGGGTTTTATGGGGTCAAAAATAGAAAAAATAGATATATTTTCCATTTCACCATGTTCTCCTTGTTCTTATCTTTCCAATAGTTCAAATGGGAAGTCAATCAGAGCTACGATGCAAAAGTTATGGCTCTCAAAAGTTTCATCATCAATTGGAGTAGAACCGTTGCCCAAATTGTCACCTGAATTGTTGCTCATATCAAGTAGTCTAAACTGAAAGTCTAAAAAATTATATTGGGTTGATTGATTCTATCTAGTATCCTCGACCCAAAAAATACCCTATAAAGAAAGAACAAAGTCATATGGATGCAACTGTGTGTTAAACCTACATATAGAAGTTAGAACTAGATCGATGCAGTTGACCTAATATAGTAAATATATGGTAAAAATAATTGATAAAATAATGAAAAATAAGTGAAAAAATCCTATAAGGGCTAGTTCATGTTGGGTTCATCAAAATGTATGTAATCAAAAATGCATCATGTCTATAAATCAATCCTAGCTCAGAGAAGATAGAACATACCTACACTTCCGATTAGGAATACATTTGTTAAGCGGGATGATGACCAATATGAGGATCCACTAGACCTAATTAGGGGATCATTTCTCATAATAAACTATACTAAGGAGGGTTCCAAATCCTTTAGTCTAACACAATCACATAATAACCCTAAAGGGGTCCTAGGTTTTGATATTTCACCTATTCTAATAACTAGAAAAGTAAATCTAATCTAGTGCTCACCAAAGCTTATGGCACAAAGTGGGGGTTATAAATAATAAAAATAAACATGAATAAAAGACATATAATCACATCAATGTATACAAAATCCTAATACATGGAAGAGAATTACAACTGCATTATTTATCTACTCTTATAAAGGAGAAATAAAACTAGGAATACTTACCTTGAAGACAAAACCACCAAGCCTTAATATCTCCCTTGGCCAAGGTGCTTCACAATAGGTTGTTGTGGTATGTAAGGATGATAAAGACAAATTAGCTATATGATAAAAAACCTATCAATTCATCCAAAAGACTTATCCACAAGAAAATATTTGTATCTCTAAAGAAAGTATGGAACCCTAAGCTTTACTTCTCAAGTAGAATGGTCAATAAACATATGTCCATTTGCACTTACTTCTTATTCACTTCTTTCTTATCAAATGGTGTGAATAGAAATTGTATATACAGGTGGATATTTCTCTAAAACCTTTCAAAAATATTGAATGATAGGTTTGACCCAGTCAACCTAGTACAATTTTGGGTAATAATTCACTAGGTCTCGAGCTAAGTTGGCCAAAGGTCAAAATAGCTCCTAAGTAAAAATAAACAGAAACTATACAAGTTCAACCTAATCGACCCTATAGAGTCGACTGACAAAATGGGATTAATGTAAATGAAAGGAAGATAAAATGTATCAAATTTTTTGAATGGGTATGATAGAGAATAAAAATCTTAGGGTAAATGGTTTTAGGAGACAAGTGTGTAGATAACATGTGGCAAAAGGGACAACAATCCTACGAAGCATCAATGGTATGCCCACCCCTTTCCTAGTGCATCCCTTAATGTGTGCACTTAAATATATTAAGACTCAATAGGTTACTACAATATACAAAGTGTCATTAAGTGATAAAATTTTGAAAATATTATGTGTTTACATCTTTAACTTAGTGTGCCAAGCTCTTTGATTTTCTTCCACTGCACTCTTAATGATTCTAGTCAAATTGTTGTTTGTGGACTTTGCTAGTCCATTTCTTTGAAGATATTAATTAGAAGAATGTATTAAGTATATGTCATGTTTAAGATCCCATTAACTTGACCTTGCACCACTAAATGTCATTGCATTATCATAAATTATTGTTGAAGGTACTCCAAATCTAGTTATTAAGACTTCATATAAGTCAAGAACAAAACTTTCATTGACCTCTTTGAGGGCTATTTCCTCCACCCATCTTTTGAAATAGTAAATGGCTATAAGCACCCACTTATGGCCTACACTTGAAGGGGGTTTATCATGCCAATGAAATCAAGACCCCATTACATGAATGGTCATTCCACTTGAATAGGATCTAGAGGGAGAGTTGCAACCTTCTATTTCCCTATGAAAAATGCACACTTTTGACACCTCCTTACCCACGTATAAGAGTCCTTGAAAAATCTAGGCCAATAATACCCAACTCTCATTATTTTTACTATTATGGTCTTAGGTAAAAAGTAACCTCCTACAGGCCCATCATGGAATTATTCCAAAATCCTATCAATTTGATTAGTTTCAACACATCTCAATAGCATACCATGTAAATCCCTTATAAAAATAACTCCATCCACAAGAACATAGGGGATGGACTGCAATCCAAAGTACCTTATTTTTTCTTTATCTAAACTTATAGGACACTCACCTATTTAAATAAATCTTACCATATCGTGTGTCCAACTTGGAGGGGCTGAAAGTATAGCTATAGAAGGCTCATCTTGAAATGTTATAATAGCTTCTTTATACTCTTAAATTCTGATGCTAAATGCTCACATAGTCCTCTTCCTCTAACCAACTTGGTAGCATTAATCCCCATGTCATATTCCATGATCATGGTTATCCAACCAACCCTTTTTTTATTTAAAATTAAGTCTCTTATGTTTTTATGTGACACTATGACATGAATTTTATTATTAGACACCATATGCCTAAACTTCTTAAGGCTCCTTATGATTGCAAACACTTGCTTCTCTATAAAGGTGTATCTCTCTTCATAATCCTCTAGCCCTTAACCAAATAAGGCAATATGTTTCTCAAGACCTTTACCATTTTTCTACATTAACATAGCTAAGATAGTGTCAATGTTAGATAGATTCTATAAGAATAAATCCTTTGAAAAATTAGGATTGATCAATGTAGGTGCTTCAACCATAGCTTGCTTAATAGCCTCAAAACTATTTTCTCTTTATTTGGTCAAATTGAAGGCTTGGTGCTTCTTCAACATGGTTTTTATAGGTTTCATAGTGTTTTTAAAACTAAGTAAAAACCTTCTAACAAAATTAATCTTTCCAAGAAAACTTTGCAACCCTTTCTTGTGCTTAGGCATAAACAAAGCCAATATAACACTCACTCTTTTAGGATCTATGGTAATAACACATTTTGAGACAATGTGACCTAATATTTTACCTTCATGAACTATATAAACACACTTATTTGGGTTTAGAGAGATCCCATATTTCTTACATATTTCAAAAATCAATCTAAGATAAGTTAGATGATCACTAGCATTCTTTGAGAAATCCGTTATGTCATCAAGATAGATTAGCACCATTTCATTAATCAAGACTTTAAAATCTATATCCATAGATATTTGGAGTATATACCCTAAATTATATATCCTAAATATCATTTTTTTATAGGAATATTTGCCCCATTTAGTGGTAAAGGTTATTTTGTGTTATTCTTCTTCCTTCACCAAGACTTGATTATAACCAAAATAGCCATCCAAAAGAGAGAAGTGTTGAGAACCTACAACTACTTAAATAATTTTCTCCATAGAGTGTAAGGTAATATGATATCCCCATGACACCCTATTCAAATATCTAAAATCTACACATAATTTGATATCCCCACTCTTCTTCCTCACAGGGACTAGATTAACAACCCATGAGGAGTACTTAATAGGGAATATGATGTTTAACTCTATTAATTTAGTTAACTCCTTCTTCATTAAAATATAAATCTTTGGATTTATATTTATTTGTCTTTTTATTATAGGCTTAGAATTTGGATCAATCTCTATGGTATGTTGGGATAGTCTAAGATCAAACCCCTTAAGGTCATTGTATTCCCAAGCAAAGATATCAAAAAAAATTATTTGCTATCTTACCCCAAAATAAAGTATCTAAAAATATTTACTATCTTCAAGGACAAGCTAAAAATAAATAATAATACCTTTATTGGGATGGAAAAACTAGCATCATACCTACCCCTACTCCATTCTTACTCCTTGAACCATCAAAGAATAATTTCCATAGACCATAACTATATCCAATTGAATTAGAGAGAGCTAGTATCGTTTCACCTTCTTCATGAAAATAGTAAACACCTAGACCAACATCTTCAACACATTTATATGGATCATATTCATGATTTTTTACTCCCCACTCATCAAGGAAAAGGTTTAATATGCATTCAAGAGGTACAATCAGTTCTTGATCATTGGGATGATCTTCCTCATCGATGATGGTACAATTCATATTTGAAATGTTTGGCTTGACGGTTCAAGATGGAAACTAGACATAGGTTCATATCTGATTGTAACCTTAGTACCATATCTAATTTTGAAAGCCATATATGACCAATTAGATGAAAAGTACCCCCTAATATTGGAAGTGAAGTATCTTGACAATCATAGAGTAAATTAGGGTGTAAAATCCACTACAACAATATCATGAGCAATAAAAAATTTAGGACAAGGAAAGTAAGACTCAAACCTTTGATTATAACCATGATCTTGGTAGCTAAACCATCTAATTACAAGACACCCTTAGTATTAGGCTCATAATTTAGGCCTAACTTATCAACTATTTGTTTAGGCATCACTGATCTACTTTAACCACTATTTATCATGCAATTATGCACTAAGTAATCTCCAATAATCACATAAATATAAAAAAGATTTGGTTTATCATCTTTGCTTGGATACCCATTAGTAGGTGTAGATGTGTTTGTGAAGACTAAACCTTCTTGTCTCACTAATGTCTTTAAAATACTGAGTTTAGACAACTCCTCTTGAATAATCTCTTTTTGTCCAGGGATAGCCAAGGTATCCCACATATGAATGCTCACATTCAACCTCTTCATTTGGTTCACAATGTTGATGCAAGAACCACCAACCCTTGGCTATCCTTTAGTAGCTACCCTACTACTTTGAGATTTTAGAGTTTGAGGTATGAAATCACCCATTACAATATTTTTTTTATAAGTTTCTTGGGCCTTAGGGGATGCATTGGTCTCTTTTGTTATTTGATACATAGAAGGAATAGTGACTGAACCTTTACTTATCTCTTGAGTATCTTTAATTTCTCTCCTTTTGGAACTTAAATTAGTTGCTATTGAAGTATCACCCACTTTAATTTTGATTCCCAATAGATTGATTACACACAAATATCCTTCTTGCCAATTTACCAATGTAGCATTAGATTAAACTTGCTCTCCATTAGTCCTTCCATGACTAGAAACTTTAGCTTGTGTCATAGAAATAATTTTTCCATTTTGTGCCATAAAATCTTTATTGAATGCCTTATTTTGATTGATAAGATAATTATGAGTTCGATCCCATTAATAAGACCAATCATGATCTTTAAAAAGTTTGTTTTGAATAAGTAGTAGATATTTAGAGGTAATAGCATCATTTAGATTATAACTATTATATGGTCTAGCATTAGTAACCTACCCTTGTCCTCAATAATTGGCTTGAAAAGGTGGCCTATTTCATTAATTGGAATGATAGGACTGATATTGAGCTTGATAAGGTTTTTGGAGCTAATTTAGCTACCTCTCAATGACCACTAACTTGTTTGTTTGATATTTGACAAGGCTTATTAGCTCTTGTGTTGGGATATGAATACCAAAAGCACACAATTGATTACCAAATACAAGCAACTTAATATGCGGACATAACCAGAATCAACAAGTAACTAGAATCCAGAAATAACACAAGATATGAGAGACAATACACAACTTGTATTAATACTCATACATAAAGGAATACAATAAAGAAGATGCCACTTCTTCTCCACCACCTCTTCAAAGGCTTCCCACACCTCAAGTGAACAGTAATTCTCTCCTCAAAGCTCTTTCTCTTAGGTCCCAACACCTAACTCAAACACTGAGTTGGTGTTCACCTTATACCTATGTTCCACGCACTCCATAAGTACTCAACGTACTCTAAATAGATCTCCCCTGAACCTACAACAACCTGCACCTCAATAGACCTTACTTATGGAAGGATCTTCCTTGCCTTCCTCTCTTGCTCTAACTAAGTACACACTGTACTCCAAGTAGATCCTGCCTGATTCTGCTCCCTGTTGTGTTGCTATCCTATCTGATCTTGCACACCTATAAATCAACCTGGTTCTATACACCTATGAACCTTGACCTTGCACACACATACATCTAAAAATAAATGATCTTACTTACCATGTAGATCTCCTATAGAAGCCATGCTCACCTGATGACCAAGATCATACATACATGAAGAACCCTGTTGATTCTCCAATCCAGCACCCACACTTGGTACTGTGGCACTAGGAGGAACACACCATTGCTCACCTCACACACAGAAGGAGCTTATAATATTGGTCTCTTACTCTCTAGCACAAGTTTACAATACAATCCATGAGTCTATTATATAGATCTCCTCCAAACAATAATTAGACACCTAATTACAATAATTAGATCCCCAGCTCTCAGTCTAAAATTAGCTCTAAACATGCAAACACTTGGTTCATCAACTAACTACCTGTAATATACTTGCAGCTCAAACCACACAGGTGACCGACGCTAGTCCCTATCTGCCTGGGGGTCAACAACGCCGGCTAACTACTGACCGACGTCGGTTTCTTCCTGTCTCTACCCTAACGACGTCGATTGGCCTGACTGACGCTGGTGACAGTAACACTCCGCAACCCTTCTGTAACCTCCTCCATGTCTGCATCAGTGAAGCTTTAGCTCTACAACCTAACAATCTCCCACTTGGAGATAAAGAGTTGCACTGTACTTGTACCTGTACCCCGTCTAATCTATTTCCTAGTTTGTATCCCTCTTCAAGATGAATCCTAAAGACAACCCACCACACAACCTGTGGTGTACCTCCTGTCATCTGAGTACCCTGCCGCATCTGAACCTACAATCCATGTAGTGAAGTCCTGACCCTGAATAGCATGAATCCCTGCTACTGGTCCCTCTCAAATACCTAAGAACTCACTTCTCTGAATTGGCTCCTAACTCTCTGACAGCACCCACTGCTTGGGCAAACTCAGGTCTATGCTAGACCTCATGTGATTTTGGACACTGAACTGTCCAGCCCTTAGTGTGCTCCGGCTCTGCATCCTACATGATGAACCTCGCCAACACCTGATTCACATCAGCTCCCACTAGAAACAAAATCACCCTATGATCTCCCATGTCTCCCATGCCAAAGAATTTTGCTGCTCCAAATTCTTCATAGCAAACCACTGAACTAATCTTACCCTTAGCTCAGCAAAACCCTGTATGTACAAACCTGCTAGCTAGCATACTATCCACATACAAAAATAGAATGATGTTGCAATCATCATCCACCTGGTAAGTCAAACCACAGTAGTTACCCTGATATTGACTAAAGTCATGCTTTGTCATCCCCCTGTCAAAACCTGTACCACTGTCTTGCAGCTCCCTCAAGACCATATGACCTGGTCTTCCATCTCACGTGTTCATTCTCTCTATTCTTCAACTAAGGTATCCATTCATCTCTATGCTTGCATACCTGTTGGCAACCCTACCAAAGCTTCACTTGGTTCTACAATCTCTCCATGCCATGCTCCCACTGTTTCCTAGATCCTTCCTGCTCTACAGTCAGCAACTAGTATAAAGAAGAGGAACAACAAATTTGAGGCCTACTTACATCTTTAGTTCTCCATATGGGCATTTGAGACTCCTTGACAGCTTGTTGTCCACCCAAAATTTGTTACAGTGACCAACCTCGGTCACCACATAGTCTACATCCAACCGACATCGGTTCCTGCGCCTGTCCTGACTACCAATGCTACCGACGTCGGTGTCCCCTGCTACCGACATCGGTCCTCATGACCGACGTCGGTCTTACCTACTACCGACATCAGTTTTCCTACTGACACTAATACCTGTGTTTTCTATAAGTGATGACTTTTTACCCGTGAGCTCCTTTAAATCAAGTCCCATGTCCAAACTGCCCTGCTCAGAAGTATCCAGCCCATCCACTGGTCTCTATCTGCCATCTTCTCCATAAACACCAAGGCTTTCTAGTTCTTAAGCCTATCAAATATATCTGTCTTCCACTTAAGAACATGCATCTCCTTCTTGCTCATGTGACCAAGCCTACGAAGCCATGTCTCCATAACAAAAGAAGAATCAGTAATATAAACAAGTAGATAAAGAGTACCTAATTTCTTACCACCAGCTAATTCAAGTGTATCCACTGTGAGAGTTCTTGTGCATCTCTCATCACCTAACTCTTCTGAAGAAATTAGCCACATCTCCAAACTTGGGACCTACATGACCTCCTTCAACACCCATGTGTTGGCCTCCGCCTGCAATTTTAGCTTCACTTCCCCTTTGCCAATTCTTTGGCAAGGCTCTCCAGCTCCTCTCCCTGGGGCTGCATGGAAAGAGGAAATAGAATCTATTATCCAAGATTCAACTTTATCCAAGAAACCTCCCAAAGCATCCTGTGCAACAACCCATGCTACATCTGTGTCTTTAGTTCCTTCATGCTGATCTGCTACCAACCAACAATATTCTTTTACCTGCTCTTTCTTTCCATAGGACCGTAAGTGACCATATGTGCTTTTCAACTCCTCCATTCTTAGCTTACTTTGATCTGCCATTGCTCTACTCCCACTCAATCAAAAACCCCTGAGAGTGACCTGTAACCAAACACAAAACCACTTCCTACAACCTTAGCTCTGATACCACGTGTTGGGATATGAATACCAGAAACACACAATTGATTACCAAATACAAGCAACTTAATATGTGGAAATAACCAGAATCAACAAGTAACTAGAATCTAGAAATAACACAAGTTATGAGAGACAATACACAACTTGTATTAATACTCATACAGAAAGGAATACAATAAAGAAGATGCCACTTCTTCTCCACCACCTCTTCAGAGGCTTCCCACACCTCAAGTGAACAGTAATTCTCTCCTCAAAGCTCTCTCTTAGGTCCCAACACCCAACTCAAACACTGAGTTGATGTTCACCTTATACCTATGCTCCACGCACTCCACAAGTACTCAACATACTCTAAGTAGATCTCCCCTGAACTTGCAACAACCTGCACCTCAATAGACCTTACTTATGGAAGGATCTTCCTTGCCTTCCTCTCTTGCTCTAAGTACACATTGTACTCCAAGTAGATCTTGCCTGATTCTGCTCCCTGTTGTGTTGCTGTCCTATCTAATCTTGCACACCTGCAAATCAACCTAGTTCTGCACACCTGTTAACCTTGACCTTGCACACACATACATATGCAAATCAATGATCTTACTTACCATGTATATCTCCTATAGAAGCCATGCTCACTTGATCAAGATCATACATACATGAAGAACCCTGCTGATTCTCGAATCCAGCACCCACACTTGGTACTGTGGCATTAGGAGGAACACACCATTGCTCACCTCACACACAAAAGGAGCTTATAATATTGATCTCTTACTCTCTATCACAAGTTTACAATACAATCCATGAGTCTATTATATAGATCTCATCCAAACAATAATTAGACACCTAATTACAATAATTAGATCCATAGCTCTCAGTCTAAAATTAGCTCTAAACATGCAAACACTTGGTTCGTCAACTAACTGCCTATAATATACTCACAGCTTGAACCACACAGGTGACTGACGCCAGTCCCTGTCTGCCTGGGGGTCATCGACGCCGGCCGACTACTGATCAACGTCGGTTTCTTCCTGTCTCTACCCTGCCGACGTCGATTGGCCTAACCGACGCTGATGACAGTAACACTCCGTAACCCTTCTGCAACCTCCTCCATGTCTGCATCAGTGAAGCTTTTAGCTCCACAACCTAACATCTTGCATTTCATTTGATTGACTAGGGGTAGCTTGTCCATGACCAGTTAGTGTGGGAATGGGAGCCAGAGTTAGTGTACGAGATTGCATATCAATAAAAAATGGCATTAGAGGTCTTGGGTATATCTTTCCATCTTGTATGAGGTTATTCTCATCCTTGATGGAAACATCATAGGCATTAGGTAAGTTTTCTTCTCCCATGGATTGTATCATAACATCTATGCCACTATTAAAGGCCTTGAGATAGTATAGGAAGGCATAGTTTGGAGTGGGTCTCACAATATTTGGGATATAATCCCATGTTTTTTTAAATATAGAATTTAAATCCTACATAAACTCTTTTGAATCTCTATTGATAGTGGTTAATTACTCAGCCAAAGACAAGTGATCACTCGTGTCTTCAAACCTCTTACTCAATTTCTCTCTTAGTTGGTTCCATGGATCAATATAATTAAAATCCAATGTCCTATACCAATATATATCCTTGTGCTTAAATTAAATTTCCAACAAACTAATAGATACATTCTCCTAAGTAATATTGTGACTATTGCATAATTTTTCCATATCTCTAATGTGTTGAATGTGGGTAATGGTATTTTCTCCACTAAAGTATGGAACACTTTTAAGATTTGCCAAAAGGATATCATCATATATTTAAAGGTTTAGATGGGATCCACCATTGAAATAAACAAAAGTAAATTTTATAACCATCTTGCTAGCTTTAGGATAATTTGGAGTATAATGAAAATGAAGCTTCCTTCTAGGAGTCTTGGTATAAGGGGTAGAATGAAGGAATCTCTTTCTCTTGACTAAAAATGGAGGTAACTCAAAAAAATAAAAAGGAATAACTTTATACCTTGATCTTTTAGTCACCTTTGGCATGAAAAAATATTACTAGTCTGCAACTAAGAGCCAAGAACTTGTTAGAGTCACTAGATGCTACATGAAGGAGGCTATTACCACTACAAATTTATTAAGACCAACATTAATCTTGGATAACCTTATTGAAATTGGGTCCCACCGAGTGTGCCAAAATTATTATTAATCTAATTTACACCTTTACTAAGGTTTTTCAAGCCTTACTAATATAGGTAATAGCATGGAATCACTTCTAGGTTGTGGGTAGCCTAATTGATGAAGTGAGCCTCTATATTCTGCTAGTTTCCTTAATGCTTCACCCAAAACTATAACTAACCTAATGAAATTGAAATTAAAAGGGGTAAAATAAGACTAAAACTAGAAATAAAAGATGGAGGTGATGTACCAAATGTATTTTCCTCTACTTGCCAATGTTTGCACTATGAAATGACAAGATTACAACCTGATTTTGCAACTTCAAAACAACCTTCCCACATAAGTGTTTCTATATAAATTTTATGGTTATTAAAATAGATAATATGGTTAATAAATATGCCTAAGATAAGACACTAATGAAATTCCAACACTTTAACTTTGAAAAAACATTTGATACACTTCATATGACCTGTGGAAAGATAACCAACTCCCATAGAGGCATGAAAGAAAAGGACAAATGCAAGGAAGTAATATAACTATCACTAACGTCCATCAAAAATTCATCTTAGAATCACTATATTCAAGATTAAGATAATATAATTCAGCTTGAATTGATTTCAAAGTCAATAACAAGTATTAAATTTGGTAGGGCTTCATCATACCCACTTTGAGGATGCATACAATGCCTTTCAAAGCTTATTTTATAGAAGAAAATAAGGAAGAGCGAGAGATAGGACAAAGAGAGAAATCATAAATTATCCTTCAATCATAGAATCAATTAAAAAATAGGAAAATCATGCCACCAATTCTACAAGTAATGTTTTGGCTTCTTGATCTCAACCTTCTAAGTCATGTGTTATTGAAGTTCTAACTGAAGAGTGGCATGGAAGGCCTATCTTGGTAGATTTGATGCTTCTTGAATCTAAATCCCTTTCCATGGAGTTACACATATAATTATTTGAGGGTATTTATAAGTTTTTCAATTGACACATGGCACACTTTAGAACCTTCTATGCCAACCCCTACCTCTTACAATGCTTCTCTACTATGTGAGGTTTAAATTTTGACTTCAGTCCTCCTTTCATATGATATTCTTTGCTAATAAGGTTTTATATTCCAATCAAGGTCTATTTTTGTGTCTCAAAGGTATCTATCATTTATTTTTACATCATGGGAGAGTTGTAGGAGTTCATGGAGTCCCTATTTAAGCATTGGAAGTTACCTTGTAGATGTAGTCTTCACACTTGTCTAACAAGAAGTTCGTAAGATGGCTTCATGCCTAGAAATTTTAGGTGATATTGGGATAAAAAGGATTATTAATTATATTTTATGACTCCAAAATCTTTCATATATGAAATTAGGTTCTCGTCAAGGTTTTCTAAAATTCTTTTGAGTTTTAAGGTCTTGAAACAGGTTTGAAACTTTACCTTCTTGATGTAAGATTAACCACACTTCTTCATTGAGGCTTGAAAGAGATGTGAAACCTATGATATCATTATGGGAACCCATTTAATTAATTTTAAATGATAATTCCACCTTTTTTTGGCTTAAGGGACCTCTACAAATAGTTAGGAAGACTTTGTTAACTCAAAATCCTACAAATAGACTTAAAAGAGCAATCTCTTAGGCCATTTTTTGTACATTTCACTTCACATATGCCAATTTTCTACTTCATCATTTACTAAAAATATTTATAGATACCATATAAGTATTTTTAAATCTATCCCAATCTATTTTGGGCACTTAGAATATTGATCATCTCCATCGAGTCTTTTTAGAGGTTTTAGTAGGGTTTTAGGGTCTTAACTTGTTAAATATTGTTCATAAAGAATAGATCATTAATCTCTCAAATAATTCTACAAAATTATAGTATTTTGGCCTTATTAAATCCTCCAAAATCCATTTTTACCCATGCAAATTCTCATACAAGTTCACATGTAGTGAAGATGACCTTCTTAGACTAGCTAGGCCTATTGGTGAACTTGAGAGGTGATTGTTTGGGCAAAAATGGTGTAAATGTGCTTGATTTTAGTTGGAAACACTACCTTGAGGTTTTTATAGCATATCATGAGGTTTTAAAGTAAATTTATCAACCCATATGACCTTCAAATCCCCTATAACTTGCATTAGGCCATTGCTAGGGTTTATGGACAATGTTATAAAGATGACCTTAATAGTATTTGTTTAACATTTATTATCCTTTAAAATAGTTTAAAACATTTTGATATACTTCAATAAGGTCATATTCACCTCATAATATCCTTATTTTCTCAAATTAATTCAAAAACATACAATTTTCTTCATGTTTTAGGTACAGGCCTGTAGGTGTATCTTTTAGGTTTCTTGGTTGCTAAGCCTTGAGATTGAACTCTCTTGAGTTGGTTTGGCCTTCTTGATGATATTATTAATACTAAAATATTTATTCATCATCCCTATATAATCCACAACCTCTTATCACTTCATCCCACATCACAAGTATGCATTTTCTTTTTTCAATCTATGACAGGCCTATATGTGTGTCGTAGGCCTAAAATTCTCTTTCTTGTGTCCTCTCTCTTTGAATATATTTGACCAATGGTTAAATTATTTATAATTATTCTTATTTTTTATTAATCTATTCATATTATTTTATTCATGCCAACTGACCTAACCAACTTATTTGGTCTTCACCATGACACACACAGTCTATTAAGTGTCCATTCGTTACATGACTTTACCATTTTGATTTGTTGGAGAGTTGAACTATGAGTTAGATATATTTATTATTATTAGGAAAAATAAAATTATATATTTAATAGGTTTCATTTATGTCTCTATTTTCATCTTGTTTTATTCAATGCCAAACTGCCTATCTAATTGTCTTGAGCCTGGTTTTACTAAATTAATTATGTACAACTAAGTGTACTTTTACTCCCTTAAAATTACTCATGAAATACTCTAAAAAACTTGTATCAAATCCTAAATAAATTTTAATATATCATATATCATCTTGATATACCAACAGCTCATTGGTTTTTGGAGATTCCAACTCCACATATACAAAAAACCTCTTTCTAGGCTTAGAAGCCTGTTGAAGATTATCTCAAGAGTTCTTGACCATTTTGATGTTCTCCTTGCTTGGATGATTAAAATAAGATAAAAATTAATATTAATATATCATTTAATAATATATACAATGAGGTAAATATATATTTGTCAAGCATTCTCACATTCAACTTGTAGACTTACAACTTATTGATATGCATATAACTCATTAGCCCTTAGTCACCTCAATTTTTCACAAGCCTAGAATAATATTGATGTTTTGGTTGAGGATGATCACTAATATAGACATATCCAAGTATATTAATACTTTATAATCACTAAAAATCCTCTAAGGATTCATTTAGAAACTCATTCACGAGTAATAGGCCTATAACTCTCTCTTTATCATCTAGGACCTTGTTGGAGAACACTAAGACAATGAATCTCAAGCTCTACCACTTACAATCTCTAATTGAGGGTGATATTATAAACCTTATGGATATTTAATTATTTATTTTAGGACTTTCATCATTGATAAAACACACATACTTGACAAGTATCATCTCAACTATGCCTGCCAACTCACACAACCCACTTGTGCATGCATAAATACTCCTTTTCTTGAGTTTTATCATCTTTTTAGTGTGTTAAAAAGGTCTAAGGGGAATTGAGGTAGTTGGGTCCACTATGAACAACTTATTTTCACTCATTTCATGCACAAAATTATTTACATCTCTCTCAAACCCTTATTATCATACAAAGTCAATGCAAGTGTGTCTCTCTCAAGCCAACACAAGTATGCATTTGAGATTTTTGAACTTAAATTGGTATTTAAATGGTATATTAGACATTATAATATCACTCTCCAATCACCATCATACCTTCATCAACTCTTAAACACAAATTCATGAAGAAAATCAATCCCATGGTGTTTTGCAAGGGTTTTAGGCACCTTATTCTGTTAGCAATTGTTCATAAAGCATGGCTTCTCAAGCCCAAAACTAATGCATGAAATATCAAGGGAATAAGGTTCTCCATCAACCCATGTAAACACATAAATTATATTTAGTATCAAAATTCACCTAAAACATATTAATAATTCTTTTTAATAGAATTCATGACATCTCCCTCCAAATTCAAAAAATTGAATAAATCAAATTAATCAATTGTGCACACTTTAAATACTTATTTAAATATAAAATATGGATTTTCAACATCCCACAACATCCTCCACCTTATTATCCCTCACATGTTGACTCATCCCAACCAAACCCATAACTTCCTCAACCTCCTTTGAGTCATCCTTTGAATTGTCAAGAAGTTTGACTCATTCATGCTGACTTAGCTAACCATTCCCATACTTTTCTACACCATTTTAAATGGTCATAATCGTCATGGGTGAGGACTAATTATCCATCTTTGATTATTTGGATCATTTAATAAATCCAAATAATCCTCCACCATTAGATCTTCCTCCAAAAAACTATAAATAAACTTGAAAACCATCATTTTCATCGATCCTGACTTATGCTAACGAAGTTATATTCAATTTACAAGAACATAAAAGCATACAAAAACTCTTTTTGCACCAAAATGAAACTTTTTCTCCTTTACATTAGAAGAGTGAGCAACCACATTATTGAAGAGAAAATCAAGTTTACGTTGTAATAGAGGAAACTTACATATTTGAGGTATAATTTGTGTTTACTATTTTATTTATTTGCTACTCTATCTTGGGTTGAATTTAGCTTATATTAAGATTGAATAATTGGTCCATTTATTAACATATCTAGATTTAGTTCACCATTTTGGCACATCCAGTGGGACCTTCCCTCATCTTTTGCATCCTACATTCATCATAATTGCATATAGAAAGTGTTTTTCATTTGATTTTTGTTATTTATATTTCATATGTGTTTCATCTTGTTATTGTGAGTGATGGTAAAAGCTATAGGTCACTATTAGATGTTTTCTACTCGGTTATGTATTCTCACTACGTAATTATGAATTTGGAAACATCAGTTGTGAAATTATACCCCTTAATAGTGAAATTATTTTTAACCCATTTTTAGTCTCTTTTTCCTAATTTTATTTACATAATTGGTTTTTTTTTCACCTTCTACTTCTAATTATTTTTTCAATTTTTTCTAATTCTCTGCTATAGGAAAATAGTGAAACCAACAAAGTTTTTAGTGAAATCCTTGTTTCTAATTATGAATTAGTCTTAATTGATAACTATGAATTTAGCACTCTATGTTTTATATTTTTGTGTTTTAAGGTATAATAGTGAAATAATTTTATATTTGAGAAATCATCCTTCTGAGCAATGCAATTATCATTCTGCATAGCAAAATTGTTTTTCTGTTAGTGAAATCATTTTTGTTAGCTACGAATTCATTGTTTTTACCAGTAAAATCACTTACTTAACTATTAAATTATCATATAAGCCAATGATATTATTTTGTAAGTGTGAATTTGTTTATTATATGTTTTCTATATTTTGTTTATTTCTTATGTTTGATTTATTACAATTTTGTTTTTTTGTCTTTCTGTGTAGCTATGAATTTATCATAGAGAAGTAGTTTTTGTGTTTTTTATTTTTTCCATTGTAGGTTGCCTTGTACCAATGATAAAAAAAACATTCTAACCATTTTTTTACATAACACTTGTCAAATGTAATTCACAAAAAAGGCTAAAACACAACCAATTCCTTTATTTTACTAACACTTTCAATGTCCTTTTCAAAGTTTTTAGTAATTGCATCAAATTTTTTTTCAAATTATTTATTTTTAATTATGAAAATTGAATGTGTTCTTCCCTTTATGTCACATTAGTGACAATACTTAAGAATCATAAATAATTTCATATTTTTTTGTGTTACCCAAGTGGTGCCCACGTATTCTCTTTCCTTGGCATCATATTGGTGATGATACTCAAAAATAAAAATGGACACTTAATTTTTATTTATTTTTCTAGGGGATCTATTGATTTTGGATTTAATCACCAGGTATTATGTCAAACCTTATTTATCAGTGGGGTATATAAATTGAGATCCAACTATTTTAATTAACTAAATGGTTGTGTATTTAACATGAGGGTATTTCATGCTCTAATACCCAAGGTTTTAATAGATGCTTCAAAATATGATATGATTGATTTTTAATATGTTGATACCCCTATGAATGTGTTGGTCACTTTGTGACAAGACTCAATAGTGTGCATTTGCTTTATCTATTTCATCCACAGTTTTCCCCCTTAGATAATCTTGTTTAAACCTTAAGCCTAGGAAAACCTCTTTTGTCATTTGACTTTAGTGTATCAGATAGCAGTTAGCACTAAGAAAATACCTTCCACACACCCTCAAAATTAGACTCAATGGGCCATGGGAATGTTAGGATCCTCCATGGTTAGTGCCTTGAAATAATAGGTCACATATGACATTATAGATGAGTTAGTGACATCAAAAGGCCTAAAAATTGTTTACAACCCTTATCCTAGTTTTTCACCTTTTATGTGTAATTATTTGACTATTTAGAATAGAAATTTGTTTTTTGTTTCCTTATTTTTTCCGTGTGTTGCATTATTATTGATTGAAAACAAATTCCTTTTGAATCTTAAGGGTATCAAACACATTAAAACCAAATTTGTCTAAAAATTCAAAAGCATTTAGTTAGAAATCAAAAATTTCAGTCAATTTGGTATTTTGCTTTACTAGAGTCTAATTTAAGTCTTTTTTGTTTATTGAGTCAATTTTTTCTCTTATAAAATATCACCCATTGTAAGGCACATGGATATGTTTAGCAATCCCTTGGTCAATTTGGCCATAGATCTAAATCCAAATAATCCTTGTCTTAGCCTAAGATTCTATCCAACCAATTTTGATTCAAACACATATTTGAATCAACATAAAATAAATCATCCAATAAATTTTAATCTAAGTTTTAATATGTATCCATCTTCATCCATCAATCAATAAAATCTACTTTACCAATCGAACAATCAAACTCAAACATCAATCAATCAATTTCAAAAATGAATACTTATTCATGTTTACCCATAGATCAACATCTAAATTTTAATTTAGGAACAACATCAAATTAGTTTTTAGGCTTTGGTAGTCAAAATTCTTTGAATTATTTTACAAGTTCCAAACCACAACCCATAAATCAAAAGTCACCAATCATAAATTAAAATATGTTCATGGATCCATATAGTTCCAACCTTAGCATTAATCTAAACCAAACCTAGGGTTCACCTTCATCACCACTTTTAAATATTTATTTGAAACAAAACCCATCCATAAATCAAAACCTAATTAAATAAAATCTAAATATATTCCATCCAAATCAACCTTTCAACTCCTACACCCATCAAAACCAACCTTTCTACATTCATCAAAATCAACCATTTGATTTTACATGTAACCCATTCCCAAACTAGAACCAAACTAAATCAAATACACACTTGTTAATGAATCCACCAAATATAAAAAATTCAAAAATCCATCTACCTTTACAAATCCTCCAAATCCAAATACTTTCACCTTCAACACAAATCCAACAAATCCATCCTTCCAAGATCAAGCTACCTTTCTAGCCCACTTCATTACTAAGGAATCCCAAAACATTCCACATCAACATCATCCTATCACTAGTGACCCTGATTTCCAAAATCAACCAAATATCTCATCCACTTGTTATAGTCTAAAGCTACAACAAGTTCAAAACTCCCAACCTATCAAGAATATTTCACTTGTTATATATTATTTTTGAGTTGTGATACTTTTCATCTCTTTTAAAAATGTTTCATGAGTGGAGAAAGAACAACTTCAATTCAAATAACATCATCAATATTCCCATTGTTGAGTTGTGGAGCTAAAAGCTACACCAGATGAGCAAATGCAGAGGTTACTAGAGTTACACAGTCGCCGACATCGATCAGGATCGATCGACGTCGGTCAGGGGTGGACCAGTAGCTATCGACATCAGTTATATATTGGCTGACGTCAGTCATATGCAGACTGATAGGGACCAACATCGGTCACCTATGCATTCTAGAAGTCTATTTTTGAGGAGAAACAGATTGTTTGCATGAAAAGAGTAATTATTAGTATTGAGTCTGCATTTCTATTTTTGGCAGGATAGATTTGAACCTTTGATTAAGAGGTGTATCTAATGGTGGAGAATGCATAACTCATGAATCATAGTATTATATAATAGGATTAGATCTTCATATCTTGTAATGAGAAAAGGGTAGACAATTCAAGGGTTGTATTGGTTGTAATTGAGAAAGAACTCTTGAGGGAAAGAGATCTATACATCTGAGAGGTGTGAGAAGAAGAGAGATTTCTTCAATTGTATTTCCTTTTGGAAGAGTTTAATACAAGTTTTCGTTGTTTCTTGTATCTCTTATTCTTTGTTGATTCTGATTTCTAGTTACTTATTACTTCTAGTTTAATTCTATGTTTAGTTGCTTACACAAAAGTAATCAATTATTCTATAAGATCCTAATAAGTGGTATCAGAGCTTGGGTTCACTAATAGGTTGTATCAGATCAGGTTAGTGTTTGTTGATTACAGGTCACTCACAGGGGTTTTTGATTGAGTGGGAGTAAAACAATGGTAGAAAAAAGTAAACTAAGAATGGAGAAGTTTAACGGCAAGAATTATCAATTATGGAGGATGCAGATAGAAGATTATTTATATCAGAAAGATCTATACTTACCATTGGGAGGGGTTTTAAGAAAACCCACAGATATGTAAGATGAAGAATGGAATGTTCTTGATAGAAAGGCTCTTGGATCTATAAGGTTGAGCCTGGCATCTTCTGTGATTTCCAACTTATCACAGGCAAAGACAATGGTAGAGTGAATGGATACTTTGGAAAATTTATATGAAAAGCCCTCAGCTTCGAATAAGGTATATCTTATGAAGCAATTATTTAATTTGCAAATGCAGGAAGGTGGATCTATATCTAGTCATCTAAATGATTTCCATGCAATAGTAAATCAATTAAATTTAGTCAAAATAGTTTTTGATGATGAAATTAAGGCTCTCTTAATCTTATGCTCTTTACCTAAAATTTGGCATAGTTTGGTAATGGCAGTTAGTAATACTGCATCTGCTTCAAATATCTTGAAAGTAGATGATGTTGTTAGTGTAATCTTGAATGAAGAATTTCATAGGAAAAGCACAGAGGAAACATTAGGTAATGCTTTAAGTATTGAAAGCAGGGGAAGGCAAAGAGAGAAGGGCAAGCAAGGGAGATCAAGGTCAAAGTCAAAGATGAGAAGTAGTTCCAAATCCAGAAATGGAAGAAGAATAACCTGCTGGAATTGTGGAAAGAAAGGGCATGCAAAGAAAGATTACTGGTTGAAAGTTAAAGAAGAAAATCATCATGAAGATAATGAAGAAGCAAAAGTTGTAGGTATTGTTGCACAAGATGCTTTTACACTTTCTTTAGATAATAGAATAGAATCTTGGGTTTTAGATTCTGGTGCCTCTTTCCATGCAACCCCAAATAGAGAATTTTTCAATGATTATGTCCAGGGAGATTTTGGAAAAGTTTATTTAGCAGATGATGAGCCTTGTAAAATTGTTGGCAAAGGAAAAGTGTAGCTAAAATTGTAGAATGGCAACACATAGGTGTTGAAGGATGTCATGCATGTACCCATCCTGAAGAGGAATCTGATTTCTGTAGGAAAGTTGGGGGATGAGGGTTGCACAGTAACTCTCACAGCTAAATCTTAGAAATTTTCCAAGGGTGCACTTGTATTATCTAGAGGTAAGAGAGTAGGTACTCTCTATCTATGTACTTGTATTACTGATTATTCTCCTTATGCTCTATCTACTTCAGATGTAGATGCAAAGTTGTGGCACTGTAGGCTTGGCCACATGAGTGAGAAGGGAATGAAAGTTCTTAAGTTAAAAGGTAAGCTTTCAAATTTGAAAAGCATAGATCTATATTTCTATGAGCATTATATTTTTGGAAAATAGAAGAAAGTGAGGTTTCTCAAAACTGGGTCAACAAAGAAGAAGCACAAGTTGGAGCTTGTTCACACAGACGTGTGGGGACCAGCTCAGGTAGCTTCTATTGGAGGATCATGGTATCATGTTACTTTCATTGATGATGCTACAAGAAAGGTATGGATTTGTTGCATAAAGAAGAAATCTAATGTTTTTGACACATTTAAGAAATGGAAAGCTTTGGTTGAGAATGAAACAGGTTTGAGATTGAAGTGCCTTAGATCTGACAATGGTGGTGAGTACTGCAGCAATAAATTCAAAAGTTACTATTTTATGAGTGGAATATGTAGGGAAAGGATGATTCCAAGGACACCTCAGCAAAATGGAGTTGCTAAAAGGATGAATAGAAGAATAATGGAGCGTGCATGGAGTATGAGGTTGCATGCTGGTTTGCCCTTATAGTTTTAGGCAGAAGCTATAGATACTGTGGTTTACCTGATTAATAGAGGACCTTTTATTGCACTGGATGGTGGAATTCTAGAAGAGGTGTGGATAGGTAAAAAGGTAGATCTTTCATTTCTCATAGTTTTTGGTTCTGAAGTTTTTGTGCACATTGATAAAAAAAAAGAAAGAAGCTAGATGCTAAATCTATGCAGTGCACATTCATTGGTTATGGCTCTGGAGATTTTGAATTTTGGTTGTGGAATTTAGGAACTAATAAAATTATTAGAAGCTATGATGTTGTTTTCAATGAGAAGGTGATGTACAGTGATCAGCTCAAGAAGCTAAATAATTTTGAGTAGGGCAATGTTGATTTGGACGAGGTGATGATCCAAAATGAGCTCATGGGGAAAAATAATCACACACAAGAAAACACAGACACTGACATTGGTCAGTTAGGAACCAACGTTGGTTAGGAAGGAACTAACGTCAGTCAGGTAGGAACTGATGTCGGTCAAGAAGGAACCGATGTTGGTCAAATAGAAACTGACGTCGGTCAGGTATAGACCCAGAGATGACTGAGATCGGTCACTGACAGAGAATTTGGGTGGACAGCAAGTTGTGAATGAGTCTCAAACGCCCATGAGGAGGTCAGAAAGGGTAAGTAAACCTCCAATTCATTATTCCCCTTCTTTATTCTACTTGTTGCTCATTGATAGTGGAGTACCAAAAAGTTTTGATAAGGCAATGTAGGTAGAATCTAGGAAACAGTGGGAGCATGGCATGAATGAGGAAATTGATTCTTTGAAAGAGAACCAAATGTGGGATTTGGTTGAGTTTCTAGCTGAAAAGAAAGTACTGAAAAAAAAATGGGTTTACAGGTTAAAAGAAGGTGAGAATGGACAAATGAGACATAAGGCTAGGTTGGTAGTAAAGGGATTTGCACAAAAACTAGGTATTGATTTTGGTGAAATTTTTTATCCTGTAGTAAAAATGACTTCTATTCAGACTGTATTATCTTTAGTTGCTATTGAGGATTTGCATCTTGAGCAGCTTGATGTTAAGACAACATTTCTTCATGGAGATTTGGATGAAGAGATATATATGGATCAGCTAGAAGGTTTTGAGGTCAAAGGTAAGGAGAAGCTTGTGTGTAGGTTGAAGAAAAGCTTATATGGTCTTAAGCAAGCTCCAAGACAATGGTATTTGAGGTTTGATAGGTTTATGACAGAGCATGGCTTTAGTAGATGTCAATCTGACCATTGTGTTTATTTTAAGAGATTGGATAATGGTAGATATATTATCCTGTTACTGTATGTAGATGATATGCTTGTTATAGGTTCACACATGCAAGATATTAATGAGCTTAAGATAAAATTAGCTCACACATTTGCCATGAAGGATTTAGGAGTAGCAAATAAAATCCTTGGCATGAGTATTAAGAGAGACAAAAAAAATCACAGTTTGATTTTGTCTCAAGAGGATTATGTGAACAAGGTGTTGGAGAGGTTCAATATGTAGGATGCAAAACCGGTAAGCACACCTATGGCTGGACACTTCAAGTTGAGCAAAGAATAGTGTCCTAAATCACATGATAAGGTTGAGTACATGAGTAGAGTTCCATATGATTCCATAGTTGGGAGCTTAATGTATGCAATGGTATGTACTAGACCTGATATTGCCCAAGCAGTGGGAGTTGTTAGCAAGTTTATGGCCAATCCAGGAAAGGAACACTGGAAAGTAGTTCAGTGGATTCTCAGATATCTAAGAGGGACCAGTAGTAGGCATTTATGCTATGGAGGGTTAAACACTTCTCTACATGGGTATGTAGATTCAGATATGGCAGGTGACTTGGATGGCAGGAGAAGCACCACAGGATATGTCTTCACTATTGGTAGAATGACAGTTAGCTAGATTTCAAAGTTGCAGAAGGTTGTTGCCTTGTCTACTACAGAGGTAGAATACATTACAGTCATAGAGGCTAGCAAGGAAATGATTTGGATGACTCGGTTCATGGAAGAGTTGGGAAAGGAGCAAAAGAGTTGTAGATTGTATAGTGATAGTCAAAGTGCAATTCATTTGGCAAAGAATTCAACCTTTCATTCAAGAACCAAACATATGCAGCTAAGGTACCACTTCATTAGACAGGTATTGGAGGAGGGTGAGTTGAAGCTAGAAAAGATCCATACGGATGAGAACCTTGTTGATATGTTAACAAAGCCAGTAACAAAGGAGAAGTTGAATCTTCATTCAACTTTTGTTGGTCTTCAAGATTGAACTTGAAGATGGAGAAACAAGCTAGAGGATGTTGTTGTATAGGTACAAGTGCAACTATTTATCTCCAAGTGGGAGATTATTGAGTTGTGGAGCTAAAAGCTACACCAGATGAGCAAATGTAGAGGTTGCTGGAGTTACACAGTCACTGACATCAGTCAAGACTGACTGACATTGGTCAGGAGTCGACCAGAAGCTGTCGACATCGGTTATAGATCGGTCGACATCGATCATATGCAGACAGACAGGGACCAACGTTGGTCACCTGTGCATTCTAGAAGTCTATTTTTGAGGATGAACAGATTGTTTGCATGAAAAGATTAACTGTTAGTCTTAAGTTTGTGTTTCTATTTTTGGCAGGACTGATTTGACCCTTTGATTAGGAGGTGTATCTAATGGTGGAGAATGCATAGCTCATGAATCCTAGTATTATATAATAGGGTTAGATCTTCATAGCTTGTGGATGAGAAAAGGGTAGACAATTCAAGGGTTGAATTGGTTGTAATTGAGAGGGAACTCTTAAGGGAAAGAGATATGTACATCTGAGAGGTGTGAGAAGAAGAGAGATTTCTTCAATTGTATTTCCTTCTGAAAGAGTTTAATACAAGTTTTTGTTGTTTCTTGTATCTCATGTTCTTTGTTGATTCTGATTTCTAGTTACTTATTATTTCTGGTTTAATTTTATGTTTAGTTGCTTACACAAAAGTAATCAATTGTACTATAATATCCTAACACCCACAAGGCAAAGAAATAAAATAATTATGGTTTCATTCATGTCTCATTTATGAGAAAAAAAATTATTTGGAGCATGACAAAACCATCACTTCTTACAAGCAGTTATTTTAAAACTACCACATTATGCATGTGGCAGTTACGATAATGGTTATATGATCACTATGGAATTTATATAACCATCAATCTTTAATAGTTGATTGTTTTATCTACATGGAATAAATAGGTGAAGTAACTACCTAGATCAAGTAAACATGACATGTGGACTATTTTTCAATACGGAGGAAACTCGAAGGGTGTGATGTTAGTATCAAGCCACCAAGATTAGAAGATAGTTTTAGAAAAGAGTGGGAGAGACACTTTATATCATCTAATGTAGAGTAAAGGAGATAAATAAATTTATAGGAGAGAAGATTCCAACTCTAGAAAAAAAATAGAGAGAGAGTTGAGAGAAGCTTAGAAAGTGAGAACGTAGACCTAAGAGCCTATTTAGATAGATGTATGCTCATTGTAACCCATTCATTGGACCGAGTAAGTCTTCTTATTATTCATAGGGGAAGGGAGAGTGTGAGTGTGTGTGTGTGTTTATCTTTGTAACGCAGTTGAACATCAATAAAGATAATGTTTTGAGTCCCTTTCTTAGTCTTGTGTTTTCAAATGTCCTTGAGAGTGAAGGAAGTGTAACACCACTATGGTATAAGGCAACCATTAATTTTCCCCCCTCATACCTATCTGCATCACTTATCAAAACATATTACACAACCTATTGGCATGTGAGGTCCTCATTCATACTTTTCATATCAGTTTTCTAGTGCTAAAATTTGTTCACTACAATGGCAAGTATGATCCTTTGCATCACATTCATTCCTATTTTACTTTATGCTTTAGTTTTATTTATGATAATATATTGATGAGCTTTTTTTTGTGTAATTATTGAGGACTATGCCTTGGATTGATTATACATCTTACCTCTAGGCTTTGTGCATCACATTAATGATTTGGTTGATATACTCTTAGCTCATTTTTATACAAACATTATCCAAAAGATCATTTTTTCTCAGATTTATCAAATAAAACATGGATATATTGAGATTATTACCAATTAAGTGCTTAGATTCAATACCATGTTTATAAATATGTTTCTTAAATCCCTAATAGTGAGATAAAAAGTATGCTCCCTAATAATTTTACTTAACCACTCAAATACAAGCTTATATTCAACACTTTCTAATATTTTGATGATATTTGTCATAAGGTTATAAACTATGAGATTAAATATTTAGAGGCTAATATTCTCAAATATGCATCTACCTCTTCTACCTCTCCTACCTTCAAATATCAATGAAAATCACCCATGGATTTATTGAGATTATTACTAATTAATTGCTTAGATTCAATACCATGTTTATAAATATGTTTCTTAAATCCCTAATAGTGAGATAAAAATCATGTTCCCTAATAATTTTACTTAACCACTCAAATACGAGCTTATATTCAACACTTACTAATCTTTTGATGAGCTTTGTCATAAGGTTATCAAGTATGAGATTAAATATTTAGAGGCTAATATTCTCAAATATGCATCTACCTCTCCTACCTTCAAATATCAATGAAAATTAATATTCAAATATAATACTATTGATACTCTAAATTTTCATGTTAATAATGAGGTAAAAATTGTAAATGTAATTTCATAACCCCCTGATAGGCTTGTCTTGTCCCCCTTAAATAATATTTGAAATTTTACAAGATTACATAAATCTCCTCCTAAATCAATTAAACTATTACTATAATGCAACATGATATCCTTACCTTTTCCATATTAATTGGATGCTTCTTGACTTATTCCTAAGAGATATGATGTCAATCAATATTATGATTATCATAAAGATTTTGAACATTCTACTAATTAATGTTTTACACTAAAACATTTGATACAAGATATAATTGATAAAAATGTCATCCAAGTTGAGGGAAATAATACTACATTAAATGAATATGTTGTAATGCCTCACCAACACTTATAAATTTTCAATAATCCATTATCAAACTACGATACTAAGAAACAAGAAGATGTTCACATGACTATATTTATACATCAATCAATGGTTTTAAATGATCATCTCATCAATATTATTATAGGTATAGATAATATTTTAAAAAATTAAAACACCATATATCACATTCTATGACCACAATATTCCAAATGCTTATTCAAATAATGCTCCTCTTTATATACATGATTTAATTTATTTACATCCTTTGATTACACATGGAATTATGGTTGACACAATTCTAGTCAAAATTTAATTATTATGTCATTCATAGTTATTTTAAGTTAAAATCAATGAAATTTAATTGGCACAACCATGGTACTTAAGAGTTATGATGGTCTTTCACAAACACCTACCAATGGTATAATATTTCTAGATAATGTAGGTTATAAAACCTTATTAGTATGGTTTTACATATGGTAGATAGTTGTAATTATAATCTATTACTTGGATTCCCATAGATAAATAAAATGACAGAAATCCTATTGTGACCAACATGTTCCTTTTCATAGAATAAAAGGCGACTTTTGCATTGATAAAATATGAAAAATTCTCCACACTCAAATTGAGCCTTGTTTGGTCCTCATGCAATTAAACTGTAAATGTCAATTTAGTCTTTGTTGATAAAATCTTATGAAGTGACACTGAGAGTTGTTTATTATGTTTTAAGATATTTCACAATTATTCGCATCCCAAAAGGTTGTCTTGGTTCATTCTTTAAGTGTTTTCATTCTTAGTATATTTTGGGCATTAACTATTTTTATATATAAAATTCATATACAGTCCATCTCTTAGAGTCTCACTCCTAGATCCCAAACTAGCACTCTCCCAAAAGCCAGATGGCTAATAGGTGAATGTCCCTTCGCTTACTAGACTTTTT
Source organism: Torreya grandis (assembly GCA_037957365.1). Taxonomy (NCBI): domain Eukaryota; kingdom Viridiplantae; phylum Streptophyta; class Pinopsida; order Cupressales; family Taxaceae; genus Torreya; species Torreya grandis. The sequence goes on along the minus strand of JARHVA010001347.1, from coordinate 2,137,802 downwards.
TAATGACTTGGCTTTTTTTCATTTTTTTAGAGTCTTGAGAAGCCTAAACCAATGAAGAAGTACCATGTGTCTCTTAACACCCAGAGGCATCATGGTTTTCATATCCAAGAGGGTTGAACCAATGAGGGAGTGACACATGTCTCCTAACACTTGGAGGCATCAAAGTTGTTAGATCCCCAAGAGGCCTGAACTAGTGAGGGAGTGCCACATATTTTGAGACCTAGAAGTGTCATAGCTATCAAAACCCTAGAAGGAACAAACCAATGAGGGATCACCATGTGTTTCATGACACTTGAAGGCATCAAATTTGTTAGAGGCTTGGGAGGACTGAACCAATGAGGGAGTTTCATGTGTCTCTTGACACCCAGAGGCATTAGATTTTTCATAACCCTAGGAGGCCCAAATGATTAAGAAATAGCCACATATACTTTCATACACATGAGTGGTAGATAGTCCCAGGATGCCATGAATATTCAAAAAAGGTATAATATATCCCCTTACCCAATCATAGAGAACCATGTGTACTTTTTAACACTCAGGTGGTTCACTTGTATAAGCAAAGTTGTCAAAACAAAGAGATCCCACTATGATTAGTTAGCACAAAACTAAATGAGCTCATTACTCTCAAATTAACACATGGCCAACCTTAGGGATGATCGCAATACCATGAGGGCTTAGACAGGTGTGTGCCTAACATGCTCCCAAATTTAATTATCTAGGTGGGGTAGTTCATGATCTAACAGCTTTAGGGGTCCCATTGTCATTGATAAAATCTAAATGGGCCTATATTCAAATTTTCAAATTAATTCCAAATTTAGAAACAATTAATTTGGGGCTCACACCATCAATTCATAGTTTAATTCATACAATGTGAAGCTTCCATAGCCATTACTAAGAAGATATTATAGAGCCCTATAATGTCTCATCTATATTAAACACCATCATCTATCTTTTGCACATCCAAATCATTTAGATCCCCTTGTCTTAAATTCACTCCAAAGCCTAAATAATCCCCTATGCTAAATAGTTTTATGCTTCAAGTTCACACGGTATAGTAATGGCCACCTCATATTCAAATCCCAAACTAGAGATAGAATTTTAGGACACCACATTCCTACATGGGATCACTAGATACAAGAATCACAATGAGATATCCAATACCATTAAAGATATATAACTTCCTAATAATTATGATGAGCCTAAATATGATGATGTAAAGTTCACCACTAACTTGATATCCCTCAGGGAATCAAGATTACATAAATTAGTTGTTAAGATGGAAGTGTTTCCATGCGTAGATATCATTGGGAAACCTATTGATCTCTTATACATGTACCAATACCACTGTGTACTCTCCCAATATTAAATTCAAGATTGTAGACATCTCTACACTGATGTTCAAATAGTATTACAACTTCTTAGAGTAGACCAACACTTATGACAAGGATATCATTGACACCTAGACCCAAACTCATAATATCTATGAAGTCTTGTAGTATGGTCTGAGGACCAAGATCACTAGGTAAATAAATATAACCTTGATTCATATATAATCAAGACATTTTGAGAGGGAGTATGCACTGATATGCTACTACTGAACTAATTGTATGGGGTAACTAACATGATACATGTTAATAAATTATGGGTGCCCCTATTGAGATTCACCATGAAGGGAGAGGAGATTCCATATTTGGGGAGCCTCATCACCTTCAACCTCACTCAGTAGGTGAATGGGGTCTATGTGAGAGGTAAATTTCACATGATGTCTTTTGGTGGATGCTATCTATGCCACCCTAGACTTCAATAACTCAGCCTTCTATCTATGGACACTAATGGGGTCCAGGGTGCACATAGTGTTTTACAAAATCTACATACACTACTTTTGGAACAACATTTGGGATATTTTTACCCCTTTTACCACATTATATATCAAGCCCTTAATGAGAGGCCAATGCTAAGACTCAGATGAAATGTGGGATTCCATCCAACCCCTTAGAGCCTATTTGTACTATAAGGATCACAACATAATCAGGGTGGAAGGCATCTTAATGGATCTTATCTTTCTACCATATACAATCCTAGACCACCTCACAAAATAGGAGATAGCACACCAATTGACCAATGACATCTCAAGTCTCTACCTCACTAGGAAATAAAAGGCCAATCCAACACTCCCTATGGTCATTGGTCACCATGAGTACTTAGGAATTACAATCCATGTCCCAACACAAATACTCCTTTAATTTAGGTAAGGTAGAACATAGAGATTGAGATTTTTGGGTCATAGTATAGGCTCATGTGGAGACATATCGATCAAACCTTAATATCACCTAGCATTATGAGGGCCACCTCGATGATGTAATTCACCTTAACCTAGTAAATTATGTAGAGGTGATTGTGAATATCGAGTTAATATCCCACTATAAGGTCCCAGCACAAGCACATCCTAGGCCTATGTTAAAAGAGATTCCTACTCCTTTACAACCACCTCAAGTGCACCTAATCTTTCCATAGCCTGTCCCATAAGGACTTGTTGTCAAGGTCACAACAATAACAAAGAGCATTTCTCAAAAAATACTATAAAGTGTCCCAACTACTACAACTACTTTGGATTTAACATATACCTCACCTAAGGTCACTTATTAGGTAAAACAGTCCTAAGCTGTTAGTGTTCTTCACTTTACTAATAGCTCAGAATCATAAGAGAGCCCACCTCAAGACCAACCTATGATGTCCCTAAAGGTGTCAAGCCCCACTTCTAGTTGTACCAATCATCCCCTTACTACTCCTAGTTTTCCAACCCAAGTGAAACCTTTACCTTTAGTGACTTCCCCTATGCCAACCCCTACAAGTGCCTAGGTTCCACTTGGCCCTCTAGCTTTGGAAATCTTTGGTACTTTGAGTTTCTTGACTCATCCAAGCTTTTATACAACCTAATTTTAGTTTTATTCAACCTCATTACCATGGTTTGTTCCATCAATGACTCTTGGACTAGTCTTGAAGGTAGCATGGTCCCTTATAGAGCTTAAATCCCAAGTGTTCATGCATTCTTAGAAAACCCAGCAAGTATAATTTCCACTATAATAGTTGTCCCTCTAGGTATTCCAATCACTCTTATGACTCCCATAACTTTCAATGCTCATATATTCAAAGTTTTCATCACTCCTACTACTTCATTAGGCTTGATGGTTATCACTCTACCCCCATAATATCCACCTAGGGATACTTCTATTGCTCCTACTTTAGTATCCCCATTATAGGTAGACCTAAGCAAGAGGCCAAAGAATAGATAGAGAGTGATTACTCACAAACAACTTGTGTATCCCCCAAAACATTTATATTTCCTACCTTGAACCATCCATCACCCTAGGCCCCTAAGGATTTAGCTTTAAGGAACTAATTTCCTTGTTTACCATGAATAGTGAGCTCCCATGCACCATTAGCCCTCAAGTCTCCATGATTATTAATCAATGGAAATATCATATGTTCCCTTGGGATTATTATTTTTTAGTTTTTCCCTTTAATCCCATGACACTTACCCCACTCTTCACTCCATTTCACCCTTCACCTTCATCTCTACCTCCTATATTTGTGCCTCTAACTTCTACTTCAGTTACCACCCCTCATGTGTCATCTGTCACCACCTTGAGAATTTTAGTTGGGTATGGATGGATTGGGCCCATTGGATCCTCAAGTACACAAATACCATAGATGGTCTAACGTAGGGACCCAAACATCCAATTATAATTTTATTGGAGTAAGGGATTATGGAGAGGGTGATCATGCAAACCTTCACTCAAGAAAGGAACTATGTGGTATGGAGGACTGAATAAGATATTTTCTCCCTCACCAAAATGAGGACTATGAGTAGAGAATAAAGGGTAATGGAGGACCTAGTTTCAATGCTCTAAACCACCAATGATCTCTTTAAAAATTTAATATAATATATTAAAGAGTAGGTTAATACTCTTGATTCCCAAGTAAGGATTACCTTCCTTATAGATCTGATTAGCAAAAAAAGAGGTAGCACTCACATAGTTGTTTGAAGCACTCAGGGACGTGGTTGGATCTCTCTTCAAGAGTAAATACCTTCTCCAAAGAGCAAAAACCTACCTAGATGGGATCGTTCACATGGATATCAAGTTTAATAAGGTGGTTGCCATCATAAATAAAGGGAAGTTCCTAGAATTGAAGTCGGTGCCCCTCATGGACCTAAACCTATATCATACCTTCATGGGAGGTATGAGAACATCGATTGAAGATTGGTTGAGAAATACTAAAGCCACCATAAAACCTTTGAAAAATATAAAGTATTAGATACTTGCTTACTTTAATTAAGTTAACATCATTGATATATTTCACCTAAATGGCACTTTGCTTGGGAAAGAAGAATTTAGAGTCTACTTGGCACACTTTAATGAATCCATGAGGAGAAAAATGACAAAATATAACAAGATTGGAGCCAAGGATATCTTAGAAATTACCACCTAGTATAATCTAGCATTATCTAGGTGAATGATGTGAAGGTATCATTATAAACTCCTCTTAGGATACATTCCAGTCTATTGACCTGTGCATAAGTGATCTTCCAAGAACCACATCTCAACCTGTAGAATATTTTTCAAGAAGCTAATTTGGTGGAGCAAGCATAGGTAGTTTAGAAAGGTGATCAGAGGTAATTAGGAAGTGTACCACCACTAAACTAGAGTTTATTATCTCTATGGGCCTAAATTTTCTCTATGATAATGTGTCACCATCCCTTATATTCTCTACTTTGTTGTTTATGGGTGATCTCACCTTAATGATTGAGGATGTAACTATTTTGGGCCATGGTGGATTAGTGTGGGATATCATGCTATTTGGAAGTGGTCCCATCTCAATTCATATATATATATATATATATATATAATTTTTAAGCACTTTGTTAGGGTCAACACTTTTTGTAATCAAACACTCTAAATATTAATACAAGTTTTATCTTTCTATTTACAGGATTTTCATGAATGTCTTCTAACTTATCTATATTAATGAGAAATGTTAGCATTAAATAACTAAAACATGTGTTTTTTTAGGTGTATACATTAATTATAATGAGAGTTTATCTATTATAGTTTTTTTCCTTAAACTCTTTTTACTTTTCCCAAACTCTTATAGATTTGTGTGATTAGCAATAGAGCTCTTATGTGTTTACTTATAGAAATTATCTAAGAAATAAGCATTTGTCACTTCCCTTTGACTTCCCCCCATGTGTTTTTAGTTTTATCTCTCATGAAACTCTAAATTTAGTGGTAAAATTATAGTTAAACATTCCCTTACATCTCATATCACTGATGTTGTTACTTAACCCAAAGAACTTCCCTTTCTACCTTACCCTTCTTCCCTTTGATGTTCATTTTCTATCAAGTGATCTTTCCATTATATTATAAATTATGAAGTGAATTATAATGAGATTAACTCATTAAATTATATTAACTAGTGTGAAGAGGTTTGGTATCAAGTAGGAAATAGGGATTAAACCTTTGGTGGTAGCATTTCATCTCTTGGAGATTTATTTCAAGAAAGCTATTTCATGGAGCTCAATACTTACAACTCATGACCGGGATTGTTTAAAAAATAATCCTAAATTAAGAGGATGAAATTACCTTATTATCTCATAGGCTTCACTCAATACACTTAATTTAATAAGTATATTTGAGGCACAAAACATTAGTATGAACAAAAAATCCCATCCACATTATACCATTACCTTTAGTTTGTGTATAATGAAAAATTATATATTATTTATGAAATCCTTACAAGTTACATGTCCCCATAAAAAAACATGAGATATTACCTAAAGTGTGTCCTAGAGAGTAAATTATTCAAACTCATGGGGTATCTGCTACTATTTCACCAAGTAGAGGAAGTGTTCTCTAATTTTACTATTTTTTAATCTATTTCTTCATCTGAATCTTCCTTATGCTCTTCTTCACCATCTTCAAATTATTCCTCATGTTTTACCTTGACTTTTATTTGTGACTTCCCAAATATTATATATTGTAAAGTAACCTTCATTTTATTATACCAAAATTTCATGAAATGATTTTGCACAGTAATATTTATTATTCTCAAAGAGTCTAATCAAGTATATCCAAGAACCATATCCTCACCATCCATATCCTAGGCATAAAAATATAAATTCAAAACATATTTGTACATAGTAGGCTTCAAATATTTAAAAACTTGAATATTTTTACTATCTACTTGAGCTTCCTTGTTTTCTTTGCTTGAATGTGTATATGTTGAGCCACATCCATGTTGATGAATTTGTACTTGCTTCTAGGGTTTATGGACACAATGAATTTATTCCTTTGAATTCATTATTTCGAAAGAGTCTAACCAAGGATATCCAAGAACCATATGCTCACCATCCATAACCAAGGCATAAAAATATAAATCCAAAACATATTCCTACATAGTAAGCTTCAAATCTTCAAAAACTTGAATATTTTTACCATCTACTTGAGCTTCCTTGATATTATTTGCCTGAAGGTGTCTATGTTGAGCCACAATTGTGTTGATGAAGTTATACTTATTTCTAGGTTTATGGACACAATGACCTTATTCCTTTGAATGCATCCATGAAACTAAAATATTGTCTTTCATTTATTTAGAGCTAAACTATTATAATCCTTATTATCCAAATCCTCTTCTTCCTTTTCAAGATCCATTACCTCTCCTTCTGAACCATATGTATCCTCTTCATTGTCATCATTATTCTTTGTCTCTTCCTCATCATCATCACATGCATTCTTTTCCTCATTTTCATCATTTGCTTCAACTTAATGTTCTTCTTATACATTTTAATTATCATTTTATTCCCTTTCTTCCACATCATGATCCTCAACTTCTCCTTATGCATCATATGTAGCTTCCTCTACATCATAATTATTTTCATCATCCTTTTTTCCTTCCCATACTTACCCAATCTACTTATTTAAATTTGATACAATATTTTGCATGCCCACTAGCATATCTTAATCCCCTTACTGTAATCTTATTTTTAATTTGTGACACATAAAAAAAACTCAGGTTGATGAAAAAACCATAAAATGTCAATAACTCATGTGAAACTAATCACAATAATCCAAGATTTTTTAATTTGATCGGGTAAACAAACTAGTTTTACAAGGACCAAGAACCATATAAAAGAGTTATACAAAAGAGTAGAAGGCCCCAAAGACCAAAATAGAAAAAATAAATACAAAAACTAGAAAATTAAACCCTTAAGAAGCAAAAAAAAAAAGCAAAGTACACAGATTAGGAGGGGGGCCCTCTGATGGTTCTTTTTCTTCTTCAATTGTCTTATCAGGTACACCCTACTTATTATTAGAAACTTTAGCCCTCATCCTATTACCAGGTCCTTCAGTGTCATCTTGGAAGAAGATCATCTATATCTTTTTCTATCCCTATTCCTACAAAGGGGTTTTCTTGATAGGAGTCATGCTAGGGATATTAGGTGGTGGGGTCTCCATCACCTTCAAGAGCTATTTAACTAGAGTCATGTTCACCTTATTAGAATGGATAAAAGATTAGATAGTCATGTCTATTTTCTTATTCAAATCATTCCATTCTTGAATGAGTTTTGTCAAGTTCATCCTGGCCTCATGCAACTTGTTTTTGAATATATCCAATTGCTCTTTGTTGTTTTCCATTTCTTCAAATAGGAGTTTACCTTTCTTGATGACCTCCCTAAACTTTCCCTCATCTACAATAATTAGTTTGGGATTAGGTACAAATAAATTCAACATGAGGTCATCAATGGGGGTTTTGGATTGGTTAGCTTGGGGGGTATTGGTAGAAGGGTGGTAGGATCTTGAGGTAGGGTGTTTCTTTAAGGAGTCCTCCTTGATTGAGGACCCCCTAGAGGAACCTTCCTACCCACAAGGTTTGGCCATGCTTTACCAATATCAACATGAGACCTTGGTGTAGTATAGGGTTAGATTTATTAACCTAGTGGTCAAGAGTGGTGATCTCAAGAGACTTTAAGAGATATAATGGGAGATTAATATTATGTCCCTAAAAATGGTTTAATAATAAAAAGTGGTGGGATAAAATTAAAGTATGCTTACCTTCAATTATTAATTATTTCATCACTTGAAGGCACACCTCAAGCCATTACCATGGGAGATTAGCATGGGGGAACCCCTTCTTATCCATTTTACAAACTCATGTGTGCAAAAGAATCATTGGAGGACTTCTTTCTTTTTAGACTGATCCTTGTACACCTTCACCTCATTGCATAGATCATAACCATAGATTCACCTATAAACTCCTCTATGACTCTGATTTTAATTCCTCTCATCTTCAACACATTCTTATTCTAACTAGAAACAAAATCCCTTGAAACATTAACATCATGCTTGATAATCCTCAACATCAATTATATGATTCCACCCCATCATAACTTCTTCCAGACTTTCTTTAGGCCCTACAATTTGGAACAAGAGGTTGGTTCTAAAGGCTCCCTATCACCCCCCATTTTATCTATGTCAGTAGAACTAAAGAACATGTTTATGAGGTTTTGGAAAATCTTGGTTTGAATGGCTCAAAATATACTTAGAAAGCCCATTACCTCCCTCCTTAAGAAATAAATCCACCTCACTTTTTCATAATGAGGATTTGAAACCCATCTCTTGATGAAAGATGTTTGTGTGTGTGTCAACTTGATTGCCATATTATTCCATTGTAATTTAATTTCATATATTTGATTGAATACGTTTGTAGATGTGGCCTCCTTTGTGTAAGATTTATATGATAACTTCCTTGTATAATATTTCAACATTTGTGAAAATTTGGTGGAAATTTTCCAAAATTTTTATCCTATAGATCAAACTATGAAAAACATAAAATCCCAATAACTCACTTAAAACTTATCAAAAAATATCAAATTTTTATTTTAGCTTTCATGTATGCTGATACAAAATCAATAAAAATTTCAATGAAAATTTCTTAAAACTTTAGAAGATATAATAGATTGATTATAAAACCTAAAATATCAATATCTCCCTCAAAATTGATCATCAAACCTTGATTTTTTACTATTAAATCCTTACAATTGTTTTCAACTCTGATAAAATTTTGACAAATAAATTTCAACATATTGAAATATATAAGTGATTCTCCAAAATTAAGGTTTCACCCATAATATTTTCCCAAATAGATGCTCTAATACCACTTGTTATGATCCACACTTATAATACTTGTGAATATTTATAATATAATTTATATAAACACAACACAATAGATATTGGTGGGCCAAGATGCCCAAATATTCAATATATGTAGAAATAGAATAATTACACTTAAGGTAGGGAAAAACCATATAATACTTATTTAGAAAGGAATAATTACACTTCGAGGGGACAACCTCCAATATCCTTATTCTAAATAAAGACTCAATACTTGATTTATATCCATTAAAATGATATTAATCTCCTCTATATAGACCTCTATACAAATAACAATGGATGTGTAACCTCATAATCTCAATGTATGCCAACCATTACTCAATGTATTAATTCCACAAGTTACTCATTTATCCTAATATATTGGACCTATGTAAATAACTAAGGGGGATTTGTGTCACATGTCAGCATTTTCATCAACCCATATACATTAATATATCATATCTATAGGTATATATCACTCCTATATAAATAAGGTAATTAGATAAGAATACATCTAAACTAAATTACAAAAGATGGATGAGGAAGGCATAGTCATTTTGGAACCTAAGGAGACATTTTAGACACACACTAAAAGGTTACAAATAAGGGATATTAAGGAGTATTTAATCAAGTGGAAAAATCAAAGAATTATTGTAACAAGATCTAGAGTTTTTCAACATTGAGGGCAATGTTTTTTTAATGGGAGGGGTATGATATGCCCTTAACCTATAGTATGTCTAGGGATATGTGTATCTAATATATGGCTTACATCACATTTTATCTTATCTTGTCACATTTATTTATGTTCACATATTTTTAGTAGGGTTGGCCTATGGAGTAACCATGTCCTAAGTAGGGTAAATATAGGAAGTATTGGTTAGTACTTGAGGATCATATTATGAACTTTGTTCTTATTTATTGGTTGTGGAGGTTTCCCCCTTAAAGTGGCTTAGTCATATTTATCAAGTATTCTTCTTTGCTATCAATTATAGGTGTGGATATGATTATTTTGTTCTCATTATTGTGTTATATTTGTGTTAATATACTCATGATATTTACATTTATATACATTATTATGAACTAACTTGATCTATATAATTAATTTCATTATAATTAGTAAGAGAAAGTGGATTAGAAACATATCAATACTTTTGGCTATGATGGGTTCAAACTCATACTCATATTCTTTCCCAAAATATTTGTCTCTAGGAGAAGAGGAGACCCATGACTCCCTCCTTCAATTTATAGTTAACTAGGTCAAGGTAACTATTGAAATAAATAACTTTGGCATGCTAACCAACCTACTAAGCCCTCATATTAGGAATGAAAAATGATCTAAAAGAGAAAGGCATTACCATTATTATCATTACCCAAAGTAATATAAGTAGATGGGTCACTAGGGTATATTTTTATTTGCTTGTTTGTGATAATTTCATTCACTTAGATACTTCAAAGTTTAGCTTCCATTTTCATGGAAGTATAAAATTAGGACATGGTTTAATGTTTCAATGACATTATAACCATTTTATATTTCTATATGTTTTATTTTATTTTAATGTTGTGTGTTTACTCTCTCTCTCTCTCTCAATAATAAGACATTTACTATTAATGTAAAAAAAAGAATATGGTAAATGTATTTGTTGACCAAAATTTGACTTTTGGTCAAATTTGGGCACCCCTAGGAATTTTTTTTATTTTAAACATTTGAAGTGGTCCTAATATGTTTTCATGGGAGGTATACTTGTTACATGATGCCATTTAAAGTCACATTAGTTTTGGTTTTAGTTGCATTAGTTGATTTGTCCTTTTGGGGGTCATTTTATGTCATTTTAAGAGTCAATAATGCATTTAGCACATTTATCAAGGTTCTTAAGTGTCATATTTTAATTTAAAAAATCCAATAATCTATTTTAGATGTCAGGTATGTCAGTTATGTCAAAAAAAATTAGTTTCCCTAACTGAAGTTGTAAAAATTAGTTGAAAAAGAAGAAAAATGGCACTTGTACAGATTCTTGGGAAGTGTGACACATGGGAATTATCTTTTGGGGTCTTTTAATTCTTATAAAACTAACCTCCATGATTTTTTTGATCTATAATAGTCATTTTAATGCCAAAACCATTCTACACATTTTTTGCTCTTCTTGGCAGATTAGAGTGACCCTCAGGTTTTTGCTCAGTATGGGAAGCATAGGTAAATTCAAAAAAAAAAATTTGGTAGGTTATTTTAAAATAAAATACCTTAATTTTAATATAATTAAATTTAAAAACTATCAACTAATTTTTATGAAAAATCTTATCAAGTTGATTGTGCAGATTTGATAGCTATTCAGTGTACCCTTCAAGTTTTGGCCTTGTTTGAATAGATCCATACAAACTAGTTACTTATGTTGGTTCCAAATGATTTTTTATTCCTCCTCATATGGTATCAATTATTTTTTCATGATTCATGAAGTTTGGATGACCAAAATTTGTCTATCATGTAAGGGGGTGTCACCATGTGTAGTTTCAGTTAGAGTGTTTTGATTTTCTAAGTGTATCTCTTCTATAGGTGACTTTTTCAACTAGAAAAGAGTGTCCCATAATCTCTTTGGTAATATCAATACTTATTTCCATGTTTTTATCTCATCATAGCACTCCTTGGGTAGCTTACAAACTTGTTCTTATTCATTTGCCAATTTCATGCTTAGTTTCAGTTGAGTTTCTTGTACAAGCTTGTTCACTCTATATATGAAATGGTAATGGAAGTGTCTTGGGATTTTAAATACTTTAGAGGTTGAATAAGGATCCATTTTCACATTAAATGAGGCATATAATTGACCATGTGTTCATGTTTCAAGCTATCTCAGTCATGTAATGTCCTTGTTTATTGAACTCTATGAACATACAGGTGATTGTCGCATAATGGAGGGTGTTTTGAAGTTATTCTCATGATTTTATTGATGGAGGTTATCCTTTTTAAGGCTAACAATTTTAATTAAGGTGTTAGGAGACCTTCAAACAACCATATCACTTCTCAATCTCACTCTCACTACCTTACAACTTAGATTTTCATCTACAAGACTCATATTGATGTCATCCTTGAGTGTGAAAGGTTTGACATATACTCTAACTTATTGATAAATGGATAAAGGTGTGTTAGAGTGTTGAATTGGAGCATACAATTTCATATGCATACTTAAGTTTCATGGTATGCACTTATACCTCACTATGGTGTGTCAAATACCCACCTACAAGTGGCTAGATAGAATGTTTGAATGCTTAAAGGAACTGAATGAAGTGTCTTGACACCCATGTAAGGTTGTGGAACACATAATCAAGTTTTGACAAACCAATGCAAATTTCAATTGAGTAGAAGGAGTATGAAAACATGTGTGAAGACCAAGAGAGATGTGTTTAGGGAGATTTTCTCTAAAATGGTAAAATAGAGGTCCCATGGGTTTATGTTGGTTCTCCACAATAGGCTTACAAGTAATCTTAAAGGATTTGAAAAATTGGAATGGTTTTTTTATAGTATGGACTGAGCTCATGCCAAAGGTAAAGGTCAAAAAGTAGAGGGTGACATGTTTTTGAGGGCATCAAAAGTGATTTAAAACACATTGATTTGTTTCAATAACATCTATATCCCTAATGGAAACAATGACCATTTTTTGCTTTGAGAAATAATATGGAACATCCACACTTAACTAGGTTCCTAGGTGAGTTGAGTGACATGTAAACTATCTAAAAAACTATATATAAAGTTGATAAGAAGTTCCATGACACCTTTCATGTACTCATAGTCCATATAAATACCTAAAGATTCCACCTATAGCTACTAAGGACTGTGGATAGACAATGAACAAGATTTATCACCTCTTAAAGTTGGCAATACACTAGAGGTGATTAAAATGATTTCATTCATGCCTCAAGTGACCCTAAGGAGTTTTTAAGATATGTTTAAACCTTGTGTTGTAAATATTGTCATTGTTGTCAAAGGTCTAGCATTTTTGGTGATAAAGGTCCCATAACAGCTAATGGTGTTTTTAATGTTCATATCTTGGCTAATGCGTGTTAATATCTATTTAATATTAACAAATATATTTTTGGTTGCATAAAGTCAAAATAGGGCCCATGGAGAATTCAAAGAGTCACCAAGTTAATACAAAAGAGGTTATGGTGCATTTTTCCATGAAGAGTCATCTTAAGGAATTCAAAAGGTCACTGAGACAAAGATAAAAGGGGAAAAGATGAATTTGCTCATGAAAGGTCACCTGGTGACTTTTCAAATGAAAAGATATAAAGGGTCATGCAAGTTTGGCATACTTTTCCATGAGGATTGAAGGGACACAAAAGGTGAATGCCAAAGCTCATTTGGAAAGCTATAAATAAAGGCTTGAGAAGCTACTTGTAATATGCAAGATAGTGTATGGTTTATATTTATTTTATATAAGAAAAGAGGATAGAATAGAAAGAGATATTGTAAAGTTCTATCATTTATTGAGTAAGCAACATTGAGAGATAATTGTGTTTTATACACTAGAGGAGTTTGTGTTCCTATGGGTTGGTGTTCACAAATCTTTGCAAGGGGTTGGTGCTCCTATGAGTTGGTGCTCAAAAATAATTGTTGTGTTGGTGCTTGGAAAAGGGGTTAGTTCTCCTACAAGTTGGTGCTTATAAACTTTTTAATTTGATTTGGTGCTCTTTCATATACTTGAGATTATTCTCTATGGTTTTTTCCATTTTGGGTTTTTATGTAAATCTTCTCTCTCTCTCTCTCTCTCTCTCTCTCTCTCTCTCTCTCTCTCTCTCTCTCTCTCTCTCTCTCTCTCTCTCTCTCTCTCTCTCTCTCTCTCTCTCCATGTGGTGCATATTGCTTTCAGTTTTATTGCATATCTTAAGTGAATAGTTAAGTGGAATTTGATTGAGTAAAATATTTATAAGATAAATGATATACTAATTCACCCCCCTCTCAGTATATCCCATGCTTAAAAATTGGTATCAAAGCAGGTTCCTTTTGAAAAAGTTCTCCAATTTGAAGGTAGATCAGGGAAAACATGATGGTTGGATCACATGAAGGTTTTTCTAAAAATAAGGCACCTTTATTTGATGGGAAAAATTATGCTTTTTGGAGTATAAGGATGAGGACTTATTTTATGGCCCTTGGATTCAACATTTGCAAGCAGTGGTGGAAGAATATGAAGAGTCATAGACACTTGTAACTAATTTGGTGGAAAAGAAAGCAAGTGAAAATAATGTTAAAGCTTTAAATACTATTTTATGTGGTTTATGTGAATCATAATTTGTTAAATTTATGCAATGTAAATTTGCTCATAAAACTTGGGTAAAGCTTGAGAATATTTATAAAGGTGATGGAAAGGTTTAGTAAGCTAAGCTTCAGACTTTCAAAAGACAGTTTGAAAGCTTGAAGATGGAAGAGTAAGAAAATATAGTGAGTTATATTTTGTGGGTTGATCAAATAGTTAATCATATTCAAAGCCTTGGAGAAAATCTAGAAGAATCAGTGGTGGTGAAAAAAGTTTTAAGATATCTACCAATGAGATATGATGCAAAGGTTTTAGAAATTGAGGAGATGAAGGATCTAACCAAGCTAAAGATGGATGAACTACATGGAATTCTCATAGCATATGAGATGCAGATCAAACAAGAGAAACCTTCAAAAAAGAAATTTGCTTTCAAGACATCAAAGAAAGACAAGGCTAAGATTCAAGAATCAAATAATAGCTCTATCGGTGATGAAGATGGCAATGGAGACTTATTCATTTGCAATCTAAAAAGGGTATAAGTAAATATCAAGGAAAACTACCTTTCAAATATTTTAATTGTGGAAAGATTGGACATTTTTTAGCTAAGTGCCCAGATAAGGGTAATGGTGACAATGAAGAAGAAAATTCTACATACAAGAAGAATATCAAAGGAAAATTCAAGAAGGGATATAAGAAGAAGAGTTTATATTCTAAATATCCTAGCTCAGTCGAAGATAGTGGAGTCAGTAATTCAGAAGAAGAAGATATTTATTCATGGCCCTACATGAAGATGCCTCTGAAATCAAAAGTATAGATGATCAAGAAGAAGAACAAGATGAAGCTGAAGTGAATCTAGAAAGAGAACTCATTTGTGGGTTGGAAGAGTTAAAAGCTATTGAGAAGAAAAATTGAAGATTGAAGCTCCAAATCAAGAAAAATGAAAAGGAGTCAAAGGAAATAATTGAAGATATACAAGCACACTTTGAAGAATCCAAGAATAATAAAAAATATCTAATGGCATAGTTGTAAAAATTAAGTGAAGAATGTGAAAAGTATTTTATTAAAATTACTTCTTTAAAAGTAGATCTTGAGAAAACAAATAAAGCAATCAATGATAAAGCAACCAATAATTCAAAATTTGAGAAAAGCACTAATATATTGAATAAGATATTAGAAATCCAAAAATCAATATCAGATAAGATAGGTATCAGATTTGAAAAGAAAAAGAGCTATGTTGAAGCTCTTACAAAAGAAGAAATAAAAAGGAAGCAGTTAAGAATACAGAGGACATCTCAAATAATGAAGGTTGGAAAGAATAGAGCTATAAAAAGCAATCAGGTCAGAGATACACAAACATGGTCTATTTTTATAATTATTATTTTTATTGTAATGGATAGGTCATAAGAAAATAGATTGTCAAAAAAGGGCTAAAAATTTTAGAAATAAAGAGAAGGAAACTCATGTAGAGTCAAGTAGAAGCCACAACTCTTTTGCTCCTCTATTAGGTTTTGATGAAGAGGCTATAATATGTTACAAGTGTAATAATTTTAGACACATAGACAGGTACTATAGAACCATGTTTGAGTCAGTTAAAAAGGATCAAAATTTCAAGGCTCCATTCATCAAGAAGAAAGTATAGACATGTACATGGCAGAAGAAACAACTTGAAGATTTTATGTTGGTCCAGACAGCTTTGCATACAAAAAATGAAGAAAAGTTATGGTTCATTGATAGTGGATGTTTGAGGCACATGATAAGAGACAAGATCAAGTTCATAACATTGAAGAAGATCAATGGTAGCAAATTGAAATTCAGAGATAATACTATTACCATAATTACCAAAAAAGGTACACTAAGTTTGGATAATGGTAAAACTAAAAATGAAAATGTTTTGTATCTAGAAGGTCTTAAGCATAATCTTTTGAGTATAAGTCAAATGTGTGATCAAGGGAACACACTAAATTTTTATGTATAAGGTTTTGAAATTATGAGAAAAGATTTAGATGTGTTGGTTGCAAATGCTTAGAGAACAGGTAATAATTTGTATATGTTATTAGATATCAAAGGTCAAAGATGTTGTTTGAGTCAAATTAAAAAAAGTTGGATATGGTACAGGAGAATAAGACACATAAATTTTGACCATATTGTCAACATTAGTAAGAAGCAAGCAGTCAAAAATCTTCCAAAGATTACAAAGCCATCCAACATACTTTGTGAACCTTGTCAGCATGGGAAGCAAGCTAGAAGGTGGTTCAAAACAAAAGAATACTCAACCACTTAGATGTTGGAGCTTGTTCACACTAATTTGTGTGGACATATGAGAACTCAAATCACTCAAGGTGAGAAATATTTTATATTGTTTATTTGTGATTTTTCACGTATGACTTGGGTAATTTTTAAAAAAAAAAATAGAAGCTTTCAGACATTTCAAATCAGTCAAAGAATTAGTTGAGAATAAAACTAGTTTGAAGATTAAGTTCCTAGGATCAAATATAGGAGGAGAATTCATGTCAGATTAGTTTATTGAGTATTGTGAAGACCATGGAATAAAGATACATTATTCGATAGCCAAAACTCTGCAGTAAAATGGAGTAGTTAAACAGAAAAATAGAACAGTTCAAAAGATGGCGAGGACAATGCTAAATGAATCCAAGATACCAAATAAATATTGGAGAGAGGTAGTTGGTACAGTAGTGCATATCTATAATAGAGTATTATTAAGAGTTAATAGTGACAAGACTCTTTATGAGCTATGAAAAGACAAACTAGCTACAGTTGATTATTTTAAAAAATTTGGTAGTAGATGCTTCATAAAGAGAACTGATGAAAAATTGGGTAAGTTTGAATCTAGAGCAAATGAAGGTATATTTCTTAGTTATTCTTAAAAAAGTAAAGCTTATAAATGTTATAAAAAAAGAACCAAAAAAATAGTTGAAAGTGCAAGTGTCAAGATAGAAGAAGATGGAGCACAAAGAATCAATGATCTAATAGACATTCTTAAAATCGTTGAAGAAGAAGATTTTGAAGAATCAGATGAAGATAAGAAGAAGGAGAAAAAAGACACCAAAATCCCATCCAAATATTTCTAGAGAAATCATAATGAAAGTGACATCATCAGGGATATAAATGAAGGAATTCACACTAGAAGAATGATGGTAAGTGAATTTGAGTAAGTTAATTTCTCTTTGTTATCCAAAATTTAGCCTAGAACTTTTTTAGAAACTAGACATGATAAACATTGGGTTAAGGCAATGCATGAAGAATTAAATCAGATAGAAATAATGATACTTGGGAATTACTACCTAGAACAAAAGATCACAATATGATAGGAAAAAAATGGGTTTATAGAAATAGGTTGAATGAAAATGGAGAAGTGACCAGGAATAAAGCAAGATTAGTATGTAAAGGATATGATCAAATTGAGGGAATAGATTTTGAAGAAACTTTTTCACCAGTAGCAAGGTTAGAGGCTATTAGAATGTTTCTTGCATATGCAGTATTTAAAATTTTTAAAGTGTTTCAGATGGATGTTAAGTCTACTTTCCTAAATGGGAATCTAAAAGAAGAGGTCTACATTGAGCAGCTAGAGGGATTTCTTCTCTCAAATGATAGTATCCATGTATTCAAATTGAAGAAAGCACTGTATGGATTAAAACAAGCTCCCAAAGCTTGGTATGCAAGACTTGATAAATACTAGTAAGATCAAGGTTTCAAGAGAGGATTTGTTGATAATAATCTCTACATCAAAATAGAAGGTAAGTATCAGTTGATTATTGTGGTATATGTTGATGACATAATATTTGGAGGTAACATTAAAAAGATGACAAAAGAATTTTCTAAAAATATGCAAAAATAATTTGAGATGTCTATGCTTGGAGAATTGTCATTTTTATTAGGGTTGCAAATTTTTTAGTTAGATAAAGGAATTTTCATATCTCAAAGTAAATATGTCAAAGAAATGTTGAAAAAGTTTGGTTTTAAGGATTGTGCATCAGTTGGTACACCAATGGGTACAAGGAACAAGGTAAGTAAAGATGAAGATTCACCCATTATAGATCAATCTTTATATAGATCTATGATTGGTAGTCTTTTATATTTGACAGCATCAAGGCTAGACATTATGCATGTAGTAGGCATGGTTGCAAGATATCAGGCCGCCCCAAGGAGAGTCATGTTCAATTAATGAAGAAAATACCCAGATATATCAAGGGGACATTGGATTATGAATTGTGGTATTCCACAAATAGATATTTCACTTTGGTTGCTTATAAAAATTTAGATTGGGCAAGTTACTTGGATGACAGGAAGAGTACAAGTGGAGGAGATTTCTTCCTTGATGATAACTTAGTATCATGGATAAGCAAAAAGTAGAATTTAGTATCACTTTCTATAGTTGAAGCAGAATATATTATAGTGGTATTGTGTTTTACTCAAGTGATTTGGATGAAGAAAACTTTGGAAGATATTAAGGTAAAATATGATGAACCTATTTCTATTTTTTATGAAAACACAAGTGCTATTAATATTCCTAAGAATCTAGTGATGCATTTAATAAAAAACATATTCCTATCAGATATCACTTCTTGAGAGAGCAAGTTGCAGATCAACAAGATAAGATGGAATATATCAGTACTATAGAATAGATTGTAAATATTTTCACAAAGGCACCACTAAAAGACACATTTGACTATCTATGGGAGAAGTTGGGAGTTATTTCTTTTACTTTATACCATTGAGGATCAGCATCAGTTGAGGGCGAGCTAAGTGTTAGCTTCAGGATAAGCCCTTTGTCATTGATGTCAAAGGGGGAGAAGAATAGAAATAGATACAAGAATAGGTATAGGTGCAGAAATAGGTACATGTTATAATAAGGGGGAGTTATTATATGTTTTTTTAGATGGCAATATCTGTAGGTTTCAAGATGTGGTAGTTTTAGTTTGAGGTTGCCATCAATGACAAATGGGGATATTGTTGGAAATATTGTCATTGATGTCAAAGGTCTAGCATTTTTGGTGATAAAGGCCCTATAACATTTAATTGTGTTTTTAATGTTCATATCTTGGCTAATGTATGTTAATATTTATTTAATATTAACAAATATATTTTTGGTTGCATAAAGTCAAAATAGGGCCCATGGAGAAGTCAACGAGTCACCAAGTGAAGAAAAAAGAGGGTATGGCACATTTTTTCATGAAGAGTCATCTTAAGGAATTCAAAAGGTTACCAAGACAAAGACAAAAGGGGAAAGGATGAATTTTCTCATGAAGGGTCACCAGTGATTTTTCAAATGAAAGGATATGAAGGGTCATGCAAGTTTGGTGTCATTTTCCATGAGGATTGAAGGGACACAAAGGGTGAATGCCAAAGGTCATTTGGAAAGCTATAAATAAAGGCTTGAGAAGCCATCTGTAATATGAAAGATAGTGCATGGTTTGTATTTATTTTATATAAAAAAAGAGGAGAGAATAGAAAGAGATTGTAGAGTTCTATCATTTGTTGAGTAAGCAACATTAAGAGATAGTTGTGTTTTATACACAAGAGGGGTTGGTGCTCTTATGGGTTGGTGCTCACAAATAATTATTGTGTTGGTGCTCGGCAAAGGGGTTGGTACTCTTAAAATTTGGTGCTTGTTAAATTTTTAATTTGAGTTGGTGATCTTTCATATACTTGAGATTATTCTTCATGGTTTTTCCCATTTTTCGTTTCCACGTAAAAACCTGGTGTCTCTCTCTCTCTTATGTGGTGCATATTGTTTTCAATTTTATTACATATCTTGAATGAATGGTTAAGTTAAATTTGATTAAGTAAAAGATTTATAAGATATATGATATACTAATTCACCCCCCCACACTTTTAGTATATCTCATGCTTAATACCTTGTTTCAAGTTTGAAAAAGTGAAAATAAGCTACAAGCAGGGCAGTATAGGACTCAGTTTGATAGTTCCATTACAAATGAGAAATGATAAATTAAAACATGATATGGTGATGTGTGATCACCACAATGGGAATGGAATGTTGAAAAATTCATGAGATATGAACAAGGGAATCTAAATTTCACATACCTCTCAAGCACCCCAGATATACCTACATCCTCTATACGGACTGAGATAGAGGTCAAACAAGTAGAATGAAGGAACAATGCATAGACATGTAGCAAAACTATCATTTAGCCACCTTATGTGAGTTATGAGGTTTATCAAACAAGTTTGACTTTAAAATTAATCTTAAGAGGGTTTTTTCTCTATCATAAACACTATGGACAAAGCTAAAATAAGCTACAGGGGTCAAAAAAGTATTATCCTAGTCAAAGGGAGCATAATCAATTTCCAAGGTTAAGGGGACCTTGGAGGTTAGGAAGGAACATGATTGACTTGGAATCATAAATTTTAATGGACCCAAGACTTATAAATACCCTAGATACTCCTGATGATCAGGTCCATACCCTATATCATGCCTAAAACCTCACCTATAGGTCATATAGGTGAGATTTGATATAAACTATGGTAATTGACATAGGTTTAGGTTTCCTTGAGTTTTCCAAAGGGAGACATGGAATAAATTAGATATTATACATGAATGTGAAGGTTAAATTAGGTCTAAAGGCATATTTAGGGGATTTCCAAGAGGTAACAAACACCTACAGGCAAGACTATGACAGTCAAGGTAGGGTTTAGGAAAATGGAGGGCTAAATGAGTCATGAACCCTCTAGGAGTGAGAGGAAGGTGTGAATGGTTTAAATTGGATTAATCATGATAAAATAGATTCCTCAACATACCCAAGAAATTTTTTAAGTGCTTAAATTCTCCCCTCACTTTGTAAATAGACATCAATTTGTACAAGTAACTTAGGAAATCTCTTGCTTTAAGGGGTAAACATGGAGAATCTAGAGAAAGGAAAGTAGTAGGTGGTCATAAAATATCCATAATAATTAAATTATATTTAATAACATTTTTAGGTAACATACAGTCATAAAATTAGCTTGGAAAGGTCATCCACATGTGGGTTTGGATAAAAATGTAGGAAAATAGGGTTTTTTAGCCTTTTTTGGAAAGATTGAGTTGGTTAGGTGAATAAATGAGAGATTATGACCATAAAATTTGGTAAAAATTCTCATTAGGACATTATAAAACTCATAAAACTCTCAATTTACCATAATAAATTGGGATATATCTCTCTGTTTTGTCTCAGATATCAACCACTCAGGAAAATCAGAACTTTGGTTTACCAAGCAAAGGATGCCAAAATGAGAAAATGACCTAATATGAAGCATTGGGATATTTAAGAATTTTTTTTTGATGTGTATGTAAGGTGATAAAATTATTAGGAACACTCACAAAAGCTTCAGTCACTTAGAGTGACCTGATTGTGCATTCATACAGTCTAATTTGGCATGGTTCCACTATGCCAAGTTGGAAAAAGAGAGGAATGTGATGAAAGGAATGTTGGAGAGGTTGTGTTATGGATTTTTAAGCATTATTATAGTTTTATAATACATATTATACCATATTAAGTATGTTTTAATATCCTACTTGGTTCAAACTAGTAGAGGATATGCTAAACCCACTAGGCTTCTAAGAGACCTAGAACCATGTTGAGGTCTATCTTCATTTCTAAGCCTTAAAATGATATGTGGTTTATTAAAACATGATTATAAGGTGTAATATACATGTTTTATCTCTTTTAGTGTAGAGAAACCTACAAGAGATAAATTTATACCCTTGACACAATTCAAGAATGAAAAATGAGAGGAAAACAAGCTCAATGGGTGTTTTCAAATACTCATATCTTTTCTAAGGATATGCATGGGAACCACAGAGGGATTGAGGGGAGTTATTAGGGTCCCATGGAATAAATATTGTCTAATTTTTAGGTAGGTTCAACATCCAATTTTTATGAATAAATCTTAACACCTAAAACTACCTAAAACCCTACTAAAACCTTGGTTATGACCTGATGAGGAAAATGAGCTTGAAGAGCCATTGTAATTGTATAGTTTGGAAATTAAACCTATTGGATCATGGATATTACTCACTCAGGATATCACACATGTAAGGATATGTATATAAATATATAGACAATATGCAAACTATGGATTTTCTCACCATTTTTTGTGTTTTTCAAGGTCTATTATGTTTTAGAAGGTGAAATCAAGTTTTATGGGAATATAGGGACCTATTATAACTCTGTATGTTAATTTTATCCTATGTAAAATTTTCTAAGTGTCCAAACTAAAGCTCTACTTTCATCTAGTCAAAATTAGCATGATGCACGCAAGGGTGAAAAGTGTAGAAACCTTAATTAGGTACCCTTTTAAGGTTAAATTAGGGTATAAGTATATGGATGAGATTTTAAAGTGTAATTAATTCCATATCACGGATTTTAATATAAAAATAAATACTTTTTTGAGGCCAAGTGTGATGGGTGACTAAAACAAAGAGTTTTAAGACTGCAGACAATGATTGCTTCATTCTAGGAGTTTCCAAATGAGTAGGATCAGAACCAATGGATGTAATTTCATGCCTAAAGTCATTCCCTCTCATAAAAATCATCATACCTATCCTTATTTAGTGATTGGATGTTCAAATAGGTGAAAATTATGAAGGCAATTTTCTATGCACAAATAGGGAGTTTTATGCCACTTTTCACAATTTTCATGGCTTGTATGGACAATTGTACCTCCTAACATTGCATGGATCATCTCATATATGTTATTAAAGTATTTTTAACTTATTTTATCAATTTAACACATGTTAAAGTGACCTTTGGACTTCCTTTGCTTTGCTTCTCTCTCAAAAGCTATAAATATGCATTATTTTGGCTCTTTTTAGCAACCTCCATTGGTTAATGGGTAACTTTGGCCAAATTTTTACTTTAAATACTACTTTATAAATATATAAGTGATTTTTCCACTCACATGTTATACTATTTAGTATTGATTGTAATCTTATTGGTCTTGTCTAGTGAAAGATCTTTTCTAGCATGGTACTCTTGATTGTCTACCAATTTCCAAAAAGGGTATTGTTATAGGTCATTGTTAGTATTCCTTCTTAAACGTATAGGTACATTATAAGTTTTTTATGATTATATCCCTTCATGGAATCATCCATTACCCTCCTAAGTATCAAATACCTTCTTAAATCTAACATATGAAACACTAATGTGACAATGCATTGTTTGCCTTTAAGTAGTAGATTTTTAGTCAATTGGGAGGATATTAAACATTAATGCATCACCTTTTTTGGTTTTATTAGTTGTTTTCATAATCCATTTTCATCCACAATTTGATAGGTAAATAAGAGCTTCAAAAAGTGCATCAAGGGAACTAGCCCTTATAAAGATTCATCTCTCAACATTGTCACCCATAGCAAGAGAGATGTCTCCATTATGCCACTTGGATGAGGAGAGCTAGGCATCTCCTTAGGGGTGAAAATACAAGTGTCAAAAAAATTTGGTGCACCCAATAGTAATTTAAGTCCTAGAATATTATCCAAGATTGGTGTTGGTCTTAGCATAGTTGCAGTTACAAGAACATCTACATTCAGTACCTAGTGACTCCGTTGAATTTTCTAAATATTTGGTTGATGATAGGTTCCTAATTTACATGCTAAAGGTGATCACTAGGTCTGTTGCTAAAGGTTTTCCTTTTGAGTTTGTGCAATTACCCTTATATTCTACTAGAAGGTTTAGGTTTGTAAACACCCATCCTTATTCAAGAGAGTTTGTGTTTAAGAAGTCCAAGTTCTTATTGATTTCAGCTCCTAATATACTTGATTCACACTCCAATATGTAGAGGCTTTTCCCTTTTGTGGATTTCACCAGGCATCTCCATTAAACCTTTCCTAATATGACCAAATCCTAGGAGCAACCCTTAAGAGTGTTCCATCCTTTAGTGGAGAAGGTCCTATCACAGCTATTGACAATATTAGGAATATGGAAATTTTTTGTAACATTCATAACATTACTCAAGAGAATTTTTCTATCATATTTTTATAATAATCTTTTAAAGGGAAAGCCTTATATTAGTATGGGACTTTACCTCACAACTCCATTGATACATGGGATGATCTAGGAGATGTTTTATCTAAGAGGTTTGAAGAGAAAAGTGATCATCTATCACTAGTTGAGTATTTAACCACTATCAATAAGGCACCACAAGAATTGATGCAATATTTTAACACTAGGTTTCAAAATACATGGGATAAAATCCTAGCTCTTGTGAGGCCTACTCCAAACTATGTCTTCTTATATTACTTAGCATTAAATAGTGACATTGCCATGATGATTCAATCCATGGGTGGGAATATATTGCCTTTTACCTATGACATAGCCATAAATTCTAAGAATTGTCTTGTCCAAGTGGGAAATATTACTCCCAGGCCACCAATGCTAATATTCCCTAATTTTTAACCTCCTAGCCAAGTTGCATTGCCCACTTTAGCTCCTTTGCCTAATCAAGAAAGGCCTATTATTTCTCCTCAAAATGAGATCCATGAATTTAAAAATTTTCTCAAAATTTTCACTAATGATTTATCTTCCCTCAAAAGGAAACAAGCCCAAGGCTATAGGCCATACTAACCCTACAATCAGTTTGGGCAAACCAATAGACCTCATTTTTGAATCAATATGCAAAGACAAGGTCAAATCACCCATGTTAGACCTCATCAAAGATATAATACTAATGCTCCCTCATCATATAAAGCTATTATTCCTATTCAAAATAACTTGGTTCAAGAATAGCCATGCTATCCATCTTTTGAGCAAAACCAAAGAACAAGTTACTTATGCAAATGAAATGCACAACTAAATCATGGCAATGCAAGGAAACTAAGCACCATAAATTCCAAATTTTGAGATGTCAATGCAACATGGGATGGAAAATGGCCAAGTTCAATTTGATTCTACTCTCATCAATCACTTGGAGGGAGATTTTTGTGCCATAAATCATTTGGCAAACCCAAGCAACATCAATGTTAGTGTATCTTCAAAGGGCTATTGAAGAGGCTCAAGGAGTTAATCAAGGACCTGTTTTGACCCCTACATCATCTCCAATGGTAAGTGGGTCTAATTTAGCTCTTAAGGTGCAATAAAATTAGAGATTTTAAAACATAAGGTCATCCTCTATGCCTTCACCTCCACAAGCTACATCACAAGGTGCTAGTGCTCCCAAAGAGCTTCCTAAGGTGAGTAATCCTTCCATCAATATTGTAGACCAGATGAAGAAGTTACATTTGAATATCTCATTATGGTATTCATTGATAATACTGGGACAAAAATATCTACTTCAAAAGTAAATTCAAGGAATAAGTAAAGAAGTTGGACACGCTAGGAATGAGAATGTTATCTTCGTAAATGGAACTCAACCCATTGATGAACAAGCAAAGAAAGTTGATAGGACTCCTCTTTTATATTTGTCTCTGATCATTGTTGATTACTTAGTCCATAATTTTATCATATAATTGTACCAAGCACTTCAATCATGCCTAAGGTCATAACGGATAAACTAGGCCTCAAATATGAACCAATGGCAAAGGGAGTTATACAATTGGATGGATCACTTGCAAAGACATTGGGAATAGTCAAAGATTTGAATTTGATTTTACATGCTTGTCCCACTTTTTATATCACTCATGATGTATTTTTGATAGACCTACCCCCATACTTTGCACTTTGTTTATCAAGAGAATTTACAACTAAGATTGGTGGATACTTGGTAGCCAATTGGTCCTACATGGTGTTTAGGACAAAGTATGGTACTAGAGTGAAGATTGAATCATAACCTATCCATATTAATCACTTAGAACCTTACATGACTAAAGTGTAAAATGTCAATCCAAGTGATAATGTAACTGGTTTATGGTATATTTTCTTTGATGGGTCAAGAAGCAAGATTGGGGCAGGTGGTGGAGCAATGTTGGTTTCACCATCCAAAGAAAGATACTACTCCACTTTTAGATTTAAATTATTTAGAACTTGTAATGTGGTAAAATATGAGTCCCTCATTCATGGCCTTGAATGGGCAAGGAAAATATGTGTCAAAGAATTACAAGTGTTTGGTGATAGTGAGCTAGTTGTGAACTAAGTTAGAGGGCAAAATTTGACCAAGAACTCTTTGCTCAAGTCTTATAAGCATAGGGTTTGGCATATCATGGAAGATTTCAAGGCTTTCAACATCACATCTATTCCAAGAGAGGATAACAATCATTTTGATAGGTTGGCAACAATTAGAGCTCAATTTGATGTTCTAAAAGGGATAAAAGAGGACAAGAACCAACCTCGTCTAAAAGTTATTATAAGGCCCTCCATACTAGATAATGTCACTAATTGGCAAGTGTTTAATAGTGATCAATAAATATCACCTTTTATAAAAGAGGAAGTAGTGTTTTCTTCCAAGAATCAGTCTAAACTACAGCAACAATATGGATGGTAGATTGTCTAATTAAAGTCCAACAAAATTCCTAAAGGCCTAGTCACTCTTGAGAGCATATTCAATGATGATGACCAGCTAAATAAAGAGAAGGTAATCATGTCTACTTAGAAATAAAACTATGAGAGAGTTAAAATATTCAAATATAAGTTACTTTCACTTGGAAAGGTATGTACTAGTGAAGAGAAGCATGCTTTCATTGAGTTATGCAAGGAGTTTTATGATGTCTTTGCATGGGAGTATAGTGATTTGAAGGGTTTTGATCCAAATCTAGCTCAACATACTATAGAGTTAGATTAGAATGCTAAGAATATAAAGAAAATACAAATTCCAATAAATCCCAAGATTGAGCCTCTCATGAGGAAAGAGCTTACTAAGTTGATTCAGTCCAAAATCATCTTTCCTATTAAGCATTCATCTTGGTTGGTAAACTTAGTCCTTATTAGGAAAAATAATGGAGAGATAAGGTTATGTGTTGATTTTAGGGACTTTAATAGAGTGTATTTTTAGTACCATTACCCCCTCCCTTCCATGGAACAAATCTTACAATTTGTGGCAAGTAGTGAAAGGTTTTCTCTCCTTGATGGGTATTCTGAGTACAATCAAATTTTGGATAAGGAAAGTGACCAATATAAGACAGCCTTTACTACTAAATGGGGTACATATGCTTCTATGAAACTTCATTTTGGATTGTCTAATGTAGGAGATACATTTAAAAATGTAATGGATATGGATTTTCAAGGACTAATCAATGATATTGTGTTAATGTATCTTGATGATATAATAGTTTTCTCCATGGATGCAAATGATCACTTGAATCACCTAAGGCATATTTTTAAAAGGTGTAAAGAGTTTGGGATATCTATAAACCAAAATAAATGTGTTTTTTTTTTCCATGAAGGCAAAATCTTAGGACACATTGTCTTCAAGAAGGGATTATCCATTGATCCTAAAAGGGTGAGTACCATCTTGGCATTGTCTTTTCCTAAACACAAGAAAGGTTTGCAAAGTTTCTTTGTAAAAATCAATTTCATAAAGAGATTCATTCTTGATTTTGATAAATTTGTTCAGCCTCTAAAATCCATGCTAAGGAAGGATGAATTTTTTACTTGGATGAGAAGGAGGAAGGAAAGTTTTGAAGAGATCAAATAAGCCATTGCCCAAGCTCCAACCCTTGCAAGTCCTAATTTCTCAAAAGATTTCAGTTTGTATACTTTTGGTAATGATGAAGTAATTTATTCCATGCTTACTCAAGCCAATGATTAAAATTTATAGCATCCTATTGCCTTCTTTAGTAAAGGTTTAGAAGGCTATGAGGTAAGATACACCTATGTTGATAAGCAATTAATTTCAGTTATTAGGAGCCTAAATAAATTTAGGCATATGTTATCTAATAACAAGATTCATATTTTTTTACCTAATCCTAGTGTCAAGGATTTCCTTTTGAGAATATATTTGAATGAAAAAAGGGTTGGTTGGATCACAAAAGTGATGGAATATGATGTGGAAATGAAGACAACCAAGCTAGTAAAGGGAAAAGGATTATGTGAGCATCTTGATTCAGAATTGAAAGAGAAAAAAGAGGTTGTTTTATAACTTAATGATGACCCTATGGTATTTGTACCTTCATCCATGAGGAGTTGGACACAAGACATGATTCATTTTCTTTAAATTAATGAGTATCCACAAAGTCTAGATAGAGATAGAAGAAGGTACTTTAGATTGCAATCCATTCCTTATGTACTTGTTGATGAAGTGATATTTAGGAAAGAATTTTTAGGTGTATTATTGAGGTATATTGATTTATATCAAATTGACAAATTACTATTTGGGTTTCATGATGGAACAACTAGTGGTCACTCTGTTCCAAGAACCACAGCTGCTAGGATTATGAGGGTTGGATACTTTTGGCCTAGATTGTTCAAGGACACCCATGTTTAGGTAAGAAAATTTCAAAAGTGTGATATTTTTTATGGCAAAAAAAAATATTTCTACCTTGCCTCTTCATCCAATCCAAGTTGAGAAACCCTTGATGTAATGGGGTTTGGATTTCATAGGCCTAATCAATCCATCTTCT
Source organism: Torreya grandis (assembly GCA_037957365.1). NCBI lineage: Eukaryota > Viridiplantae > Streptophyta > Pinopsida > Cupressales > Taxaceae > Torreya > Torreya grandis. Next base: position 2,108,847 of record JARHVA010001347.1, on the reverse strand, counting down.
AGTGCTGGTCACAAGTGGGTGTTGAATGCTACATATTATTTTACAAGATGGGTAGAGGTTGTATATATTAAAGAGTTAAATAAAATTTCAGTCCTTAACTTATATGAAGGTATATTAATAAGGTTTGGGGCTCCTTTAAAAATAATCTCAAATAATGTATTGGTATTTCTTAAAACAAGGACAAGTGAATGGGCTTTGAAGCATGGCATCTATCTTAGCACATCCTCCAACTATTATCATCAAGGGAATGGACTAGTTGAGTCCACAAACAAGAATCTAATTAGGATCATAAAGAGGATAATGGAGGAGAACCAAAGGACTTGGCATTCTAAGTTGAAGACAGCCATTTGGGTTGATAAGATCACCCTAAAAAGAGCAATTATAAACTCACCATACACACTTGTTTATGGAAGGGAAGATAGAATACCTATTTCAATTTAGTTACCATATTTGGACTTCACCAATAAGCTAAAATTGATGGAGAATAAGACCATGGAAGTCAAGTTATATGAGTTGATGGAGCTTTAGGAGATAAGAGATCAAGTTATGCAAACTATGAGAACTCACCAAGAGTAAATAAAGAGATACTTTGACAAGAAATCCATGCTTATAAGTTTCAAAGAGGGAGACATTTTCCTAAAATGGGATGAAGATAGAGCTAAACTTGGAAAACACTCAAAGTTTGATGCTCTGTGGAGCAGCCCATATGTGATCATACAATGCAAGCAACACAATGCATTCCAACTTTCAAGGTTAGATGGAGAGGAACTTCATATCCCAGTTAATGGGATATATATAAAACATTGTTACTAAGGTTCTCCTATCTCCTTGAACATAGTTTCTTGTTTTCTTTGTGTTCTTCAAGTGTTTAGGAACAAGTGTGAGTTTTGTCTTATGTTTTACCTTATTTTGTGTCTTGCTTGGTCTTGCTTTGTTAGTGTGTTGTGTTTTTTTGGAAAAGTCATTGTTAGTTGTATTCAAGAATCTATTGACTCCATTTTCCCCTGGTATGATAAGGCTATTGGTCTTTAGGATAGTAGGCATACTACCCCTATGAATCACCATTTTTTTACCAAAATTTGATTTTTAGTCAAATTTGGGCTCCCCTAGGCAAAATTTTTGATTTTAAACATTTTAAAGGGTCCTATTATGTTTTCATGGGAGGTACACTTGTTACATTATGTCATTTAAGGTCACATTGGCTTTGGTTTTTGTTACAGTAGTTAATTTGTCCTTTTGGGGGTCATTTTATGTCATTTTAAGAGTCATTAATGCATTTGGCACATTTCCAAAGGTGAATAAGTGTCATATTTTCATTTAAAACATAAAATAAGTCAATTTATATGTTAGGTATGTCAGTTATGTCAGAATTTTGTAGTTTCCCTAACTAAAGTTGCAAAAATTAATTGAAAAAGAATAAAAATGGCACTTGTACATATTCTTGGGAAGTGTGGCACATGGGAATGATATTTTAGGGTCTCCTAATTCTTATAAAACTCACCTAAATTCTTTGTTTGATCTATAATATTTTTTTGAATGACAAAATCATTCTACACATTTTTTGCTCTTCTTGGCAAACTAGAGTGACCCTCAGGTTTTTGCTCAGTAAAGGAAGCACATGAAGTTTTAGACAAAATGATTTTGGAATTTTTTTAAGATCAAATAAATTAATTTTCATCTAATTAACTTTAAAAATTATCAACTTTGATTTATGAACAATCACTAACAAGTTGACTATGCAGATTTGATAGTTGTTTGATACACCCTTCAGGTTTTAGCCTTGTTTGAATAGATCCATATGAACCAGTTGTTGATGTTGGATTTAAAGTATTTTTTATTCCTCATCAGATGGTCTCCATTATTTTTTCATGATTCATGAAGTTTTGATGACCAAAATTGGTCTATCATGCAAGGGGGTGTCACCATGTGTAGTTTCAATTAGAGTGTTTTGATTTTTTGAGTGTATCTCTTCTATAGGTGACTTTTTAAATTGGAAAAGAGTGTCCCATAAATTATTGGGCCATATCACTACTTATTTCCATGTTTTTTATCTCACTATAGCACTCCTTGGGTAGCTTACAAGCTTGTTCTTATTCATTTACCAATTTCATGCTTAGTTTCAATTGAGTTTGTTATACAATCTTGTTCACTCTATATATGAAGTGGTAATAAAAGTATTTTAGGATTTTAAATACTTTTTATTTTGAATAAGGATCCATTTAAATGAGGCATATAATTGACCATGTGCTCATGTTCCAAGTTATCTTAGTCATGTAGTGTCCTGGTCTATTGAACTCCATGAACATACAAGTGATTTCGACAAAATGGAGGGTGTTTTGAAGTTGTTCTCAAGGATTTATTGATGGAGGTTATCCTTTTGAAGGCTAAAAATTAAACTTAAGGTGTTAGGATACCTTCAAAAAATCATATCACTACTAAATCTCACTCTCACTACCTTGCAACTTAGATTTACATATATAGGACCCCTATTGATGTCATCCTTGAGTGTGAAAGGTTTGACAAATACTATAACTTATTTATAAATTTATAAAGGTGTGTTAGAGTTTTGAATTGGAGCATTAAATTTCATATGCATGATTAAGTTTCATGGTGTGAACTTATAATTCATTGTGGTGTGTCAAATACCCACCTAGAAGTGGCTGGATAGAATGTTTGAATGCTTAAAAGAAGTGAATGAAGGGCCTTGACACCCATATAAGGTTGTGGAACACAATCAAGTTTTTAAAAACTAATTCAAATGTCAATTGAGAAAAATGAGTATGAAAACATGTTTTAATACCAAGAGAGCTATGTTTAGGGTGGTTTGCTCTAAAATGGTAAAATAGAGGTCCCATGGGTTTATGTTGGTGCTCCACAATAGGATTATAATTAGTCTTAAAGGATTTGAACAATTGGAATGGTTTTCCTATATTGTGGAATCATCTCATGCCAAGGTGACATGTTTTTTAGGGCATCAAAAGTGCTCTAAAACACACTGATTTGTTTCAATAACATTTACAACCCTAAAAGAAACAATGACCATTTATTGCTTTGAGAAAAAATATGGAACATCCACACTTGAATAGGTGACTAGGTGAGTTGAGTGATATGTAAAAAACCTAAAATACTATCTATAAAGTTGATAATAATTTCCATGACACCTTTCATGTACTCACAGTTCATATCAATTCTTGAATATTGCACCTACAGTTGCTATAGGAGGACTATGAATAGAAAGTGAACAAGATTTATCACCTCTTAAATTTGGAAATAAAATAAAAGTGATTAAAATTATTTCATTCATGATTTAAGTGACCCTAAGGATTTTTTAAGATATGTTTGAACCTTATTTCAAGTTTGAAAAAGTGAAAATAAGCTACAGGTAGGGGACTCAGTTTGATAGTTCCATTATAGTTGAGAAATGGTAAATTCAAAATTGATGTGGTGATGTGTGATCACTTAAATGGGAATGGAATGTTGAAAAATTGATGATATATTAAAAAGGTAATCTAACTCTCACAGACCTCTCAAGGACCCCAGCTACACCTACAACCTCTGTACGAACAAAGATAGAGGTCAAACAAGTGGAATGAAGGAAAAATGCATAGACATGTATCAAAACTCTCATTTATCCACCTTATGTGAGTTGTGAGGTTGATAAATAAATTTTTACTTTCAAATTAATCTTAAGAGGGTTTTTTCTCTATAAAAAACACTATGGACAAAGCCAAAATAAACTACAGAGGTCAAAAAAGCATTGTCCTAGTCAAAGGGAGCATACTCAGTTTTCAAGGTTAAGGGGACCTTGGAGGTTAGGAAGGAACATGATTGACTTTGAATAATAAATTATCAATGATCCAAGACTTATAAAGACCATTGATACTCCTAATGATCAGGTCCATACCCTCTATCATGCCTAAAAGCTCACCTACAAGTCATATAGGTGAGATTTGATATAAACTATGGTGATTGACATAGGTTTAGGTTTCCTTGAGTTTTCCAAAGGGAGAAATGGAATAATTTAGATAATATATAGGAATTTTAAGGATAAATTAGGTAGAAAGGCATCTTGAGAGGATTTCCAAGAGGTGACAAACACCTACAAGTAGGATTGTCATACTCAAGGTAGGGTTTAGGAAAATAGATGGTTAAATGAGTCATGAACCCTCTAGGAGTGAGAGGAAGGTGTGACTGGTTTAAATGGGATTAATAATGGTCAAATATATGCCTAAGAATACCGATGACATTGATAAGGTGCTCAAATACTCCCCTCACTTGGCAAATAGACATCGATCCGTATAGGTAAGCTAGGAAATCTCTTGCTTCAAGGGGTAAACATGGAGAATATAGAGAAATGAATGTTATATGTGGTTCTAAAAGATCCATATGCCTTAAATAATATTTAATAACATTTTTAGGTAACATAGAGTCATAAAATTGGCTTGAAAAGGTCATCCACATGTGGGTTTGGATAAAAATGTAGGAAAATAGGGTTTTTTAGCCTTTTTTTGGAAAGATTGAGTTGGTTAGGTGAATAAATGAAAGATTATGACCATAAAATTTGGTAAAAATTATCATTATGAGATTATAAAGCTCATAAAACTCTCATTTTACCATAATAAATTGGGATATATCTCTTTATTTGGTCTCAAAGATCAGCCACTCAGGAAAATCAGAAATTTGGTTTACCAAGCAAAGGATGCCAAAATGAGAAAATGACATAATATGAAGCATTAGGATATTTAATTAAAAAAATTGATGTGTATGTAAGGTGATAAAATTATTAGTAACACTCACACAATCTCCAATCACTTAGAGTGACCTGATTATGCATTCATACATTCTAATTTGACATGGTTCCACTAGGCCAAGTTGGCAAAAGAGAGGAAAGTAATAAAAGGAATGTTGGAGATGTTGTGTTATGGATTTTTAAGAATGAATATAGTGTCATAATACATATGATACCATATTAATTATGTTATAATATCCTAATTGGTTCAAACTAGCAGAGGTTATGCCAAACCCACGAGGCTTCTACGAGACCTAGAACCATGTTGAGGTCTATCTTCATTTATAACCCTTAAAATGATATTTGGTTGATTTAGACATGATTATAAGATTTAAATATACATTTTTTATCTCTTTGAGTTCAGGTAAACCTACAAGAGAGCAATTTATAGCCTTGACACAGTCCAAGAATGCAAAATGAGAGGAAAACAAGCTCGATGGGTGTTTTCAAATACTCATATCTTTTCTAAGGATATCCATGGGAACCAAAGGAATTGAGTGGAGTTATTAGGGTCTCCTGAAATAAATATTATGGAATTTTTAGATATCTTAAACATCCAAGTTTTATGAACAAAGCTTAACAATGAAAACTACCTAAAACCCTATTAAAACCTTGGTTATGACCTGATGAGGAAAATGAGCTTGGAGAGCCATTCTAATGGCATATTTTGGAAATGAAAACTATTGGATCATGGATAGGAATCACTAAATCTCTCACAAATTCAAGGATATGTATGGAACTATACAGACAATATGTAAAATGTGGTTTTTCTCACCATTTTTTATGTTTTATAGGGTCTATGATATTTCAAAAGGTGAAATAAAGTTTAGGGTAATATAAGGACCTATTTTAACTCCTTATTATCATTTTATCCTATCAAAAAAAAATTAAGTGTCTAAAATAAAGCTCTACTTTTAGCCAGTCAAAACTAGCATGATGCACACAAGGGTGATAAGTGTGGAAACCTCAATTAGGTGCCCTTTTAAGGTGAAATTAAGGGTTATAAGGGTATGGATGAGATTTATAGGTGCCATTAACTCCTTATCACATATTTTCATAGTAAATTGAATACTTTTTTGAGGCCAAGTGTGAGGGGTGATTGAAATAAGGAGTTTAAGACTGCAGACAGTGATTGCTTCATTCTAAAACTTTCCAAATGAGTAGGATCAGAACCAATATATGGAATTGAATACCTAAAGGTATTCCCTCTCATCCCAATCATCAGACCTATCCCTAGTTATTTTTTAGACCTTAAAATAGGTGCAAATTATGAAGGTAGTTTTATATGCATAAACAAGGAGTTTTATGCCACTTTTCACAATTTTCATGGCTTGTATGGATAATTGGACATCCTGACATTACATGGATTGTCTCATATCTCTTATTCATGAATTTTTAAATGATTTTATAAATTTTACACATGTATAAGTGACCTTTGTACTTCCTTTGCTTTGTTTCTCTCTCAAACATTATAAATATGAATTCTTTTGGCTCTTTTTAGCAGCCTTCATTGGGTGATGGGGAAACTAATGCCAAATTTGTACTTGAAAGACTCTTGAATAAATAGAAAATTTATTTTTCCAGCCACATTATATAATATTGAGTATTGATCATAATCTTATTGGTTTTGTCTAGTGAAAAATCTTTTCTAGCATGTTACTCTTGATTGTCTACCAATTTACAGAAAGGGTATTATTACAAGTCTTTGTTAGTATTTATTATTAAGTGTATATGTGCCTTATAAGTGGTTTATTATTTTAACCCTTCATGGAATCATCCATTACCCTCGTAAGTATCAAATACCTTCTTGAATCTAACATATGAAACATTGATGTGACAATGCATCCTAAGTTGTGAGTTTTGTGTGAGAGAGGCTTTATTTGTCTTTAAGTAGTAGATTTTCAATCAAGTGGGAGTATATTAAACATTGGTACATCAAATTTTTTGGTTTTATTATTTTTTTTCCTAATCCATTTTCATCCACAAGTTGATAGGTAAAGAAGAGATTCAAAGAGTGCCTCAAGGGAACTAGCCCTTCTAGAGATTCATCTCTCAACATTATCACCCACATCAAGAGGGATGTCTCCATTGTGCCACTTGGATGAGGAGAGCTAGGCATCTCCTCAGGGGTGAAAATCCAAGTGTCAATAGTATTAATGACTTCTTCTTTTTTAGTAGTTGACACACACAATTGTATGTTTTAGGGATGTAAAATTTTATTTTAGTATAAACTATCAAAATATATCATGTTTTGCTTACACAATGATTGTTGTGTGCATGTTTTTCCTCTAGTTATTTATTTTATTTTAATATTTAAACTTTAAGATTTTATTTTCATGTAAATTTAAAAATATGGCATAGTCATATTGTCATAATGAAATTAAAACCATTTTATTTTATTATGCCCTTAGCCTATAGAGTGTCTAGGTAAATGTGTGTTTGACTTGTGGATTTCATAACCTTTCATATTATAATGTCACATTTCCCTATGTTCTCACATTGTTAGTAGGATCATACTATGGAATAACTATGGCTTAAATAGAATATAAATAAGAGGTAGTGGTTAGTCTTTGGGTATCATATTGTGAATTCTACTCTTATTGTATTTTTATGGAGGTTGCCCCCTTAAAGTGGCTCAATCATATTTATCAAGTATTCTAATATTTCATAAATTATTTTTGTGGGTATACTTATTATTCAATATATATTCCATTCATGTGAATTATCTAAGTAATTTTGTTATAATTAGTATTAGATATTTAATTTAGCAAGTTGCTACAATGTAGTTTCTTAGATCTAGAGTAGTAGTTGTCCTGAGAGCTAAATAAAAAAACACAACTTGTGATCCAAGAATAATTTATTCTTCATCACCAATTTTGAGGGGGTAAATTTTTTCAATTTTTTTTCTCACAATTGTGAAAATTATTAGTCATTGGATTTGTTTTGATGAGATGATTGCGACAGTATAATCCTCTAGTATACTTTTTTCTAAGCCTAAAACCCTAAACCTTAGGTTTTGTACATGGTTGTTCCAAACACTCATGGTCATGGGAAAGGGAAAGACACATCAGGAAAAATGCCTCACAAGGAGGACATGGAGTTTGAAACTTAATATTTTGGGATTTCTAGGTCGGTTAACCAACTTCATCTATCTAATTAATTTTTGTTAACCAACTTCATATTGTGTTATATTTTTATTAATATACTCATGATATTTACATTTATATAAATTATTATGAACTAAATTGATCTATCTAATTAATTTCATTTTAATTAGTGAGAGCAAGTGGATTATAAACATAGTAGGGCTTGTGGCTATGATGGGTTCAAATTCAAACTCATATTCCTTCCCAAAATATTTGTCTCTAGAGAAGAAGGGATCCATAATATTTTATAGTTAACTAGGTCAAGGTAACTACTAAAATAAATCAATTTGGCATGCCAACCAGCCTACTAGCCCCTCATAGTGGGAATGAAAAATTCCCTAAAAGATAAGGGCATTGCCATTATTATCACAACCCAAAGTAATATAAGTAGATGGATCACCAGGGTATATTTTTATTTTCTTGTTTGTGATAATTTAGTTCACTTATATACTTCAATGTTTAGCTTCCATTTTCATGGAAGTATAAAATTATGGCATGGTTTAATGTTTTAATTACATTATAGCCATTTTATCTTTCTATATGTTTTCTTTTATTTTAATGTTATGCATGTTTACTCTCTCTCTCAATAATAAGATGTTTACTAGTAATGTAAAAAAAATAGAATATGATAAATGTATTAATGAGTTCTTTTTTAATAGTTGACACACATAATTGTATGTTGTGGGGATGTAAAATTTTATTTTAGTATAAACTATCAAAATATATCATGTTCTACTTACACAATGATTGTTGTGTGCATGGTTCTCCTCTGGTTAGTTTATTTTAATATTTAAACTTTAAGTTTTTTTTCATGCAAATATAAAAATATGGCATATTTATATTGTCATAATGAAATTAAAACAATTTTATTTTGTTATGATCATATCCTATAGAGTGTATAGATAAATGTGTGTTTGAATTGTGGCTTTCATAACCTTTCATATTATAATGTCACATTTCTATATGTTCTCATATTGTTAGTAGGATCAACCTATGGAATAACTATGGCTTAAATAGAGTATAAATAAAAAGGTAGTGGTTAGTCTTTGGGTATCATATTGTGAATTCTACTCTTATTGCATTTTTATGGAGGATGCCCCCTTAAAGTGGCTCAGTCATAATTATCAAGTATCCTACTCTTTCATCAATTGTTTTTGTGGGTATACTTATTCTTCAATATATATTCCAATCATGTGAATTATCTAAGTAATTTCATTATAATTAGTATTAGATATTCAATTTAGCAAGTTTCTATGACGTAGTTTCTTAGATCTAGCGTCGTATTTATCTTGAGAGCCAAATAATAAAAAAACACAACTTGTGATCCAAGAAGAATTTATTTTCCATCATCGATTTTGAGAGGGAAATTTTTTTGAAATTGTTTTTCTCACCCTTGTGAAAATTATTAGTCATTGGATTTATCTTGATGAGATGATTGTAGTAGATTAATCCTCTGGTATATTTTTTTCTAGGCCTGAAACCCTAAACCTTAGGTTTTATACATGGTTGGTCTAAACACTCATGGTCATGGGAAAGGGAAAGACACTTCAAGAAAAGTGCCTCACAAGGAGGACATGGAGTCTGAAACTTCATATTTTGGGATTTATATGTTGGTTAACCAACTTCAATCAGATATGCAAAGCATGGTAAATAAATATGATTTTAATGTGATGAAAAGGGGGCATCAATGTGATAAAAGGGTACATGGGATGTGAAGTCTCAATTGGAAGATATTAATAGGATATTGATCACTCTTGTGGTTTGTATTCCATAGTGAAATAATATTCCACCATTCCATTCAGGTTCACTCAACTAGAATAATCAAAACTTGAATACCAATTCAAAGAACATGCTACCAAAAGTGGAAGTGCACAAGTTTTATGGTAAGGATCCAGTCACTTAGATTAAATAAATGTAAAACTTATTTTATCTACATTAGACCCCTTATGAATAAAAGGTGGTCATGGCATCTCTATATCTGGAATTCGTGTGGTTCATTTGATATAGGTGGTTCTTGTTGGAACATTAATATTCATGGGTTGTATACTTGTATAAACATATTATTCCATATTAAATAACTTAAGGTTATTTAAATTATAAAGTGAAAAACTTATTTGTTAAGCATAAAAATTAAAACTAATATCTAGTCATTTAGAGGTATAATTAGTTGCAACTTAAAAGGTATAACAATATTGGTGTATAATCATTCACTTCACTTTATAAAGACATTTTCCACATTGTGGAATATATTATAAGGTAATAAATTCAATGTAATCAATTCTCAGATAATCAATTCATGAAAATATATGTCTAGAAATTATTGACCACCATATGTGTGAGGTTGTAACTCCTTGAGAGTTATTGTGAATATTTTTGAGAGAGAAGTGAGAAGAAAGAGGAGATATTGGATTATTTAATATTTCTCAATATAATGGATAATACTTTTTATTTGTGGGTTTTTTTCCTCTTAAGAGGTTTTTCCATATTATACTTGTGTAATGTACTCATTCTTTTTCTATACTTCATTAATTTCATTTTTAAGATGTTTCACATGTTTAGTCCATCTTAAAATTATTTTAAAAATAAAATTCATTTGACTCTACTAACTCTAGCATGGTACTAGAGCCTGTTGTTGTTATCTTAATAAATTTATAAGGTTGTTTTTATTTTATATTCCAAACCAGTAAGTATCACTCGGTATTAGGAAAAATTAATAAGATATGTGACATCCCTAAACTACATTTAAAACATTAGATATCATACCAAGTTGTTTCCTTTTTTTCTTTATTGACTCAACCTTTCTATATAGCTCTCCCAATCATAGGTGAACGTGTTTCATTTTTATTATTTCACTTGCATTTTAATTTTGGTAATCCATTAGTAATTTTAATTACTACACATGTTCCTATTGGTTCCATTATTTTATTTATCTTGAAGTTAGTTTAAAATGCCTTGATAGACATGGATACAAAATGCAAAACTTTACAAAAGGCATGTCATCTATTTGATAAAATCCCTGAATGCAAAAGGCATTTAAACTATTTGACATAGTTTCTAAACAAAATGTTTTTATGTGGGATGTGATTATTAAAGGATATACCTATAATAAACCTTGTAAGATAATTTTATCCTTTACTATGAAATGAAACTTGTAGGTATAAAGCTAGACATGTTTACCTTATGTTTTGTTTTGGCTCAAGGCATGCACTTCCATGACAGTTTACAAGTGCAAAAATATATTCATGATTTGAAGAACTAAAATTCACTAATAAATATTTCTTATATTCTAAATTTTAATATAATTCATGGTAATACCAAAAAGTGACAGAATCATGGGTAGGTTTGGCCTACATCCAAACATCAAAGGCAATAAAATAAACTAGTATGGATTGATTTTTTGCATAGAATTACTAATTAGTGGATAACTTTCATCACTTCTTATATTTTTATGGTTTAATTTCATGTTATTATTTGTTTGTAGTTATACTAGTTATAATAAACCATAGTATAACTACTTGCACTTGTATGGGTACATAGTTCATAATGTACTTATTATGTGACAAATAATTTCCTACACAATAATGTTTTTATTTATTCGTACGATCTATTCATTTTTTTAGAACATGTTTTCCATGTTATGATTTAGTCATAGTGTTAGATTGGTCGTGTTCACACTGGCTCATGGTTTGAGTTATTTTTTCAACCCAATTTTGTCTTAGTTATGTTCGCACCTAATCATGGACTTAAGCTTGATTTGGAATTTGTTTTATTTGTTGGATTTTTTTCTAAGTGTGCACATAATATCTTATTGTGCACCTATTTTTAAAATCCACTTGTATTTGGGTTTATCTTAACAACCAAGTGGTTGATATGAAACCAACTCATTGACAATTTATCAGGCATTCCTTATGCTTTTCCTAAGCTGACAGTAGATAGAGGATAATTTGGTTTTGTATATTCATTGTGAGAAAATAATGAGATTGATTGATTATTGTGCATAATTATTTCTTTTGTATCATGTGTGAAATGATATTTTAATGATGTGGTAATGGTGTGCAATATATATCTTTATTTGCATGAGTGAATATTTCATTCTGACATGGTATCAAATATAGATGCACTTACAAATGAAAGGCTTATGGAGAGTTGTGTTTGGTGACTTTCTTCACTTTAAAAATGAGGAAGATAATGTGTGACTTTCATCCTTGTAATATGAGGCACTTTATTTCATTTTCCTCCATGTTTATAATAGTTTTTAGTCTCACATTGTACATGCCATGTCACCTAAGGAATCTTAGGACACTATTTTAGCATTGTTTGAGGATGTCACTTCACCTTCAATTGTTCCTCTTCCTTCTCCTCCCTCTTATGGTGAATATTTTTTTGTTGGTGATAGTGTTGATTTTCCTCTACCATATTCTCCTATTTGTGAGGGGTAAATTCTTGATGGTCATTTGCATAAATAACCTTTGACATTTCCTCCTCATGTTGTTTCTTGTCCTCTTTCCATTGTTTATAAAGTCATGTTTCTTAAGGATGAGACACATCCACCATATCGTTTTACTTATCATTTTGCATATATATTTATTGATGTTCATTTAGATTAGGTATCTTCACCTCCTCTATATATTGTTATGCACCTATTTAAAAAACCAAGTTATGTTGAGTGTATCATAATAACCAAGTGATTATTGTGAAACCAACTCATTTACCTATTTAATATGCACTCCTTGTGATTCTCTTTAGCCTGTAGAGAGGATTCTATGGATTGTATATTGTTCGTGAGGTAATAATGAAGAGATTATTTTGCACAAAATTCTTTATCTAATTATTGTGTGGAAATGATGGCTTCTATGTGGTAATGGTGTGTAGGAGTGATCCTACGGTTGTATCAGTGCATATTGAACTTTAATATGTAGTGTGATTTATTTTTTTGTATTTTACTTTTACTATTTAGCTTCCTATTAATCTTAGACATTATTAGAAATTAAAGGCAGGAAATTCTAAGTCATGTTTTGAATTTCTAAGACTTTGACCTTGAAAAAAATATTGGCTATGAATCATTTCCATACCTATTTAATTTTTGATGTTTATCTCTTACACTTCAAGTTTATTATGTAGTCCCTTCATGATGAGATAGTGAAGCAAGATTTAAATATATAGCCCCATTATTTTATCTTGATCCATTCTGATCTATTATCATGTTGCCCATTAGTTAAATCAATTGATGGTAGAGTATTTTGAAGTATACTCTGAAGGTCAATTACATTTGAAGTTGCAATATTCACACTCATGGACATATCTTCTATGTTAGATAATCTATACACATGATAAACAAATAAGAATGTTTTTTTAGTCTTACGTAATTCATGTTATCCAAAATTGTGAGTATTTATTCCATGCCAAACATAAAATATATAATCAATCTTCCTCAATCTCATGTCCATTTAAATGGTTCAAAAACAATGTCTTAATAATAAACTTTGGTTTCTATAATATGCTTCCACTGTATATTTTGGCATTATAAGTTTTTAAATATTGTAATTAGTTTCTTTGGATCCATTCATTGGTAAATGGTTCAATAACATTGGCCCTTAGATGGATAAATTGATCTTGGAGATGAGGGGGTTCATATTTTTACAAGACGTTTAGGAACTCATGCATGGTATTTAACTTGGAAATAAAAATAACCTTCACCTTGAGATTTAACCTTGTTAAAGTAATTCATCATTTGTATATGCTAGAAGATGTTTGATACAAGTTGGAGTATTCATGTTTACGTTATTAATCAAATAAACTTATTTATAAATAAGAGTAAACATTTTTTTTTGTCAATATTTTTCTATCATGGAATTGACTTGTATTTTATTTATCTAGGGATAAGCATATGATTACACATTTTACTTTTTACAACACACAGAGATCCATTATATACAAATATATATGTGTGGAAAGTGTGTGTGTGTGTGTGTGTGTGTGTGTGTGTGTGTGTGTGTGTGTGTGTGTGTGTGTAATTATTTTTAAGTTTCATTTGAAGTATTTTAAAAAATGGATTATCAAAACTTAATATTTGACAAATCCCACATGCTTAATGGATCAAATAAAAACATTTTGAAAATTAGACTTAAAATTGAGTTTATGGCTAGAAAACTATGGTTAATTGTAAATAGAATTGAAAAAACTCCTTTAGGTAGGCAAGCAACTTCTGAAAACACTAATGAATATCGACAAAGATCTCCAAAAGCCATGTTTATAATCTTAATAAGCATTAAGGATGAATTCCTACTTCATATAGGAAATCAAGAATCACCAATAAATCTTGGAAAAACCTTGAATCCATTCATGAAGGAACCAAGTTGTTTAAAATCATCAAACTCATCTTGGAACTAATGACAACTCCTATGAAAGGAGATGAGAAAATAGTAAATTTCCTATCAAAAATTAAAAAACATCAAATCACAATCAGATGGCTATAATTATACTCTAAATCAAGATCAACTACTTTATTTTATCATTCAAATTAACATACATGAAAATTTTAGTATTTCATTTCTATCATAAATTCGAAGTATCAAATTGAGCAGAATATACTTGATTTGTCTACCTTGTTTTCTCTTCTTATTCAATAAGAAGTTATGTAAAAATTTGACTCTAAAAATAATGTTACTCAATCTCTTCTCTCTCAAAATTAGGAAAATATTATTCCCAAAAATAATGGAGTTTAGTACTTTAAATCAAACTAAAAAACATCAAACTACAATAAAATAATGAGAACATGAAGAACTTGAACAAAAAATATAAGGTCAAGCTCCATGGAAATTGTAATTTGTGTAGTAAGTTTGGCCACAAAGAAGAATATTTTTATCAAAACTAAGATAAAAAGTAGGATTCTAATAAAACCATTTCTATTTACAATGCACTCTATATTTCAATTGACAGTGAATGGATTATTGACCATGGTGATTCAAGACATATCACCTATATGTATGATATTCTTACTATCATTAATGAGAAAATATACCTTGATGATAACTCAATAATATAAGTAGAAGGAAAAGGTAAGGGTAATATTGCTAATGGATTTCTTAACAGTGTTTTGTATGTTTGTAAACTCAAAAAAAATCTTCTATCTTGTTCTCAATTAAATAAAGATAATTTCAATTTTATTTTATATAAATAAGTGGTTCATTAAATATCAATCTAATTCTATCATTTTTGAAGGCATTCAATGAAATGATTTGTATATCTTTAACGGGTTTCCTAATGAAACTTGTTTTTCTTCTTGGGTTAGTAATGAAACTCAAATTTGGCATGAAATACTTGAACATGTTAATTTAAGGAGTCTTTGTGATATGTCAACACATGATCATGTAATAGGATTACCTAAAATTAAAACTTATCATGAATCTTGTGTAGATTGTTTACATGGTGAACAACACTCTCAACCATTTAACAAACATCATGATGCTTATTCTTCATCACCTTTAAAACTTATTCATAGTGATGTTATAGGAACACTTGAGGTTGTGTCTCTTAATAGATATTTTTATGATTTAACTTGTATTGATGATTTTTATATAGTGATTTGGACTTATTATATAAAGAAAAATTTAAAGTTTTATCAAAATTTAAAGAATTTAAAGCTTTAGTAAAGAATAGTTATAACCTAAAGATTAAGAGGTTTATAAATAATAATGGTGGTGAATAGGTTAGTAATGAATTTGATTATTTTATAATTTAATGTGGAATTCAAAGAGAACTAACCACTCCCTATTCACCTCAACAAAATGGAGTTGATGAAAGGAAAAGTATGAATCTCTAGAAATGGCTAGAACAATGCTACACTCTGCCAATGTCCTAAATTTCTTTAAGAAGAAGAAATGAACACATTATTTCATATTATTAATAGTTTTTCTACAAAATAGATTCACCAATCATCTCCTCTAGAAGTATAGACTAAAAATAAACCAAATGTTTCTCACCTAAGAATATTAAGAAGCCTTGATTCCATTTTTATTCCTAAAGCTAAAAAGAATAAACTTGATCCTACTTCTTACCCTTGTGTATTTGTAGGATATGGTGGTAAAATTAAAGGTCTAATAATCTATTATCCTTCTAAATGTGAGATAATTGAAAACATGAATGTTCAAATTCTTGAAAAAACATTTTATGTATCTTTTTTCAAAACCTTTGCATATTTCTCTTAATGAAGAAACTAAAACATTAGAATAATGTGATCCAAATAGAGATAATATGGATATTGAGTTTAATAGGGAGTCATCACAAAATATTGTTTTATCTAAAAGACCAAAATGGGCTCAATCTGTATTAAAAAATTCTAATATTGAAATTCTTAAATAAATGACTAGAATTCAACATACTTATCATGTTTTAATGACTTTGTATGAATGTGAGCCCCAATATTTTGAAGAGGATATTCAATATTAAATATAGAGTGGTGTCATGTAATATAAATTTGATGTTTTAATTAAAAAATATACTTGGGATATAGTCCCTCCACATCCTAAATGAAGTATCATTCGATCTTTGTGGCTTTACAGGATTAAACATAACTCAATTGGTAAAATTGACAAATTCAAAGATAGGTTATTTGTTCAAGGATTTACTCAAAAACTTGGCATTGACTATGTTGAAACCTTTGTTCTTGTTTCCAAAATAGAACTATAAGGTTTTTTATCTCTTTCCAAACAAAATTATTGGGAAATGCATTAGATGGATTTCAAAAATGCCTTCTTGAATGGTGGCCTAAAAGAATAAATCTATATGACTAAGCCTAAAGGTTTTGAATAACCTAAAAAGGAACATTATGTATTCAAGTTAAATAAATCTATTAATGGTTTAAAATAAGATCGTAAAGCTTGGTATTCTAAAATAATGAATTACTTAAAAAAATTAGGTTTTTTTAATTACTATTCTGATAATGATCTCTTTGTAAAATTTGAACATGGTCACATTATCTTGATTGTATTGTATGTGGATGATCTTCTTATCACTAGTAAAAAAACTAATTTAATTCATAAATACAAATATAGACTAAAATCAACACTTTGAGATGATTGATATAGGATTTTTTCATCATTTTTTAGGCTTGGATGTCTTTTAGGATCATTAATCAATTATTGTAACTCAAATTTAGTATTTCACATAACCTTATTATTAAATTTAACATGATTTATTTTAAACCTATCTCTACATCTATTGAATTTGGTGTTAAATTTGGTCCAAAACTTACATATGACAAAGCTAATCCTAATTTTTTTAGACAATTACTTAGTAGTTTAATCTACCTAACTATTTTTAGACAAAATATTTCTTATGTTGTAGGATTTGTTCCTAGATTCATGCAGGATTCTTATTTGGATCATTATAAATTTGATAAAATAATACTAAGGTATATCAAAGGAATAATTAATTATGGTTTATTTTATTCTTCCATTGATAATGCTTCTTTATATAGTTATTTTTATCTTGATCATGTCAACAATGTTATAGACTACAAGTATACTTTTGGATATGTTTTCAAAGTTGGTATAGGTGTTATCAATTGGAAAAGCAAAAATCAACCAAATATTTTTATCTATTCTACAAAAGTAGAATATATAAGTGTTATGGAAGCTGATAAAGAAGTTATGTGGCTAATAATATTATTGGAAAAACTCAATATGAATGTCTCTCATAGTACAACTCTTTTTTGTGATAATCAAAGTTGTATAACCTTAGCAAAAAATCTAGTTCAACACCAAATAACAAATAATATTGAAGTTCATATGCATTTTATCAGATAAAAAGCCCTAAATGGTGATATTGATGTTTTTTTTATCCAATAGATAATCAAATAGTAGATATCTTCATTAAACCTCTATATACTAATTTTTTTTAAGTTCTCAGCAATAATAGGCCTTTTAGAACTGTCATTGAGGGGGAGTTTTCATGACAATGTCACCTCCTAATAGTTGTGTTTTACCTCTTCTTCTCTATACTTATTCTCTATTGTAATATCCATTTGTAGCTAGTAAAGTAGTTATTTTTCTAGATATCATTCAAAAGTTGCATGGTACTCCCAAGATCATCGTAAGTGATCATGATCTTATATTTATAAGTAATTTTTGGATTTATTTATTCTTATGTTTGGGTACTCAATCGGATCAAATATCATCATATTATCCTTAATTTGATGGTCAAACAAAGGTGGTCAACAAACTCCTATAAGGGTATCTATCTTATTTTACATCAAATAAACAAAAATGATGGGCTTATTGGTTGATACTAGTTTAATGGTGGTATAATTTTTCCTTTCATACCTCTTTCAAAATGTCTCTATGTATAGAATTTTATCATATCAACCCCTATCCATCACTTCATCCTTGAGGTTTTACTTAAGTTTAAAACTATTGAATAACACATTCGACATCAACATGAGGTACTAGCGAGTCTAAGAGATAATTTGGCAATGTCACATAGTAAAATTAAGCAATAAGTGGATCAACATCACAATGAGAGTTATTTTGACATGGGTGATTGGATCTTTGTGCACTTGCAACCATATAAGTAGATATATCTGAAGCATAAAAAAAGGATTAAAAACTTTCTCCTAAGTATTTTGGCCCTTATAAGATCCTAAATAAAATTGAAAGTGTTGCATACAAGATGAAGCTACCCCATTCCACTCATATATATCTTGTATTTCATGTATCTTACTTGAATAAGGTAATGGATAGATATCTCTACCTAGAATGATTTATCAAAATTGGATGAAAAATACTAATTCATTATGGTACCTAAGGAGATCCTTTAGACATGCAGTAAAAAGTTGAGAACAAGATATATTAAGGAGTATTTGATCAAATGGAAGAATCATAACCATGAAGATGAAACATGGGAGGATTAATCTTTCATGCAGTAGCATCCAAATTTATTCAATGTTGAAATTAATGATGTTTTTAAGGGCAGGGGCATGTTATGCCCTTGACCTATAGTGTGTCAATGGATATGTGTGGCTGACATGTGGTTTACATAACTTTTCATATTATCTTGTCACATTTCTCTATATTCTTATATTGTTAGTAGGGCTAGTATATAGAATAACCATGGCTAAAGTAGAGTATATATAGGATGTAGTGGCTAATTTTTGGGTATCATATTGTGAATTCTAATCTTATTAAATTTTAGTGGAGGTCACCACCTCAAAGTGTCTTAGTCATATTTATCAAGTAGTATACTCTTTCAATAATTATTGTTGTGGATCTACTTATTTTTCTCATATTTCTATGATATATTATTCCATTGATATGAATTATCTGAGTAATTTCATTACATATTTCTTGATATTTAATTTTTATCTTTTTATTTTATTAAATTTTAATGTTATGTATATTTACTCTTCTCAAATGATAGGAATTTTACTCTTACTATTAAAAAATAAGATCTAGGATATGGTAAATGTTGTAATGACATTTTGTCCTTTTTAACTTGATGCCTAGATTTTTAGCATATATCGTTGATGTCTAAATAGTTGTATGCTACAAGGATTGGTTTTTGGTTCCTTATATTTTACTCTTAAACTAGGATTCTTTTGAAGCTTCAATTTTTTGGTTTTTAGGTTTATGAAAAGGTGCATTTCATATTTACACTATATATCTCCCTCATAGTAGTCTAAGAACTACATTCCCCTGATTTAACAATGTTGATATGTAAGCAACCATGTAAATTATCATAGGCCACCAAATAGGATTAAACATAGGTTATTTTATGACCAAAAAATAATTCTAAGGATTTTACAAAAATCAGATTGAGAGTCTTCACTTTCATGTAAATAGAGGGCACTTTGTATGTTATCTATCCATACAATTTTTATAGGGATATAAAAATGTACATTATATGTAAAATTATGTATCTTCCTCTTAATGGTTTAGGAGAACTACATGACCTTGATTCAACAATGTTGATATGTAGGTAACCTTGTCATTGCATTGTAGGTATTTTTAATTACACTTACCATTGTACTATGAGGGATTGCCAATAAATCTAAGATATTTACCTTAACATACATCATTCATGGCCATTATTACAAATATCCACCATTGATGTTCTACCACCACACTCTCAACTTACTTATGGGGCATTTCATTATTATCATTGAATTTTTGTCTTCTTCTTTTATTACAATTTATGAATGTATAAAGTGATGATGAATATATTTATGATTGTATAAATTTGTTATAAATATGTTTATGAATGTATGAAATGATTATAAATACATTTATGAATGTATGAAATGAGTCATTATAAATATGTTTATGAATATATGAAATTGATTTATAAATTGTATAAATGTATGAAATAATTTTAAATATGTTTATGAATGTATAAAAATATAGGGCATAAAAGCAAAGGCTATAGTGTAAAGCCACATAACTAACACTAATATATGAAGTGTGATTAGCACCACTAATTAGGTTAATTTAACATCATTATGTGAAGTATTTTTTTTTCTTTATTTTATTAAAATAGTGGTACAAATGTGGAGATAATGTGTCATTAATGTCACACAAAAAAGTGATGAAAATTCCATCACCTTTATGTCACATTGGCATGTGAAACATAAAAAGGTCACTTTTTAAATTATTGGTTTATGTCACCCAAAATTTTCATCACTTTTCAAATTTGGGTGGTCATTTATGGGAAAAATTTTAATCTTTTATTCATTATATTATCTTATTTGTATGGTGTTTGAAAGAAAAGAAATCAAAGCTAGTAGAGGTGATGGATTTTACAGATCAAAATTAGTTCAGGCATTGTGCAATAAGATTCAGAACAAGAAAATCCAAAGTTTTGGTAAGTTATCTTCCATATTTCCTTTTAAATATTTTTTGTCTAATGTTTTAATTGAGTTTTAATGTTGCAAGGCAAGAACATGATTTAAGAATATACATTTGAACTTTCATATCTAAATTGAGAAGATATGAATATATTTATTAATTCAAATTTAATCTGATGAATGGAAGTTCAATGTGAAGATATGTTGTATGAAAAAATTTCAAGAGAAAGCACATTTTTGTAATTCATTCATATTATTAACATGAATAAATATGGGGTGGAGTTCAGGAATAGAGTAAACACTGGTATTTTTATCACTCATAGGTGTATCCTCAACCTTTTCCTACTCTTGGTGGCTATATCCATTCTCAATAGTATTTCATTATCTACTCCCCATTAATAGATGCAAGCATAGTTGCATTGAAGAAAGAGTTCCAATATCAACATGTCTTATGTAACCATGAGTCATCATTTATGTCCACTTTTAAGATGCCTTACATAGTTCACAAGTCCTATGGAACCATTCATCTATTTTAAGATCGAATGGTTGACCAAGCCAAGGAAAAACTCATGAAAACTCTCATTAAACCTATGCACATCATATGATGTAAATCCATGAATTATTATAGGGTATTTGAAGTAATTAAGAGAAATTGGCAATGGGGTAGTTGAAGTGACTAAGATTTAAATATGTGGAAGTTTCAACGGTAGTGGAAATGATTAATTTTACATTTATAATAAAAATATAAACTTGGTAGAGTAAATAAATCAATAATTGCATTTCATTTATCACTTATACAAGTTAATGCTTCAGATTTAATAGTAATATGTAAACTAAATATTAACAAGCCTCCCCTACTTCCATGAGCTACTCAATTGATGTAATTGTGACTAGGGTCTCAACTAAGAGAATAATTATACCGTGTAACCCTTAGAATACACAATGGAATACACAATACAATCAAAGTGTAACACCAAATAACTCAAATCTTTATTTGATTTCAGCAACATGAAATACAATTTCCACACAATGAAAACAACAAATCAAACTCAAATGAGATGCATCACAACATTAGATCCTCAAATCTTTGCTTTCAAGCTCATGGTGTTTACAAGTTTAGATATATCTTAGAATGGTCATTATTATTTATCATTTAGTGTTTAATCAAATTTTTCTCCAAAAATGGGTCCCTTTTGTAGGAGTGTAGGGGCATGCTTATAAATGCATGAGACTCACCTACTTACATTAAGTGCTTAGCAAAATTATAATCATAGTAAATGCATAACACATCATGATGTTAATAGATCATAATGAATCATGTTACATAGTAACACAAGTCAGATGTACTATAAGACATCACATATAACATGTTATCCTCTTATATAGTTTTAATTGTTAGATCACCAAGACCATCAAATGTATTCATAAGATAGGCAATTCAACTAATAGTTATAAGAACCTCACATGAACATGTAGTCTTACCATAAACCTTATATTTTTTATCAATATCACACATATTACCACAAGGTTCCCAAATGGATTTGGAATGTGCAGTAATATTATACCAACTTTGAAAGCTCTGAAATAATTATACTAATGCTAAGTTTACTTTTGATATCAATTTCATGCTTTGATCTCACCATATTTTATTTCAATACTTATGTGATGAAGATAAATATCATCTAAAACCTTTATAACAATTGTATTACTTCCACAAAAAATAACTAGATTCTATGGTGACTTCACTAAATTCTATGAAGTTCTAAGAGATACTACATAACTTATAAATGTTTTATTGATCTTTGCATTGTTCCACCTAAATTAAAGACTTGAAAAAGCTAATTACACAAAAAAAAAAAAAAAAAACTTATTCAAAGTATGATAATAATTACACACATCAAATGACTTGCATGAAACATACAAATAAAGGCTTATTCACAATCTAAAACTTGCACAAAACTAGACTTAATTAACTTTCCTAATCTAGCATATTTTTGGTTGATATGGGCTTGTATCATACACATTGGGTAATTAAAAGAAACTAATCTCCTAAATATGTGCCTTTCATTGATGATATTCCCTTCTTTATAGCTTTTGATGCATTGATACATGTTGCATCTTCAATGTCTTAACCCTTACACTTGACCATGTATTCTTTGGTGCATGTCTTCTTGATTATTCTTGTGTTCATTACACATTCTACCTCTTCATGCTTCCTTTCTACCCCCCCCCCCAACTCTCCAATATACCTCTCCAAAATTATAATAACAATCTAAATATTTACTCCACCTATTATACCCTTCATGATAAAGATATAAATATTCACCATTGGAAATGGGTGAAATTTCAATTCCTTCAGGTAACTCAATCTCATATGCATTCTTTATAAATGTTTAGAACACTCTACACAATAAGTTCTTCCTCCACTTCAAATTATTGTATGCTACTTTTGGGAATATTTATTTTATTTAGTGTGCTAATACCATGTCTCCAACTTGATATTATACTTTTCTTTTCTTCATGTCTACACATTGCTCATATTGTGTTGAACTCTTCTTTAATTGTTCATTCACTTTCTTATGCATGTCTCTCACATGTTCTCCAAAATCCTTTGTGCCTGAACTTGTCCTTTCCTCACTTTTGATGTCTCATAGCTACATAAATCCTCTTAGACTTGACCCATACACAATCCAAAATTGTATCTTTCATATAATTATATTAACTAAATTTTAATATACAAACTCAACTTGTGCCATAATATTATCCCATGTTCCAAGCTTACCTTTCATTAAACATGGTAAAAAATTACTCAAACTTATGTTGATTACCATTGCCTATCCATTTTTATAAATATGATGTGTTAAACTAAACTAAAACTTGATGTTTAATTTATTATAGAATGTTCTTTATAAATGTCTTACAAAATTTACATCTATGTTTGACATTACGTTGCAAGGAAAACCATGCATCCGTACAATCTCCCTAAAAATCATGTTAGTAATGTTTGTTGCATCACTAGTATTTTTACAAGCCATTAAATGTGTCATCTTCAAAAATATATCAACTACTATAAATATTATATCATTTATTCTTTGTGTTTTAGGAAACCCTAAAATAAAATCCATATTTATATTATCCTAATGTCTCTCTAAAATAGGTAATATTTGATATAGCCCTGAATTCTAACATCTCTCTTTGGCTAGTTGACAAACTCCACAAACCTAAACAAATTTATGCACATCTGTGTCCATCTATGGATAAATATAATTCTCAACTACTTGTGTTAATTTCTTTTCATACCCAAAATTACTTTCCAAACATTCATTATGCTTTTCTCAAATCAAATTCTCTCACATTAGCTATACATAATTGTCTTCCTTTGAACAACAAACCTTCTTGAATAAAATAATCTAACTATGGTGTCCTATCACTACTCATTAGTTATGCATGTGTCTTCCATTATTCTTGAAAATATTGATCATATAAATATTTTTACTTTATAACATCAAATCATATGACTTCCACTCTCAATTCATTTAGTAATAAGACTTAGTAGCTTAATACATCTACAAATTTGTTTGACTTTCCACTCCTATGCTTTAACAAAAATGAATAGCTTTGTGGGAATTCAACCCACTTCATATGTCATTAATTCAACTTAATTTGATTATATATTAATTATAATGTTTGATGGTATGTATACATCATAAACTCATTAGGCAATAGATAATGTGTCCACTTCTTAAGTGTTTTCATAATTGCATATAACTCTTGATCATATATTGAATACTTGAATTTTATAACATTTAACTTCACATTAAAATATGCAATAAGTTTTCCTTTTTGACTTAATACTACACATATTATTAGGCCACTAGCTTCATAATATATTTGAAATACTTTACCAAAATATGGTAATGCCAAGACTGGTTGCTCAGCTATCTTATTCCTCAATTGTTGGAAACTATGTTCTACTTCCACTTTTAGGAAAAAATCTTTTTTATCATTTTGTATTGCCTCTATAATTATTGTGTATGTCCCATTAAAATTCCTAAAGAACTTTTTATAAAAAATCCCAATCCATGGAAACTACATGCCTCAAATGTATTCTAAAATGATGGCCAATCCATTATATTCCATATCTTCTTTATATCCATATGTATAACTTATTTGGAAATCATAAAGCCCAAGTATACCGATTCATTTTGTATAAAAAATACATTTCTTCAAATTTACAAGTAATTTTTCATTTCATAGCTTCTATATAACTTTGCACAGATGTTATGAGGAGTGTGTTACAAGGTATGCATGAGGTTGTCATTGATCTCATGAAATTGGCATTGATGTCATTTTATGTTGTCACTATTGTTCTTGATGTTGAGTTCATAAAGCCTTAATTGAGGCACCTAGTGAAATGGCAGAGGTCTGGTATCATGATGAGTTGAACCATTTGAGACATATGTAAGAAAGATTGGAATTGTATGATTATGATATGATATCACATGACATGTGGATGAGGTTTTGAATATATTTCATTAAGTTTTAAGGCATGATCATAGTCTAAATATGATTGGTAGTGTAAGGCCTAATGTACAAAGTGACCTATAGTGGCCTAATGAGGGGTCAAGATCATTTCCAAAGGTGGAAGAGATATTGAGAGAATTTATAGATGTGTTTTAGGTCATGTTAAGTGTGTGTACAAATTTTTAAGTTAATACCTAAAGGAGAAAGCATGAAAACATGTGATAAGGTTCCCTATGTGCACAGAATGAGGTGTTACAGACTTGAGAAGAAATTTATTATACTCGTTGGCATGTGTAAACTTTACATGAGATCTTGAGAACTTCATGGAATTTTGGGAAGGTCCCTATATTTATTTTCCTAGTATTGGTTTTGAATATGAGGGGCAATCTTTTATGAATGATTGCTAAGAAATGAAACCAATCAAAACCCTTATAATGACCCGATAAGAAATATCTGTCAATTATAGCTTAGAATGGTCTTTTTGACCTATTTTGATGTTTGGAACATGTAAAGGACTCTTCAAGGTTTCCACATGTGGTTTTTTTTAGTCATGATAGTGAGTAGAAGCTATAGGAAACCCCTTGTTTCTAGGAATTTTGATATAACAAGTAGGGCTGACCAGGTCAAAGCATGAAAATGGATAGAGGATGCTATTTAAGAATTATATTTAATTCCAATGAAATTTTATAAGTAGTTTTTAAACTAAAATTGTGCTAAAATATTCATGGAAGTTGGCCTATCATTATATAGGCCTAATGAACAAAATAGTGAGAAAACTAGGCAAGAATGAGAATGAGAATGAGATTAGGGATTGGTTACATAGGACTAGGGATGGATCCTAATACATGGGGTAGTTATTAAATACCTATTCCTCCTATCCTAGTGGTTTATAAGTGTTGATGATGCCTATACTCAAGGAAAAAAATTGTCATCAAATTGGTCTATCTAACACAGTGAAGTCTGTGTAGAGTGAAGTAGTGAGACTAGTCTATAAGAACAATATTGATATATGACCATGAAATATAGATTTTTACAGAATATATAAGAATTATAAAGGTTAACACAAACCCATTGGAAGATCATATAATTTTTCCCATAGGTGTTTTAATATTTGATTTTTTTGACTGTGTTTTTGATGTTATAGGCAACTTTTTGTGTGTATGTGAAAATGATGTTTTTGAGTCATTTTGCACTAATTTTAAGGATACAATGTCATTTAAGGTATTATAAAAGTCACATAAAATAATATGAATGTATTTTTCTTAATTTTAAGTCCATGTTAAATTATGGAGAGTCAAATGTTTTTGATTGTTTGTTGACAGTTTGGTGGTTCTAAGTAAGTCATTTGCAGGAGTGTTCCTAAATTTTTTTGACCTATTTGGTGAAAACCAAATCACCTATGGAATTATTTTTTGATATTTTGTCCCAAATATATCATTACATCTGATATCCTGAGGTATACCCCCTTTTTTTAGGATAAACCTTGAAACCATCAAAAAACTCATCTTTCTCTTTTAAAATTGCAGAATCTGTATCTCTGGAGGTAATTTACACTTATGCAAAAAAATTTGTGGGTATTAGATACCACCAAGCACAAAAACCATAATACCAAAATAATATATATCCCATTATGCACTTTTCACATTTTCAAGCATACAAAATGCATGGCAGGTTCTGCATTCTACCAAGCAAGTTTGGCATGCACTTTGCACTATTATAAACGTGTAAAGTGCATGATAGGCTCCAGATCCCACAAAACATAGAAGCCCCCTTATATGGGATGCAAAAATATAGAAACACCTCAACATATTTATTGAATAGATAATAGAGTATACAACTACTACCCTGATTTCACACTATAGGCTAGTAGACAGCACTTTAGAAGAGTGAATGATGCTTTCATCTACAACATTATTATCATGTTTGATAAGGATCTTGGGAGAACAAGGTTCTAAAAAGTAGTGATAAATGATATTAATAAATCGGGTTCCTATTTAATATAGTTCCCCACATTTTCTTACATCAAGGATATTGGGTTCAGTGGTTGTACCTACACTTTTCCCTGATATGTGAGTGATAAATGGGCACTAATGGAGTTGGTCAGGGAGCTCATGGAGACACACAAGCTTCTTTTTTATAAGCATAAGGTAGGGATACATTTCCAAATTTACATCTTAATACACACATGCCAATCCCTCCTCAAATCCAAATTTTTTGAGGCTGAGATGGGCCAGATGACATTGAAAACTTTGGAGTCTAGACCATTTTTTGACGTGTATGGCAAGTGTTGACCAAATTTGACCTTATAGGTCAAATTAGGACCCCTATAGATAAAAAATTGATTTTTATATGTTTTATGGGTCTATTATTATGTCATATGGTTATTATAGGTCTTTTTATTTCATTTAATGTTATATTAGCTTTGGTCTTGGTCTAATTAGTCAATATGTCATTTTGAGTCATTTAGTAGGCATTTAGGGGTCATAAATACAATTGGAATGGTTTTTAAGGTGTAAAAGTGTCTTTTTTTCCTTTAAAACATCAAATAAGTCAGATTCCCTATCAAGAATGTTAGTCCCATCTGAAGCTTTTAGGTTATCTAACTAAAAATCATGAAATTAATTGAAAAAGAGGAGTTTGGCAATTGTACAACCCATGAGAGAGAATGACACATGGGAAAATATCATGTAATGTATATTAAGCTTCATAAAATTCATTTCCATGATTTATATTCTTTATAAGTGCTAAAAAAAGGTCCAAAACCATTTTTTCCTTATTCACCCTTCTAGACATATAAAAGTGATCAGCAGGTTTATGCTTAGTATGGCCAGTTGAGGAGGTATCAAACCAAACGCCTTTATGGGGTGAATTAAACTCATATATATTATTTTTAATATCAATATTTTTATTATTGGTAAATTTTGATTTATGAACCATCTCTCATAAGTTGATTGTGTTTTTTTGCTCACTATTTCATGCACCTTATAGGTTTTGCTTTGGTTTGGATGATTTCATACAATCCAGCTATTGGAATTAACCCCAGAGGACATATAAATATTAATATAATTATCCATGTTCTTATTTTCATGATTCAAGGTGTTTATATAAGCTAAGTAACTCAAGTTACAAGTGAATGCACCATTTTATGTTGCAAGCAGTTTTTCACCATTTTCAAGATTTTCATGCTTTGATCATGGTTATAAATGGTTTTGATAGCTTCATTTAAATTTTATAAATGACCTATTAGTCCCATTACCTTTAAATCTCCTTCCATAAAAGTAATCTCGATAATAATGCAATCAACATAGTCATATAATAGAGAAAATGCACCTACAGGTGCTCTCATAGAGGAAGTCGCATTGAAAAAGAAGTGTGAGAGCTTATCTTGAGATTTGAAACATATTAATGTTTCATTTCAATATCATTAGATGAGTTTAATTGAATATAATATCATATTCCTTGAATACATGGACCATTTCACATATATTGCCCGCATACCAATCAAGGTGCACATATAGGTGTCTCTTGATGATATCATGAAAGCCTTAGTAGTGGTTTCAATCCCTTTGAAGTATGAGGAGTTAATTTTAAGGTATTGAGATATTATTATAACCCATTAAATTAAAATTAAAATGCACACTCTCCACCCCTTGACCACTATGTAAACTCAGTCTACCTGCACTATAGAATAGCCACCTATAGGGGGTACCTAAACTAAATTAGTTTGCTCACCATTTCATGCACCCTATAAGTTTTACTTTGGTTTGGATGATTATATAAAATACATATATTATAATTTATTCTAGAGGAAATTTACATCTTCACATCATTCTTCCCATTCTTGGTTTCATGTTTTAAGGTGTTTAGATAAGCCAAGTAACTCAAGTTACAAGTGAATGCACCATTTTGTGTTGCAGGCAAATTTTCACCATTTTCAAGATTTTCATTCTTTGATCACAATTATAGAGGGTTTTAATATCTTTATTTAAATTTTATCAATGCCCTTTTAGTCCCCTCACCTTTCAATCTCCTTCCCCAAAATCAATCTCCATGAAGATACAATCAACACAATCACCCACACAGTCATATAATAGAGAAAATGCACCTATAGGGGCTCTCATGGAGGAAGTCACATTGAAAAAGAAGTGTGAGAGATTATATTTAGGTTTTAAAAATTTTAATTTTTCATTTAAATATCATTAGAGGAGGCCAAGTGACTATAAAATCATATTCCTTAAATACATAGACCATTTCACATATACTGCCTGTATACCAGTCAAGGTGCACATACAAGTATTTCCTGATGATATCATGAAAGCCTTTGTAGTGGTTTCAATACATTTGAGTGTGAGGAGTTAATTTTAAGGTATTTATATAGGCCTATAACCCATTAAATTCAAAATGTAATGCACACTCTCTGTCCCATGACCACTACCTAAACTCAGTATGCCTGCACTATAGAATAACCACCTAAAAGGGGTACCTAAACTTAGTGAGTTTGCTCCCTATTACATGCAACCTATATGTTTTGATTATGTTTGGATGATTATATTAAATCCATATATTTTAATTGAATCCATAGGACATAGACATCTTCACATCATTCTCCTCATTCTTGGTTTCATGTTTTAAGGTGTTTAGATAAGCCAAATAACTCAAGTTGCAAGTGAATGCACTATTCTATGTTGCAGGCAGTTTTTCACATTTTTAGGATTTTCATGTTTTTATCATGGTTATATATGGTTGTGATATCTTAATTTCAATTTTATAAATTCCATATTAGTCCCCTCAGCTTTCAATCTCCTTCTCCAAAATCAATTTCCATGAGGATGTAGTCAACACAGTCACCCACATAGTCATATAACAGAGAAAATGCACCTACAAGTGCTCTCATGGTAGAAGTCACATTGAAAAATAAGTATGAGAGATTATCTTGAGATTTTAAACATATTAATTTTTCATTTCAATAGTATGATAGGCGTTCAAGTGACTATAAAATCATATTCCTTGAATACATGGACCATTTCACATATATTGCCTACATCCCAGTCAAGGTGCACATACAAGTATCTCCTGATGATATCATGAAATCCTTAGTATTGGTTTAAATAAATTTTAAGTGTTAGGATTTAATTTTAAGTTATATATATAGTCATATAACTCATTAAATTCAAATGATAATGCACACTCTCCACCCTATGACCACTACCTAAACTCAGTGTGCCTGCACTATAGAATAACCACCTACAGGTGGTACCATAGAGAGTTGGGGAGCCATTTTGAAGTTTTTAAATTAATTATGAAACTCTAATTAAGGTCTTATTATGGTTAAAATATCATGTCAGACCTACTTGAAAGACTAAGATGGCAAACAACAATGTTGGTCACCTTCTAGCATTCAAAGATTGTGTTTAGGAATCAAATCCCTAAAAGCACAAAATAAAGGTCTGAGGCATTTTATCAAGGTCATATTACATATTTTATAAGATATTTTGGGTATATAAATGACTAAACCTAGTATATTTCATACATGATAAGAGTTATGCAAATTTTGGAGGGAAGATGACTAAGGAAAGATGGTTGTTAGAAGGCCTAAAGTCACACTTATATGTAATGTTTCCAAGCAATATCAACCATTATTCACCAAATTTTGAAAACTAGACTATGACACAATATATTAATGTTTCAAAATATTTTAAATGGGTATTTATGATCTTAAATCCACTTAATGAGATAACATACTATGTTTTAAGTCCAACTCACACCTACAGGTGTCCCCTTTTTTTGGAACATGATCACCTACAGCTGACTGTCAACTTCCACATCATCCATAGAAAATAATTAGGAATGGGTATTTAAACACTTTTAATATAAATTGACTACTAAATAGATCATAATATTCCCAAGGAACATATGGCATAACCTTTAAAGGATAATGTTAACTTACAAGTTTTTTGCCTCAAAAAGTCAACTATAATTGAGTATTGTAGACAGTGAACAGGGAAGTAGTCCTCTTGGTGTGGAAATGGAATGAACATGAGAAAAATTGATCCATAATTTCCAAATATTCTTGGGAGGTCTTAATAATGTTTTTAAACATTAGGTTTAGGGTCTAATTATGCAAATCCACCTAAAGTGGTTACTATTGAGGAAGAAACAGAGACTACACATTTAGCTACCTATGACTGGTCTTGAGAACAATTCAACTCCAAAGCATGAGTTAAAAAATATTATAGATTAAATGTATCTTGTAATTATTTATTAAGGACTATAAATTTTTCTCAAATCCTAATCCATGCATTCACACCTACAAGTACAGTGCCTTGGGGTAGAACATAGTCAAAAGGCACACTCAGACTTGACCAATAAAAGTGTGAGGAGAAAGCATAGGAGGTTGAAGTAATGGTAAAGATAAAAAATCATTAACCATGACTAAAATATAGTCATTAAAATCTTATAGTGGATGTATAATATATAATAGGCTCTAAACAAACAACCCACATGCCATATGATAGAGACCTTGCACATAGCCTGCTTACCTACAGTCTTTCTTAGGTTTTGAGGAATTGGAAGGTCAAATAATAATGAAAAAGGATAAATTTTGGTCTAATATTATTTAAAAAATTAATAATCCCATCTAACTTTCAATTTTTTTTGTATAATATGGGAAGTGCCCTCTATTTTGTCTTAGATAGAGGGCACTTCTATTTATGCACAAACTAGCAATTTTGCAAAATGGAGACAAAGGGATGAGATAAGGGGATAATGAGACATTAAAGGAGGTTTGAATAGATTATTTAGGTTTTTTAATAAATTTAAAACCAAGCATATAATAATGAAACTAAATATGGTGCTCTAAACCCTCAAGGTTATAGTTAAGCTTGTTATGCATGTTTAAGCCTAGTGCCCAAATGAGAGCTCATTTTCATTTTTAGATGTAGATGGGATTTATAAATGATTGTAAAATTTTAAATTATTAATTTATACATTTATAATCTATTATTATGAAGGTATAAGCCTAACAGAGAGGTCTAAACATTCAAACTTGCAGGCAAGCCAACTAGGCATAGTTAGGCCTAGAAATCAAATGGGAAGTCACTTACACTTATAGCTTTATATATGAAGTATAACCTATTGTATAATGTTAATGGGATCATAACATAGGTTTTAAATCTCTTTTTTTTTCATATAAATCATAAGGAATTCATTTTTGATCTTAGAGTCAACACTAGGCATGTGCAAATGGAAAGAAAAGCTCAATAAGGTAACTTTGAGTTCTCATATCTCCCTTGGTGATTTTCATGGAGACTCAAGGAGTTTGGAAAAGTTGAAATGGTTCATATACATTTATCTTATGGAATTTTTTTGTAACTTAAATGTCCCATATTTATGAACAAAGCTTAAGATGGTAAAATAGGACTAGACTCACCAAAATCCTTGTTAGTGACCAGTTTGAGAAAATGGAGTAGTTAGTGCACAAAAATGGAATAGTTTTCATAGAATTATGATTTGATGTTGTAGGATACTCTCTAAATATACCGTCCATACTTTTTAATTATACAAAATTATATGGATGGAGTAAAAAATAGGATTTTATTGACTATTTTGTGTATTGTGCAGGTTATAGGAGGTTTCAAGGGATGCTAATCACATGGAAGAAAATATAAAGACTTAAGATAACTCCCCATGTCAATTTTATGCCTCATAACATCTCCAAAGTTCCTCAACAAGATCTCTCATCCTATCTAGCCAAAAGTGGCATAGTGAACATGATAGCGAGAAGGGTGAAAAGCTTCAAATAAGTTATTTTTAAGGTGTTATATATACCTATAAGGCCATGTATGGTCTTAACACATGTCATTCACTTCATTTTATGTATTTTCATGGGAAATTGAATCCAAATTTGAAGCCAAGTGTGCAAGGTGTGTAAAAGAGGAGTTTGTATGACTACAGGTAGTGATGGGTCACTTCCATAAGTTTACAGATGAATACGAATGCAACCAATGTATGGATAATCATGTATGAAACCTTTACCACTTATTATAATCATTATACCTATCCCTAGTCAATTTTTGGATGTTCAAATAGGGCTAAATCATGGAGGCAATTTTTTGAGCTAGCAAAGGAAATTTCATGTCACATTTCAAGAGTTTCATGATTTGGGGTGAAACTTGTGCTTCTTGAATTTATATGATCAATTTCATATTCCATTATCATGCATATTTAACTCCTCTTATAATGATAAGTGTCCTTGTGACCTTTGGATTTTTTTCTTCTCTTTTCTCTCTCAAGTTCTATAAGAACTAGCCATTTTGGCCTTTATAAATGATGCTCCACTTGAGTATGTAAAAACCATGTTCATTTGCATACCATGGATCAATAAAGACAACTAATTTTTACCTTTTCTATGACTATTCTTAGTATGTTCACTTGAATGATAGATCTTGCTTAGTGATGATTGTTGTTTCCTTAGCATTGTTGTCTTATTCTACCACCTATTTGCAATTTGAAAGCTTCTTATTATAAGTCATGTGAAATTTTATATGAAGTGTCAAGGTTGAGAGAGTTAGCCTATTCAAATAGTGTCATCCTAGGCCTTTTATCTAGTCCTCCTAGTCTAAACATTCATCACAACCTCATAATGAAACATTGAGGTGAGAAGATTTAGATTAGAGAAGTGTATGCTTAGTTGGTCTCTTGGTTTCATGTGTGACATGTAGCTGGTTTGTAGTCATCAATCACTTTATCATATCACCTCCTTTAGGATAGTTTTCTTTCAATTTTCTCTCTCCCTTTTCCCTCACAAGCATAGGTGTAGTAGTGATCTACAAGTGGTACATCAAGGTATCTAGCCTTATCTAAAGATTCAAATCACTCTTATGTTACCCATAGCCTAGGGTGTTTCAATTATGCCACTTGAATGAGGAGAGCTAAGACATCTCCTCAAAGGGTAAAAATCCAAGTGACAAAAAATTTTGGCATGCCTGATGGGACTCATTATCCAATAATTTAAAGGATTTTTTATGTTGTCTTTCAACACATCAGCCTTTGGAGGCATCTATCCAAGCATCAATGGTGACTCCAAAGTTACATCAATTGGTTAAGCATCCCAAGTTTTCCTTTTGAATATTTTTGGTAAATTTTCTTTGTGTTCTTATCTCCCAATGAATTTTCATGGCTAATTTTGGTGTTGAGTATTGTTTTACAAAAGTTGGTGAGGTATATCAAGCTTATGGCATTCCCCATCAACCTTCGTATGATTCTTACCAGCCTTTTCATGATCCTTACTAGCTCCAATATGAGTATTATAAAACTTGTCATGACTTTTATTAGTCCTATAACCAACCTTCTCAATACCTTGCTCCTCCTAGTCAACCTAGTCACTTCTCTAATCAATCCATTTCCACTTTCAAGAAAACTCTCTTGGGCAATGAGAAGTACATGATAGAGCTTCATACAGTAAGGGGACATGGTCAAGATGTTCTTATTCATCTTATTCATAATGTGAGAGATGAATTAGAGCTAGTTAAAAGAGAGTGGGCACCTATTAAGAGAGCAAAGTGGTAAAGGCTCACAAGTGAGATGCTATATGTGGGTGGCTTACTTACTAATTGGGATAAAGATGAATTTGATAAGCTTGATTTGGCTCATGAGTAGGGGTCAAGTATGATTATAAAAATATTGGGGAGGTGGATATGAGGGATGATAGACTTAGTGAGGTTGTTCCTCATGCTCATTCAAATTTCAATTAAGTGATTATCAAATGGAAGGAAGAAAACCATGATATTTTAACCCAAGGTCTACCTCCCCTTCCTCAAGAGCTCCCAAAAGAATCCCCTATAATTCATTCTCAATCTGATTTTGAGTCATATGTTCCACCTCCATCAGCTAGTTCATCTTATCCTCACCCTATCACCTTTTGCCTTGATGAAACTATGGTATAGGAACCTAAATAGGATCAGTTGGTTGGGAAAAATTTAGATCTCTTGATTGAATAAAATACAGCTTTGTGGTAGCCTCATTGGACTAATTCACATGATTACAAGATGCCTAGTCTTGGCATCACCAAGAAGGAGAAAGAAATTGAGGGAATTATAGTCTTTGGGAACCAAAGTCATGTTATAGAAGTTTAGATGCAAATTAAGAGCCCTTAATAGGTCCTAAATGTTTAAGAATAAGTGTTTTCTTGTGTTGAAATTTTTGATTAGATTGATATGGAAGAATGTTTTCATTTTGGCAAAGAAGAAGAAATCATCATTGGTTCTTCCATCCCTATCCAAAACATCATATATGGGAAAGAAGAAGTATCTAATTAGCATTTGGATGACTTATTTCTAGTCATTTGAGTAGGTCATACTCTTTTTCAAGGAGGCTATGATCTAGTTAAAAATGGAAAAGACAGCCTTGATACTCAAGTGGGTATGCAAAGAAGAAACAACTTTTCAAGCTTGTCCTTTCAAGAGACATATGCATCCCATGATGATATGTTTGAAATAATAAAAATGGGTTATCATACTCTCAACTAGTTGGGAGAAACACATCATCTCTTGAAGGATGGAACAATTTTTTATTAGCTTCAATCTTCTAAAGAACAAGAAACTACTCCTCTTGAAGCCATGCCTAACACGAAGATACAAGTTGATCGTTAAATGAAGAGTGGGAAGAAATATGAGGTATGTGTACAAATTCAAGAGGAATACAATTACATTGGAAACCTATTTGAGGATGTTATACTTGAGAATAGATCAAGTGAAGTGCTAAGGAATAGGTCTAATCCATCAAGCATCCAATCCAAAGAGCAACATACCAATCACTATGACTCATCTTTGAAGAAAAAGATTCATAAAACTTCCCTTTTGATCCTATAAAGGAGGTATGCTTAGTCTCTAGTTGTGCATAGTAGTTTGTTTTTCTTATTTCCCTAAGTGCCTTGAGCACATGTGTGTGTGTGTCTTGTTAGTTTTCTTTCTTTGTTTTATGTCTGTCCTTTGTTTTGTGTGGTTGAGGTATTCAATTGGTATTTTATTGATCAAATCTTGTTTTCAATGGTCAAAGTACTCTTCTTGTGTTTCAAACTTCATTTTACTCCCTGAGCCCAAAGGATTTATCTTTAGTATAAAAAGCATACTACCCCTATGAGTCACCAATTTGTTGACCACATTTGACCTTATAGGTCAAATTGGGACCCCTATAGGTAAAAAATTTATTTTTATATGTTTTAGGAGTCTATTATTATGTCATAAGGTGTATTATAGGTCTTTTTATGTCATTTAATGCCATATTAGCCTAGGTCTTGGTCTAATTAGTCAATATATCATTTTGAGTCATTTAGTAGGCATTTAGGGGTCATAAATACAAGTAGCATGGTTTTTAATGTGTCCAAGTATCTTTGTTTCCTTTCAAACATGCAATAAGCTAGATGATTTTGGCACTTGTACAACCCATGAGAGAGAATGACACATGGGATAAGGTTAGTTAGCTTCTTTATATTCATTTCCATGCTTTACATGCTTTGGAAGTGCTAAAAAAGGTCTAAAACCATTCTACTCCTTATTCTCCCTTCTAGATAAACAGAAGTGATCAGTAGGTTTATGCTTGGTATGGCCAGTTGAGGAGGTTTCAGACCAAAAATATTTATGGGGTGAAATTAAACTTAGAGAGATTAATTTTTATAGAAAGAGTTATAATATTGGTCAACTGTGATTTATGAACCATCTATAAGAAGTTGATTGTGTTTTTTGCTCACTAATTCATGCACCTTATAGGTTTTGCTTTGGTTTAGATGATTTTGTACAATCCAACCAATATAATTGACTCCATAGGAAATTTACATATTCACATAATTCTCCCCATTCTTGGTGTCATGTTTCAAGGTATTTTGATAAGCCAAGTAACTCAAGTCACAAGTGAATGCAAGATTCTATGTTGCAGGCAATTTTTCACCATTTCAAGATTTTCATTATTTGATCATGGTTATAAATGGTTGTGATAGATTAATTTAAAGTTTATCAATTCCCTCTTAGTCCCCTCACCTTTCAATCTCCTTCCCAAAAATCAATCTCCATGAGGATGAAGTCAAAACAGTCACCCACAAAGTCATATAACAGAGGAGATACACCTACAAGTGCTCTCATGGAGGAAGTCACATTTAAAAGTAATTTTGAGAGCTTATCTTGATATTTTAAACATCCTAATGTTTCATTTAATTATAATTATAGGAGGTCAAGTGACTATAAAAGCATATTCCTTGAATACATGGACAATTTCACATATATTGCCTACATACCAGTCAAGGTACACATACAAGTATCTCTTAATGACATCATGAAATCCTTATTAGTGGTTTCAATCCCTTTGAAGTGTGAAGAGTTAATTTTAAGGTTTTTAGATAGGCCTAAAACCCATTAAATTCAAATGACAATGCACACTATGCACCTCATGACCACTATCTAAACTCAGTCTGCCTACACTATAGAATAACCACCTACATGTAGTACCATAGAGAGCTAGGGATCCATTTTTTAATGTTGAAATAAATTATGAAACTCTCATTAAGGCCTTAGCATTGTGAAAATATCATGGTAGACCTACTTTAAAGACTAGGATGGTAAATGGTAGTGTTGATCACCTTCTAGCATTCAAAGACTATGTTCAGGGATCAAATCCCCAAAAGCAAAAAATAGAGGTCTAAGGATTTTTTTCAAGGCAATATTACAAGTTTTATAAGATATGTTTGGTATATAAATGACTAAACATTCTATATTTCATACTATTGAGGAAGAAACAGAGACTACTCAGTCAGCTACCTATGACTAGTCTTGAGAACAATTCAACTCCAAAACATGAGTTGAACAAGAATATAGATTAAATAGATCTTGTAACTATTATAAATAGTTATAAAATCCTAATCCATGCATTCACACCTATAGGTGCAGTGCCTTGGGGAAGAACATAGTCAAAAGGCACACTCAAACTTGACCAGTCAAAGTGTGAGGAGAAAGCATAGGAGGTTGAAGTGATGGTCAAGATAAAAACACATTCATCATGACTAAAATATCCTCATGAAACTCTAATATTGGATATATAACAGGTAAGAGGCTCTAAACAAGCAACACACATTTCATATGATAGAGACCTTGCACATAGTCTGCATACTTACAGTATGTCTTGGGTTTTGAGGAATTAGAAGGTAAATAATAAGGCTAATGGCTGAATTTTGATCTAAATAGTATTTAAAACTTGAATAATCCCATCCAACATTCCAATTTTTTGAGATAATAGGGGAACTTCCCTATGTTTTATCTTAGACAGAGGGCACTTCCCTTTATGCACAAACTAGCAATTTTGGAGAATGGAGACAAAGGAATGAGATAAATGGATAATGAGACATTAAAGGAGGTGTGAATAGATGTGTTAGGTATGGGAAGAAATTTAAAACCAAGTATAGAAGGATGAAACTAAATAGGGTGCTCCAAACCCTCAAGGTTATAGTCAAGCTTGTTACGCAAGTTTACGCCTAGTGCCCAAATGAGAGGTCATTTTCATTTCTAGATGTAGAAGAGATTTCTAACTAAATGAAACATGTTATAGGATGAATTTAGACATTTATAAGCTATTAATATTAAGGGATAAGCCTAACATGGAGGTATAAACCATCAAACTTATAGGTATGCCTACTAGGCATGGTTAGGCCTAGAATTCAAATGGGAAGTCACTTACACTTATAGCCTTAGATATGCATTATAACTGATTAGATCATGTTTATGGGATCATAATAGAGGTGTTAAAGCTCTTGGTTTATAGATAAATCATAAGGAATTCGTTTTTGAGCTTAGAGATAACACTAAGCCTGTCCAAATGGAAGGAAAATCTTGATAAGGTAACTTTGAGTACTCATATCTCCCTTGGTGTTATGCATGGAGACTCAAGAAGTTTAGATAAGTTGATAGGGGTCCTATAAATTGATCTTGTGGAATTTTTTTTCAACATCAATTTCCCATCTTTATGAATGAAGCTTAAGAGGGTAAAATAGGCCTAGACTCACCAAAACCCTTGTTAGTGACTAATTTGAGAAAATGGAGTATTTAGTGTATCCAAATGGCATAGTTTTCCTAGAATGATGATTGGATGTTTTAGGAGACTCTCTCAACCTACCCCCCCCCCCCATACTTTTAAACTATATGGAATTATATAGAATTATATAAAATAGGGTTTTCTTGACTATTTTGTGCATTTTACAGGTTATAGGAAGTTTCAAGAGATTTAAATCACATGGAAGGTAATATTAATACTTAAGATAAATACCCATGTCAATTTCATTCCTTATAAAAACTCCTAAGTGCCTCAACAAGAGCTCTCATCTCAGTGTCAAGATCTTGCTCCACCAATTAGAGCACATATGATTACTTCTTGTATTAGCAACTAAACACGGAATTTAACCAGAAGTAACAAGTAACTAGAAATATGAAACAACACAAGAATATGAGAGACAATACACAATTGTATTAATAATCACTCAAAAGAATATGCCACTTCTTCTTCCACCTCAAAGGCTCACCACACCTCAAGACCTTCTTCCCTCTCTCTCTCGATTACAAAAATCAACTCCAATACAGAATTGATGTTCACCTCCACCAGTCAGAAACAATGGTGCCAGTACACCAAGTACACCACCGTACTCCAAGTAGATCTCCTGCTCTCTGCTACTACCTGTAAATCACTAGACCTTACTCACCATTGTAGATCTCTAAAAGAATCCATGCTCACCTGCTGAATAAGATCATACATATACGAAGAACCCCTCTGATTCTCCAAACCAGCACCCACCTTGGTACTGTGGCACTAGGAGGAACACACCATTGCTCTCCTCTCTCAGAAGGAGCTTATTTGCTCTCTTACTCTCTAGCACTCT
This sequence comes from Torreya grandis, assembly GCA_037957365.1. Classification (NCBI taxonomy): domain Eukaryota; kingdom Viridiplantae; phylum Streptophyta; class Pinopsida; order Cupressales; family Taxaceae; genus Torreya; species Torreya grandis. Next base: position 2,068,639 of record JARHVA010001347.1, on the reverse strand, counting down.
AAGTTTACAATACAGCCCATGAGTCCATATATAGATCTCATGCTTACAATAATTAGACTATCTTAATTACAATAATTAGACACGCAACTCAAGACTATAATTAGCCTTTACATGCAAACTCTCGATTCAACAAACTAACTATCTGTGCAATGAATAGTTCTGGAACTACCACAGGCGACTGATGTCGGTCCCTGTCTACCTAGAAGTGACCGATGTTGGCCGACCTCCTGTCGATGTCGGTTGTCTTCAGCTCACACCTGCTGATGTCGGTTGCCTTCTGCACTGCACTCCGCTGACACCAGTCTCCCTAGAACTCAGCAACCTCCTCCATGTTTACACCAATTAAAGCTTTTAGCTCCACATCCTAACAATCTCCCACTTAGAGATAAACAGCTACAACTGTACTTGTACCTGTACACCATCTAATTCTATTCCCTAGCTTGTATCCCTCTTCAAGCTTAATCCTGAAGACCAACCACCACACACCTTGTGATGCTCTACTTATTATCCAAATCTCTTGCCACATCTGCATCTATAAACCCTTGTAGAAAAGAACTTGACCCTGCATAGCATGTGCACCTGCTGCTAGTCCCTCTAAGAATCCAATGAACTGCCCTCCACTACTTCTTTCCTGAATTGGCTCCAAACTTTTTGACAACTCCCACTGCTTGGGAAAACTTAGGTCTATACTAGACCTCATGTGATTTCGAACACTTGTTCTAAGCTCTGCTTGAACTATCTAGCCCTTGGTGTGCTTTTCGATTCTGCATCCTGCATCATGAACCCCGCCAACACCGTCTTCACATCAGCTCCCACTGGAGATAAAATCTCCATGTCTCTTATGCCAAAGAATTTCACTGCTTCAAATTCTCCATGACATACCTCTAAACTAACCTTACCCTTAGCTCAACAAATCCATGTATGTACAAACCTGCTAGAAAATCACCCACATATAGTAACTGGATAATGTCATGACTCATCATCCACCTGGTAAGACAAAACCACAATAGTTACACTGACATTGACTGAAGCCATGCTTAGTCATCCACTTGTCAAACCCTGTACACTGTCCTACAGCTACCTCAAGACCATATACCATAGCCTTCTATCTCACGTGTCCATCCACTCTCTTCTCTAATATGGGAATCCATCCCTCATCCAATGCTTCCTTCCAGCTGACAAATTCACCAAAAAATACATGTTTGGTTCTTCTCCAAGGACTCATTCCTCATCCATGCCAAGCTCCCACTGTTTCTAGATTCTACCTGCATTTGTTCTTCACATCTTCCTAGTTCTTGACCATCAGTAAGCAATATAAAGAAGGTGAACAATGAATATGAGGTTCACTTACCCTTTCTGACCTCCATATGAGCATTTGAGACTTGTTGACAGCTTGTTGTCCACCCACCATCTGTCCTAGTGACCGATCTTGGCCATCTCCCAGTCTGCATCCGACCGATGTCAGTTCCCTACACTGACCCTGACTGCCGACATCATTTCCATGGCCAATGCCGGTATCCCTTCTACCGACGTCGGTTCCTTCATAACCAACATCGGTCTTCTTGTTGCCAACGTCAGTTACTATCTGATCGATGCCAGTACCTGTGTTTGCCTGTGAGTGATAACTTTTTACCCACGAGCTCTCCATGGATCAAAACCCTGTTCAAATCAACACAGCCCTGCTCAGAATAATTTAGTCCACTCCACTGATCTCTGTCCATCATCTCCTCCATGAACACCAAGGCTTTCCAGTTCTTAAGTTTGTCAAAAACATCTGTCTTTCACTTAAGAACATGCATTCCCCTCCTACATATGTGACCAAGCCTACAAAGACACATCTCTGCAACAGAAGGTGAATCAGTAATATAAGTAGATAGATAAAGGATACCTAATTTCTTACCACCATCTAATTCAAGTGCATCCACTGTGAGAGTTATAGTGCATCTCCCATCACCCAACTTTCTTGAAGAAATTAGACCCATCTCCAAGACTGGTACCTGCATGACTTCCTTTAACACCTACGTGTTATTCTTCTGCAATTTCAGCTTCACTTCCCCTTTGCCAATAATCTGACAAGGCTCACCAACCCCTAAATAAATCTCTCCAAAGTCTCCAAAGACATACCCATGAAAAGATGCTCTATTTTAGGCTGCATGGAAAGAGGCAAAGGAATCTATAAACAAAGATTCTACTTTATCAAGAGCAACCTATGCAACATCACCTGTAACATCTGCTTCTACACGTTGATCTTCTACCAACCAACAATCTCTTTTTCCCTGCTCTTTCTTTCCATCAATCAGACCATTCATGCTATTCAGTTTCTCCATTCGTAGCTTACTTTCTTCTACCATTGCTATACTCCCACTTAATCTGAAACCCCTGAGAGTGACCTATAATCAAAAAACACTACCAAATCTAAAACCATCTATTAGTCAACTCAACCAAAAACTCTGATACCACTTGATGGTATCAGCGCTTGAACCTACAACCAGGCTTTGATACCACTTGTCAGGATCTTGCTCCACCAATTAGAGCACATATGATTACTTCTTGTATTAGCAACTAAACACAGAATTTAACCAGAAGTAACAAGTAACTAGAAATATGAAACAACACAGGAATATGAGAGACAATACACAATTGTATTAATAATCACTCAGAAGAATATACAATAAAGAAGATGCCACTTCTTCTTCCACCTCAAAGGCTCGCCACACCTCAAGACCTTCTTCCCTCTCTCTCAGTCACAAAAATCAACTCCAATACAGAATTGATGTTCACCTCCACCAGTCAGAAACAATGTTGCCAGTACACCAAGTACACTACCGTACTCCAAGTAGATCTCCTGCTCTCTGCTGCTACCTGCAAATCACTAGACCTTACTCACCATTGTAGATCTCCAAAATAAGCCATGCTCACCTTCTGACTAAGATCATACATATACGAAGAACCCCTCTGATTCTCCAAACCAGCACCCACCTTGGTACTATGGCACTAGGAGGAGCACACCATTGCTCTCCTCTCTCAGAAGGAGCTTATTTGCTCTCTTACTCTCTAGCACTCTAAGTTTACAATACAACCCATGAGTCCATATATAGATATCATGCTTAAAATAATTAGACTATCTTAATTACAATAATTAGACACACAACTCAAGACTATAATTAGCCTTTACATGCAAACTCTTGGTTCAACAAACTAACTATCTGTGTAACGAATAGTTTTGGAACTACCACAAGCGACCGACGTCGGTCCCTGTCTACCTGGAAGTGACCGACGTCGGCTGACCTCCTGTCGATGCCGGTTGTCTTCAGCTCACACCTATCGATGTCAGTTGCCTTCTACACTACACTCCACCGACGCTAGTCTCCCTGGAACTCAGCAACCTCTTCCATGTTTGCACCAGTTGAAGCTTTTAGCTCCACATCCTAACACTCAGCTAGTCAAAAATGGAATAATGAACATGATAGTGAGAAGGGTAAAAAGCTTCAAGTAAGTTGATTTTAAGGTATACCTAATGCCTCTAAGGCCATGGATGGTCTTGAAACATGTTGTTCACTTACTTATGTGTATTTTCATGGGAAATTAAAGCTAAATTTGAAGCCAAGTGTGCAAGGTATGTCAAAGAGGAGTTTCTTTGACTATAGGTAGTGATGGATCACTTCAAGAAGATTATAGATGGATAAGAATGCAACCAATGTATGGAGTAGCATATCTGCAACTCCTCCCACTCAATATAATCATTAGACCTATTCCTAGTCAATTTTGGGATGTTAAAAATGATTTAATTCATGAAGGCAATTTTTTGAGCCAGCAAAGGAATTTCATGCCACATGTCAAGAGTTTCATGACTTGGGGTGACACTTGTGCTTCCTAAATTTACATGATTAGTTTAATATTCCCTTATCATTCATATATAATTCATTCTCATGGGATTATAAGTTTCCTTGTGAACTTTGGACATCTTCTCTTCTCTCTCTCAAGTTCTATAAGAACTAGCCATTTTGGCCTTTGTAAACTATGCTTCACCTAAGTATGGTAAAGCCCTACTCATTTGCATACCATCAATAAATAAAGATAACTAATTTTTATCTCTTCTATGATTTTTATTAGTGTGTTCACTTGAATGATATATATTTCTTAGTGATGACTATTGCTTTCTTAGCATTATTGTCTCTTTCTCCCACCTATTTACAGTTTGAATGCTTCTTCTTGTAGGTCATGTGAAGTGTTCTATGAAGTGTCAAGGTTGAGTGAGTTTATATCCTTAAAAAGTGTAATCCTATGCCTCTTGTCTAGTCCTCCTATCCTAAACATTCATCACAACCTCATAATGAAACATTGATGTGAGAAGATTCAAATTAGAGAAGTGTATGTTTAGTTGGTCTCTTGGTTTTATGTGTGACATGCAGTTGGTTGGTAGTCATCAATCAATTTGCTTTATCATGTCCTTTAGGATAGTTTTATTTCTATTTTCTCTCTCATTTTTCAATCACAAGCATAGGTGTACTAGTGATCTTCAAGTGGTACATCAAAGGAGCTAGCCTTATCTATAGATTCACCTCATTCTTAGGCTACCCATAACCTAGATGTGTTTCAATTGTGCCACTTAGATGAGAAGAGCTAAGACATTTCCTCAAAGGGTAAAAATCCAAGTGACAATAGTTTTTGGCACACTCGATGGGACTCATTATCCAAGAAGTTGAAGGATTTTTGTTGTTATCTTTCAACACATCAGCCTTTAGAGGCATCTATCCAAGCATCAATGGTGACTCTGAAGTTACATCATCTGGTTAAGTAGCCCAAGTTTTCCTTTTGAATATTTTTGGTAAATTTTATTTGTGTTCTTGTTTCCCAATGGATTTTCATGGCTAATTTTGGTGTTGAGTATTTTTTTACACAAGTTGGTGAGGTATATCAATCTTATGGCATTCTCCATCAGCCTTCGTATGATTCTTATCATCTTTATCATGATCCTTACCAACTCTAATATGACCCTTATCAGCCTTGTCATGATTTGTATCAGTCTTATAATGAGCCTTCTCAATACCCTCCTAGTCAACCTAGTCACTTCTCTAATCAGCCCATTTCCACTTTGAAGCAAACTCTCCGGGGCTATGCAAAGTACATGATAGATCTTGATTCACTAAGGTGAAATGGTCAAGATGTTCCTAGTCATCTTATTCATAATTTGAGAGATAAATTAGAGTTGGTTAAAAGATAGTGGGCACCTATTGAGAGAGCAAATTGACAAAGGCTCATAAGTGAGATGCTAGATGTGGGTGGCTTGATTGCATCTTTAGAAGATAGGCTAATAATTCATGAGGAAAAGGCTCACCAAGTATGTCAGCCCTCATATCCATCTCCCCTATATTTATATCAGCCCTACTTGAATCATACTCATAAGCCAAATCAAGCTTATCAAAGTCATCTTTTCTCCAATCAACTGGAAGAGAGATTTGCAAATACAAACTCAGTTTTTGAAGAAAATCTTGATAGGTAGATTGAGTTGGCCAATTGGAAGATGAAAAAATCCATATCATCAGAAAGGGAAGTTTAATTTAAGCCCTCATTTCCCTCTCCCATTATATCCCAACCTCAAGAAGTGACCTCTAGATATGAAATCCCAAGTTGGAGACAAGTTGGAGAACCCAAGCCTAAGGAGATCCCAAGTTCCTTAGACACTTCATCTACTCCTTAAATTGCATCACTACCTCAATAAGAAACTCCTAATCCTAGCATACTAAGATGGAATAAGGTAGTGGATTCATGGAGAAAGAAAGGGGATAAAATCCTTGATAAAGAGTGTGAAGTTGAGAAAGATCTTGATCCTATGCAAGTCCCTCCCACCCTTCCTCAAGAGACCTCTTGTTTTCCATGTCATCCCTATTGTACTTATTCTATTTATAAAGATGCATATTAACTTCAATAAATACTTTTCCAAGAGAACCTACCCAATCATATTGAAGAGTTAGAGTCAAGCATGAAATTGTTAAGTCAAGGTGTGATGGAAGGTTTAGACCCAAAAGAAGATCCTATGCCTAAACACACCCCATATAACCTTCCTAAAGAGATTTCTCAAGCTCAATTAGATTTAAATGAAGTGATTTTCAAATGGAAGGAAGAAAACTAAAATATTTTATCCCAAGGTCTACCTCCCCTTCCTCAAGATCTCCCAAAAGAATCACCTACAATTCATTCTCAATCTTATTTTGAGTCATATGCTCCACCTCCACCAGCTAGTTCGTCTTATCCTCACCCTATCACCCTTTTCCTTGATGGGCCTATGGTATGGGAACATAAATAGGATCAATTGATTGATAAAAATTCAGATCTCTTGCTTGAAGAAAATATAGCTCCATGCCAGCCTCATTGGACTGTCACATGATTACAAGATTCCTAGTCTTGGCAACACCAAGAAGGAGAAATAAATTGAGGACCTTGCAGTCCTTAGGAACCAAAGTCATGATATGGTAGTTGAGATGAAACTTGAGAGACCTCAAGAGGTCCTAAATGTTGAAGAATAAGTGCTTTCTTATTTTGAAACTTTTAATTGGGTTGATATGGAAGGATGTTTTCCTTTTAACAAAGAAGAAGAAATCATCATTAGTTCTTCCATCACTATCCAAAACATCATAGATGGGCAAGAACAAGCCTATAATAATCCTTTGGGTGACTTATTTATAGTCATTAGAGTAGGCTATACTCTTCTTTAAGGAGGCTATGATTTATTCAAGAATGGAGAAGACAGCCTTGATACTCAAGTGGGTATGCAAAGAAGAAATGACTTTTCAAGCTTGTCCTTTCAAGAGACATATGAATCCCATGAAGATATGTTTGAAATCATAAAAATGGGTTATCATCCTGTCAACTAGTTGAGATTAACATATCATCTCTTGAAGGATGGAAAAAAATTTGATTGGCCTCAATCTTCCAAAGAACAAGAAACTACTCTTGAAGCCATGCCTACCAAGAATATATAAGTTGATAATGAAAATAAGAGTGGGAAGTAATATGAGGTATGTGTAAAAATTCAAGAGGAATACATTTACATTGGATACCTATTTGAGGATGATCTACTTGAGATTAGATCAAGTGAAGTGTCAAGGAATAGGTCTGATCTACTAAGCATCAAATCCAAGGAACAACATACTTGGTACAATGATTCATCTCATGAAAGAGAAGATTCAAGAAACTTTCCTTTTGATCCTAGAAAGGAGGTATGCTTAATTTCTAGTTATGCATAGTAGTTTGTTTTTCTGATTTCCCTAAGTACCTTGAGCACATGTGTGTGTGTGTGTCTTGTTAGTTTGTTTTCTTTGTTTTATGTGTGTCCTTTGTTTTTTTTGGTTGAGATAGTCAATTGATCTTCTTTTGATCAAATCTTGTTGACAATGGTCAAAATCCTTTTGTTTTGTTTCAAACTTTAGATGACTTCCTAAACCTAATGGACTAATAAGGCTACTGATCTTTAGTATAGCAAGCATACTACCCCTATGAAGTCACCAATTTGATGACCAAATTTGACCCTATAGGTCAAATTAGGACCCTTATAGGTAAAAACTTGATTTTTAGATGTTTTAGGGGTCTAGTATTATGTCATATGGTGTATTATATGTCTTTTGATGTCATTCAATGTTATATTAGCCTTGGTCTTTGTCTAATTAATCAGTATGTCATTTTGAGTCATTTAGTAGGCATTTAGGGGTCATAAATGCAAGTGGCATGGTTTTCAAGGTGTTTAATTGTCTTGTTTTCCTTTTAAAATCCAATAATTAAGATTCCCTATCAGGAATGTCAGTCCCATATGAAACTTGTATAGACCATGAGAGAGAATGACACATGGGAGAAGGTCATGTAATGGTTCTTAATCATCCTAAAATTAATTTCCATGCTTAAAATTCTTTGAAAGTGCTAAAAAGGTCAAAAATTATTCTGCTCCTTATTCACCCTTCTAGACATATAGAAGTGATCAGTAAGTTTATGCTTGGTACGGCCAATTAAGGAGGTTTTAGACCAAACACCTCTAGGGGGTTAAATTAAAATCATAGAGATTCATTTTCATATAAATATTTTGAGTATTGGTCAAATGTGCTTTATGAACCTATTATAACAAGTTGATTGTGTTTTTCTACTTGTTGTTTCATGGACCCTATAGGTTTTGCTTTCATTTGGATGATTTCATATAATATAGATATTTTATTTGAATCCATAGGACATGTACATATTCATATAATTCTACCTGTGATTGGTTTAATGTTTCAAGGTGTTTGGATAAGCCAAGTAACTTAGGTTGCAAGTGAATTGACCATTCTATGTTGCAGGTAGTTTTTCACTATTTTTAGGATTTTCATGCTTTGATCATGGTTCCATAGGGTTTTTAAAGCTTAATTTTAATATTATAAATGTCCTCTTAGTCCCCTCACCTTTCAATCTCCTTCCCCAAAATCAATCTCCATGTGGATGCAGTCAACACAGTCACCCACACAGTCATTTAACAGAGAAAATTAACCTATAGGTGCTCTCATGAAGGAAGTCACATTAAAAAGGAAGTGTGATAAATTATCTCAAGATTTGAAACATCATAATATTTCATTTAAATATCATTATATAATGTCAAATGACTATAAAATCATATTCCTTGAATACATGGACCATTTCACATATACTGCCTATATACCAGTCAAGGTGCACATATAGGTATCTCCTGATGATGTCATGAAAGCCTTAGTAGTGGTTTAAATCCATTTGAATTGTGAGGAGTTAATTTTAAGGTATTTATATAGGCCTATAACACATTAAATTAAAATTATAATGCACACTAACCACCCCATGACCACTATCTAAACTCAGTCTACCCACACTATAGAATAACCACCAACAAGTGGTATGATAGAGAGCTGGGGAGCCATTTTGAAGTGTTTAAATAAATTATGAAACTCTCATTAAGGTCTTAGTATGGTTAAAATATCATGGTAGACATAATTTAAATACTAGGATGGAAAATGGTAGTTTTGATCACCTTTTAGCATTCAAAGATGGTGTTCAGGGATCAAATCCCCAAAAGCACAAAATAGAGGTCTAAGGTTTTTTGTCAAGGTCATATTTCAAGTTTGATAAGATATTTGGGGTATATAAATGATTAAACCTTGTATATTTAATACATTACAATCTCTATTCAAATTTTAGAGGGCATATGACTTAGGAAAGATGGTTGTTAGAAGGCCTAAAGTCACACTTCTATGCATTATTTCCAAGCAATAACATCTAAAGGATTTTGATCCAAAAGAGACCTTTTTCACCCAAAGTTTAAAAATGTACTATGCCAACATATTTTAATGTTCACAATACGGTTTCTAAATTCTAATGGAGTATTTATGATCTAAAATACACTTTAGGAGATAACATATTGTGTTTTAAATCCAACTCACACCTACAGGTGTCCCCTTTTTATGGAGCATGATCACCCACAGTTAAATGTTAGCTTCCACATCATCCATAAAAATGACTTACGCATGAGTATTACATAAAAAATATCTCATAATATTCCCAAGGAACATATGTCATAACCTTTAAAGGATAGTGTCAATCTATAGTTTTTTGCCTCAAAAAGTCAACTATAGTTGACTGTTGTAGATAGTGAATAGGGAAGTAGTGTTCTTGGCGTGGAAATGGCATGAACATGAGTCAAATTGATCCATAATTTAAAAATAGTATTAATATATCTCAATAAGGTTTTATAACATCAGGCTCAGGGTCTAACTATGCAAAGCCACCTATAGGGGTTACTGTTGAGGAAAAAATAGAAACTACACAGTCAACTACCTATGACTAGTCTTGAGAATAATTCAAATCCAAAGCATGAGTTGAAAAATAATATAGATTAAATGGATATTTTAATGCTTAAAAAATTATTATACATAGTTTTAAAATCCTAATCCATGCATTCACACCTACAAGTACAGTGCCTTGGGGTAGAACACAGTCAAAAGGCACACTTAGACTTGACCAATCAAAGCATGAGGAGAAAGCATAGGAGGATGAAGTTATGGTCAAGCTAAAACACATTAATCATGAATAAAATGTCCTCATTACACTATCATATTGTATTTATAACATGTAATAGGCTCTAAACAAGCAACACACATTCCATATGATAGAACCTTTCACACAATCTGCTTACCTATAATCTGTCTTGGGTTTTGAGGAATTGGAAGATCAAATAATAAGGCCAAAGGATGAATTTATTTCAAAAGATTATTTAAAACCTTAATAATCTCATCTAACATTCAAATTGTTTAAGATAATATGTTAATTCCCCTTTGTTTTGTCTTAGATAGAGGGCACTTCCCTTTATGCAAAAACTAGCAGTTTTGGAAAATGGAGACAAAGGGATGAGTTAAGGGGATAATGAGACATTTAAATATTTGAGAATATATTTTTTATGTGTGTATATAAATTTAAAACCAAGCATATAAGGATGAAACTAAACAGGGTGCTCCAAACCCTCAAGGTTGCAGTTAAGCTTGTTAGGCATGTTTAAGCCTAGTGCCCAAATGAGAGGTCATTTTAATTTCTAGATGTAGATGAGATTTATAACTGATTGTAAAATATTATATAATTAATTTAGACATGTATAATCTATTAGGATTAATTTATATTACTAAAATGGAGGTTTAAACCCTCAAACTTTTAGGCAAACCTACTAGGCATGGTTAGGCCTAGAATTCAAATGGGAATTCACTTACACTTCTAGCCTTAGATATGCATTATAACCTATTATATCATGTTCACAAGATCATAACATAGATTTTAACTCTATTTTTTTGTATATAAATCGTAAGTAATTCATTTTTGATATCAGAGACAACAATAAGCTTGTGCAAATAGAAGGAAAAGCTCGATAAGGTAACTTTGAGTGCTCATATCTCCCTTCATGATTTACATGGAGACTTAAAGAGTTTGGAGAAGTTGAAATGGGTCATATAAATTGATATTGTGTAATTTTTTTACAAATTCAATGTCCTAGCTTTATGAACTAAAATTAAGAGGGTAAAACAGACCTAGACTCACCAAAACCCTTGCTAGTGAATAGTTTGAGAAAATGGAGTAGTTAGTGCATCTAAATGGCATATTTTTCATATAATGATGATTTTATGCTGTAGGATACTCTCTTGGGATGCCCCCCATACTTTTTAATTATATGGAATTGTATGGATGGAGTAAAAAATAGGGTTTTCTTGACTATTTTGTGTATTGTGTTAGTTATATGAGGTTTCAAGAGATGTCAATCACATAGAAGAGAAGCTTAAGAATTAAGATAACTCTCCATGTCAATTTCATGCCTTATAAAATTTATTAAGTTCCTCTATAAGAGCTCATATCTTAGCCAATCAAAACTAGCATAGTGAACATGATAGTGAGAAGGGTGAAAAGCTTCAAGTAAGTTGATTTTAATGTGTGCCTAATTCCTATAAGGCCATGAATGGTCTTGAAACATGTCATTAACTTCTTTTTATGAATTTTCATGGGAAAAATAAAGATAAATTTGAATCCAAGTGTGCAAGGTGTGTGAAAGAGGAGTTCCTTGATTACAAGCAATGATGGCTCACTTTCAAAAGATTCTAGATGGATAGGAATGTAACCAATGCATGGAGAAGTATTTATTACAACCCTTACCTATTATTAAAATCATTAGACCTATCCCTAGTTAGTTTTGGGATGTTCAAACAAGGCTAAATTATGGAGGTAGTTTTTTGAGCTAGCAAAGGGAATTTCATGCCACATTTCAAGAGTTTCATGAATTTGGGTGACACTTATGCTTCCTAACCTTACATGGTCAATTTCATATTTCCTTCTCATGCATATGTAACTCATTCTCTTAGCATGATAAGTTTCCTTGTGACCTTTGGACTTCTTTCTTCTCTTCTCTCTCTCAAGTTCTATAAGAACTAGCCATTTTGGCCTTTATAAACTATGCTCCACATGAGTATGGTGAATCCTTGCTCATTTTGATACCATAGATCAATAAATATAACTAATTTTTTACCTCTTCTATGAATATTCTTAGTGTGTTGACTTGAATGATATATCTTTCTTAGTGATGACTATTATTTCCTTAACATTGTTGTCTCATTCTCCCATCTATATGCAGTTTGAAAGCTTCTTCTTTTAGGTCATGTGAAGTGTTTTATAAAGTGTCAAGGTTGAATGAGTTAGTATATTCAAATTGTGCCATATTAGGCCTCTTTTCTAGTCCTCCTAACCTAAACATTCATCATAACCTCATAATGAAACATTGATGTGAGAAGATTCAGACTAGAGAAGTGTATGTTTAGTTGGTCTCTTGGTTTCATGTGTGACATGTAGCTCATTGGTATTCATCAATAAATTTGGTGTATCACCTCCTTTAGGATAGTTTTATTTAAGTTTTATCTCTCCCTTTTCCCTCACAAGCATACGTGTAGTAGTGATCTACAAGTGGTACATCAAGGGAGCTAGCCCTATCTATATATTCACCTCATTCTTAGGCTACCCACAGCCTAGAGGTGTTTTAATTGTGCCACTTGGATGAGGAGAGCTGAGACATCTCCTCAAATGGTGCGAATCCAAGTGATAATAGTTTTTGACATGTTCAATGGGACTCATTGTCTAAGGAGTTAAAGGATTTTTTATGTTGTCTTTCAACACATCAACCTTTGGAGGCATCTATCCAAGCATCAATGGCAACTCCAAAGTTGCATCAGGTTGTCAAGAAGCCCAAGTTTTCCTTTTGAATATTTTTGGTAGATTTTCTTTATGTTCTTGCTTCCCAATGAAGTTTCATGAATAATTTTGGTGTTGAGTATTTTTATACACAAGTTGGTGAGGTATATCAAGCTTATGACATTCCCCATCAACCTTTGTATGATTTTTATCAGCCTTGTCATGATCCTTACCAACTCCAATATGACCCTTATCAACATTTCCATGAGTTTTATCAATTCTATAACTAGCCTTCTCAATACCTTGATCCTCCTAGTCAACCCAGTCACTTCTCTAACAGTCCATTTCCACTTTCAATCAAACTCTCTTGGGATATGAGAAGTATATGATAGATCTTGATACACTAAGGGGACATGGTCAAGATGTTCCTAGTCATCTTATTCATAATTTGAGAGATGCATTAGATCTAGTTAAAAGAGAGTGGTCACCTATTGAGAGAAAAAATTGGCAAAGGCTCACAAGTGAGATGTTAGATGTGGGTCGTTTGATTGCATATTTTAAAAATAAGATAAAAATTCATGAGGAATAGCCTCACCAAGTCTATCAACCCTCATATCCACCACCCCAAGATTGTTATCAATCCTATTTGACCCCTACTTATGATCCAAATCAAGTTTATCAAAGTCATATTTTCCCTAAATCAACTGAAAGAGAGAGTTGGAAAGACAAACTTGGTTTTTGAAGTAAATCTAGATAGGTAGATTGAGTTGTCCAATAAGCAGATGCAGTAGTCCATATCATCAGTAAAGGAAGTGGAATTAAATCCCTTATTTCCCTCTCCCATTATATCCCCTCCTCAAGAAATGACCTCTAGATATGAAATCCCAAGTTAGAGATAAGGTGGAGAACCCAAGCCTAATGAGATCCCAAGTTCCTTGGAGACTTCATCCACTCCTAAAATTACACCACTACCTCTAGAAAAGACTCCTAATCCTTGCATCTTAAGCTGGAATAAGGTAGTGGAATCATGGGGAAAGAAAGGGGATAAAAGCCTTAATAAAGAGTGTGAAGTTAAGAAAGAGCTTGATCATATGCAAGTCCCTCTCACCCTTCCTCAAGAGACCTCTTATTTTCCATATCATCCCTTTTTTACTTTGTATCCTCATAAAGATGCCTATCAACTTCAAGAAAGACATTCTTAAGAGAACCTAGACAAGCAAATTGAAGAGTTAGAGTCAAGGATGAAATTGCTAAGTGAAGGTGTGATGGAAGGTTTAGACCCAAAAGAAGATCCTATGCCTAAACACACCCCATATAGCCTTCCTCAAGAGAGTGTTAAATCTCAATCAATTATAATGAAGTGATTTTCAAATGGAAGATAGAAAACCAAGCTATTTTAACCCAAGGTCTGCCACCCCTTCCTTGAGAGCTCCCAAAATAATCCCCTACAACTCATTCTCAATTTGATTTTGGGTCTTATGTTCCACCTCCACAAAATAGTTCATATTTTCCTCACCCTATCACCCTTTGCCCTTATGGACCTATGGTATGGGAACCTAAATAGGATCAGTTGGTTGATAATAACTCATAACTCTTAGCCAGTCAAAACTAGCATAGTGAACATGATAGTGAGAATGGAGAAAAGATTCAAGTAAGTTACTTTTAAGGTTTACCTAATTCATCTAAGGCCATAAATGGTCCTAACACATTTCATTCACTACCTTGTATGTATTTTCATTGAAAACTAAATCCAAATTTGAATCCAAGTGTGCAAGGTGTGTGAAAGAGGATTTTCTTTAACTATAGGTAGTGATGACTCACTTTCAAAAGATTTTAGATGGATAAGAATACAACCAATGTATGGAGAAGGATGTATGAAACCCTTCCCTCCTATTCCAATCATTATACATATACCTAGTTAGTTTTTGAATGTTCAAATAAGGATAAATCTTGGAGGTAATTTTTTGAGCCAGTAAAGGGAATTTCATGCCACATTTCAAGAGTTTCATGACTTGGGGTGACACTTGTGCTTCTTAAATTTACATGGTCAGTTTCATATTCTCTTCTCATGCACATGTAACTACTCTCAGCATGACAAGTGTCCTTGTGACCTTTAGACTTATTTTTTCCCCTTTCTTTCTAAAGTTCTATAAGAACTAGCCATTTTGGCTTTTGTAAGTTATGATCCACTTGAGTATGGTGAAGCCCTGCTCATTTGTATATGATGGATCAATAAATACAATTGATTTTTACCTCTTTTATGATTTCTCTTAGTGTGTTCACTTGAATGATATATCTTTCTTAGTGATGATTGTTATTTCCTTAGCATTTTTGTCTCATTCTCCCACCTGTTTGTAGTTTGAAAGATTCTTCTTGTAAGTCATGTGAAGTTTTATATGAAGTGTCAAGGTTGATTGAGTTAGTATATTCAAATAGTGCCATCTTAGGCCTCTTGTCATAGTCCTCCTAGCCTAAACATTCATCACAACCTCATAATGAAACATTGATATGAGAACATCTAGATTAGAGAAGTGTATGTTTAGTTGGTCTCTTGGTTTCATGTGTGACATGCAGTTGGTTGGTAGTCATCAATCAATTTGGTGTATGAATTCCTTTAGGATAGTTTTCTTTTATTTTTCTCTCTTCCTTTTCCCTCACAATCATAGGTGTAGTAGTAATCTACAAGTGGTAAATCAAGGGAGCTAGTCTTATCTAGAGATTCACATAATTCTTAGGCTACCCACAGCCTAGAGGTGTTTCATTTATGCCACTTGGATGAGGAGAGCTAAGACATCTCCTCAAAGGGTTTAAATCCAAGTGAAAATAGCAAGATTACTAGTACATTTTTACTCATAACATATGTTCATGTGCCATACTCTAAGGATTACTAGGAAGATTGTGGAAATGAAGAAGTTATCAAAATGAGGAATTATTCTAGAATGTCCCTTTAATAAATCAAATACTATGATATGGAACCAATTATAGATAACTTGGTAGATGATGACTCTAGATTGGACCCAATTTATTACACACAAGTCATCACATGATCCTTACCACCAATTAAGTGGTCTACTCCAAAGTCCCTTTCTCTTTTTGATAGAACAACCCACATGATAAATATAACTATCAATTAGTTGAGGAGCAAGAAAGTATAGGTCACAAGAGAGACCATTAGGGTTAGATAAAAAAATTTAAGGCTTAAAGCAAAGGGATAGCTCCATGAGAGAAGGGTCTAAGATAATCATTAAAGAAACCTAACAAAAAGAAGAAAAATAATAAAAAGTTAAGGTAAAAAAAGGAGACTCAAGTAAAGAGGGGGAAGCTACAAAACACCAATTGATCTTTCATTTGAAGACATAGTAGTAGTGGCATAGGGTTCTATTTATTTAGATCCCATAGCTTTCGCTCCTATTTCCAATACCCCCCTTCTCCTACTCATATTGTTCCAGAGGTTTCAACACCTCCACCACCTATCTCTAATCCAACTTCTCAGGTTCCCATTTTGCCTCATGTTTCAGCACTTATACCTCTTGTTTTCATTCCTCTTACATCTTCAGTATCCACTCTACCTACCATTACATCTACATTGCCCATTATAGTATGCCAAGCATAAACAATACAAGTCAAGTGGACACTCAAGGTCCCCCATTAGTGGAATCTCAAGTTTCCACTCCCCCTTCCCTTCAATTTCACCTTCCCCTTTTATTCCATTCCATATTTATATTCCATTCATAATCCCTTCCATTCCATCTCCATTAGTTTCTATAACTACCCAATTGTACTTAACCATAGACTTAGTCATCCTAACTTTAGTCATGTAGGCCACTCTAACTCCTGAGGTGAGTAATATTACACCTTCATCTCCATTCACCTTCCTTTCATCATCAACCCTGAGTGGTACTACCCATTTTATTGATACATTTAATGCATTGGATTCCACCCTTCCACCTGTCCCCAAATTTACAACCCTTGTGTATATTCCACCTCCCATATCCTTGATAGATATAGCTGCTTCTATTACCACCACTTTATCTAATTCCATTATTTTTATATCCCCATTAGTTGAAATTGGAGAGATGTAGATGATTGATTCAAATGTTGATTTGAAGTCCACTAATGAAATTGAACCTTCATAGGCACCTCTTGAGTAACCAATGATAGCATCTACACAAGAGTCTACTTTGGTCACAGTGTCTACTAGTCAAGCTACATCAGCTATTGATTCTTTGGTGATAGTATCAAAATAGCAATGGGATACTCTTAATTGGTTAGCTTAGTTATTAGGGAAGAAGAGGAAGTAGATGATAGACCCTAGCACAATGGAATTTGGTCTCTCAAAGGTCAATAATAATTCTAGAACCAACTCTCAGGACCCTCTCCAAGATATTTAATGATGATAAGGAAGAAAGGTATGTTAAAATTGTAGTCCCCCCATGGGACAAATCAAAATAAAATATTATGGTAGGAGACTATCAGATTTCTCAAATCTACCTTGGATGGAAAATAAGATAAGGACTCAAACATGATGTATAAATTAGCATCGACTCTCTCTTCTATAGAATGGATCATGACAAGGCCACCAAGGATGAACTCAAGAAACAAGTGGAGTATCTTACAAATACATTAAAATAATTTACATAGTATAATGGATCATCACAAAAATGAAAGGTACTGTAGCAAATCAGTATATTTCTGGATCAAGCCTTCATTGATTCAGTCTGAGAGATGGATTACATGGGAAGGGGTAAAAAAGAATGTTTAGATGAATTAATTACTAAAGGCAATAAGGTAATTTCTAAAATATGTATCACTATAGAATCATCAAGGAGAGATTTAGACTTTAAACTTGTATTATCCCAAACTGAAAGCTATAGGTTTACTTGACACAGATGTCATCATTCCTAAAAAGTATTGAATGATGAAGGTGAGCATGAGGAACTCCATAGGCTAGTCAATTTTAGATTAGAGTATTAATATAAGTTACTCACCAAACCAAGAAGGCTCGTGATAAAGCAGTTGATGTATCATAGGACATTGATGGCATGATGAACACAATGTCATGCCAAATAGTAGATAATGTAAATAATCTCCTTCAAGTTGAAGAAGTTCAAAATAAATTCAATAAAATAGTTGAAAAATAATCTATAAAGGACAAAGTCTTCACCCTAAGTTCTATCCACTACCTTCTTAAGTATGAAAGAGCAATTGATAAGATGAGAATAGAAATGCATAGAATAAGGAATTATAAGAAGTAATTATTTAATGTCCAAGCATATTATGTAGCCTCTCACACCAATTCCTATGGTTCAGATCAAGAATGAATACAAGAAATATTCAAGGCCTTTGATGCATATGTTGATAAACTACAGGCCGAGAGTGACAAGAAAGCTAAAGAAGTTCTAGATGTTGATTAATATTTTCTCTGATTAAATATTTTCAAATTTTTTAAATTCCATTTGTAATTTCATTTTAAAAATATTATAAGTTGTAATTATAAAACAACTATCTTTTTATAACTCTTTTTGAGAAAGAGAAAACA
Organism: Torreya grandis; assembly: GCA_037957365.1. Lineage (NCBI taxonomy): Eukaryota > Viridiplantae > Streptophyta > Pinopsida > Cupressales > Taxaceae > Torreya > Torreya grandis. Next base: position 2,050,395 of record JARHVA010001347.1, on the reverse strand, counting down.
TATTTTACAATTTATATTTTGATGATGTGAAAGTACAAAAGCATGAAGTGCAAATTACACTTTCTATTTTGACAAGTATGAATTGTTAGAAGTGAAAAAACATGAAGTGAAAATTTCAAGGTTCATTCTGACAGAGTATTAAGAATTACAAGTTGTAAAAGTCTCACTTGTGTTTTACAAGATAGGGTTTTGCATGAAAAGTGACTTATCTTTTAAATTCAAGTTCCATTTGAGTGTTGCCCATTTACATGAAGAGTTATTTTTAGCTACTGGAGATGAAGAAGCCTTGCATGGAGACTTTCCATGGCATATCACACCATGCTACATAATTCCACCTCAAGGATCATACCCATATCTTGCATTCCAATTTTTAGCCATTCCACAAGTCCAAGACACCAGAAATAGAAGAACTCACCTCTTTTGCATGAGGGTTTTAGATTTGCATGATTTTCCTACTATGGATTCAAGTTTGGACAACTACATCTCATCTCTAAGATATTTTGTATAAAAATTGATAGACCCTGTGGCCCAATCCATATTTTTTCTCTTATAGGATATATTTTTTACATTTTGAATATATTTTCTACAAGTTATAGCCTTTGGGATAGAAATAAATTGAAGATTTGCCTTTCTTGTCTAAGAAATCTTTGTGTATGTCAATTATTTGGGTATTTGTGGGAGTTTGTTTCTTATTTCGGTCACAAGAGTTTGATTTTTGATTTTTTTCCTTCTAAAAATATTGTTTGATTAAAAAAATAACTTTTTCCCTTTTATGAAAATAACTAAATATCTTTAGAAGGAAAAAAAACCTCAAATTAAACTCTGATTAAAACAAATAAATTTTTCCCTTTTATGAAAATAACTAAATATTTCCTCTAGTTTTTAATTTGTATAAGTTTGTGTTGAACTCACTTCAATACAATTCTCTATTCCATTGTGTTTATCAAGCAAGTATTAAGACCCACTAAAATCTGGTGCAAACACCATTTTAAGTTTTCATAAAGTTTTATTCTTTCCATTTTCCCCACCAAAATTTTAGCTTAGGATAAAAAGATATTAAAAGAGCAAAATTTTCATAGAATTGGTGTCCTACCAGTTGCATTAAATATAGTGAAAGTAATCCAGCCTTCTCTGGAGGTTAACCTCAATTTGCCAAAGTCCCACAACTTAAGATGTTTTCCCATTGTATGATTAGGTGTTGCATGCCAAGCTATTCCACATCAGAATACATGTAAAACTTATGTGATAACATTTTTTGGCATGTTTGGTGGGACACAAAAAGTATAAGACATTGGTGCTAATGTTATATAAGCTTTAAACACATTTCAAAAAGCACCTAGAGACTACTAATTTATGGCTTCAAGATTTAAAGGGTTATGCATGCTAAGCAGATAAATAAGGTCAACTACAAAAGGTTAAAAAGTTAATTTTTTAGAATTGTCATTTCCACTTAAAATGAGATCAAAATCAGTTGTACCTCATTATAAAGTATATCTGACAAATCTATTTGCATCTCCTATAATTAATCTTAATCCTATCAGTTTTATTCCCTCAACAATGGCCAGATAATTTGTAGCCTTCACTAGGGCCAGCCCTCTCTAGTTGGCCCAATATGATGACATACCAGCCTCATCCTTTAAAAGACTACCATATTTCACTGATGAAACTACCACCACTCTTATGGATCACATACAAGATATTGTTAATTTATGCACCATCCATTATGTGGTATAAGAGAATGTTACAATTAGACTCTTAGTCTCCTTCAAGGGTAAAGCTTTACATTGGCATAGAGGTCTTGCTCCCAACTCCATCTAAGTTTGGGATGATTTAAGTACTGCACTATGTGCCCAATTTAAAGATAAGATTGACCACCTTTCATTGGTCAAATAGTTAACTACCATTCAATGGGCTCCTCTTGAGCTCATGACTGATTTCAATTTTTGCTTCTAGAAGACATGGAATAGGATTTTAGTACTAGTTAATACAACTATAGATAATGTTTTCTTATATTACTAAAGATCCTTGAATAGTGACATAACTATTATGATTCAGTCAATGGGTGGTAAAACACTCCCCACCACTTATGAGATTATAATAAGGGTAGAGAACTATTTGATCCAAGATGGAAATATTGCCCCAAGACCACCAATGCCTCTATTTCTATGGATAGTTCCCATACTGCCTGTAATGGCTCCAATTTCCACTACGAATAAGGTACCACCTTTGAACCCTACCCATATGGGTTAACTACATGAGTTAAAATCATTAATTAAGAGTTTTGATAATGAGTTCATAGCTATGAAGATTTAGTAATTGCTAAATTACAAGCCACCACAATAGGCAAACTTGACATATCAGACCAATAAGTAACCATATTAGGGAGATAAGCAAAAGTACCAAGGTAATCAAAAATTGCAAGGTTAAAATGCATAATCAAAGCCCCTAAATTTCTATTCTTTACCTATACTGAGTACTTCCAAATCCATCACACCTATTCAAAATAACTTGGTTTAAGATTATGAGTGGTGTTATCCCTGTTCACATCCACACAAACAGAATACTTTCCCCAATGGAATCATCAATCAATATTTGATGGTGAAAGGCATGTCAAGTATATAGAGATAATAATAAGAGTCTACTTCTCAATAAATAGACACATAATAACCTACTCAAGGAGAGGTGACCCTTCTAAACTAACAAGAAGAAGACTTCTATGGGGTAAATCAAGAGGAGGCATTTTTCAATGGTGAAGGCCCAGTGGTAGTGAATACATGATCAAAGAAAATATCAATCAATTCCCTTTAAGAGCAAATAAGCCTCAACTTTTAAGGTTGTACCACAACCTACAAAGAATAAAACAACCCTTTTTACCTACCAATCAACCCAAAGTGAGAGTACCTACTCTAAATCTTACGAAAGAAGATACTTTTCCAGCAAAGATGCATCCAAAGGTTGGTAGCATCCCTTTAATCATTATTGAGCAAATGAAAAAGACTAATCTAAATGTCACTATGTGGGATACACTATCTATACCATCACAAAGAGATCTGCTACAAGAGGCCTTGAAAAAAATTCTAATAACAGATAAAGCCCCAGCTAAAGGACCTAATGCTAAAATTAATTTATGTCAGCCTTAAACTAAAACTAATATGGGTGAAATTGGTAAGCCTGCTCCCTTATATCTCTTATTAATAGTTGAAAAGCATCTAGTTCATAATTGTATAGTAGAATCAAGGGCCAGCAATTTTATTATGCCCAAAAAAATAGTTGATGCTCTTGGCATAAAATATACACCTATGAATAAGGGAGTGGTTCAAGTGGATGGGTCTACTGTTCAAATAGTAGGAATAATAAAATATTTAAATCTCACTATCCGTGCTTGTCTAATTTTATCAATTACTTAAGATATCTTGGTAATTGATCTTCCTCCTTATTTCACCATTTTCATATCATGAGATTTTACTACAAAAATAGGAAGATATTTGTTTGTAAATTGGTCTCACATGTTGCTTAGAACCAGGTATGGGACAAAAGTAATAATAAGAGTTGAACCAATATCTAAGGATCATATTAAACCATATACCCCTCCTCCTATGAACATGAACTATATATTATAAGATCAAGAAGAAGTAACTAATCATGAGGATGCAACCACTATAGAAGTTATCCTAGATGTTCTCTTAGATGAATGGGGATCACCCTTCCAATTTGATCCTTATGATCATTGCATACATGAGAATGATGCAATCATTCCCAATGTCTTAAAACCATTCGAGGATCTCCAAGGTATATGGAAATTATTTTTTGATCATTCGAGAAGCAAAAATAAGGTGGGTACATGTGTCATTTTGGTCTCTCCCCAAAAGGAGAGATACTTTTATTTTTTCAGACTTTAGTTTAGATGCACTAATAATGTAGCTGAATATGAGGTTGTGATTTAAGGACTCCAACTGGCTAGAGAAAGAGGTATAGAATCACTGCAAATATTTAGTGATAGTGAACTAATTATTCACCAAGGGTCTAAGAGTGTGACTAAAAATAATTTATTGATATCTCACAAGTACAAGGTATGGGACTTGTTTTAGAATTTCATCACTCTAAATATTCAGGTAGTACCAAGATCACTAAATAAGGATGATGATCATATGGCCACAGTGGGCTCCCAATATAACTTACCCAACAAGATAAGTAAAGAAAATAGCCAGCATGTGAAGTTAGTGGTAAGATTGTCTATTCTTGACAAAGTCATTAATTCCTAGGTTTTTGATAATGATCAACAAATTGTAAATTTCATGAGAGAAGAAGCCAAATTTTTGGACAAAAACCAACTAAAGCTCTAGGATCAATTTGAGGATTAGATTATCCAGCTAAAAATGAACAAGCTACTAATGGGACTTGTTACATTGGAGAATATCTTCAATTTAGATGACCAACTGAAGGGTGATAAAAATAATATTTCAATCAATGAGGAAGACTATGAACCAATGGTCATCTCAAAAAGCAAAACTCTGAAGCTAGGAAAAGTATGTAACGACTCTAAAAAAAATTATTGAATTATGTCAATAATTTGATGATAACATCACTTAGATTTTTCACAATTTAAGAGGATTTGACCCTAGTTTATCCCAACACACAATAGAACTAGATCCCAACACTAAGTGTGTTAGACAAAAATAGAGGCCCATTAATCCAAAATCAAACCCTTGATGAAGAATGAGATTTCAAAACTAATAAAAGCTAATATAATTTTTCCTACCAAGCACTCATCTTGGGTTGCCAATTTGGCCCCTATCAAGAAGGAAAATGGTGAAATCAAGTTGTGTGTAGATTTTAGAGACCTGAATAAATCATCCCTAAAAGATAACTATCCTCTCCCACCTATGGAGTAGATTTTACAAACTATAGTAGGATCTGAAAGGTTTTCCCTTATAGATGGTTATTTTAGCTATAATCAAATCTTGGTACAAGAGTTAAACTAGTATAAAACTACCTTCACCACAAAATGGGGCATATATGCATATAAAAAGATGACTTTTGGTTTGACTAATGCTAGAGCAACATTTCAAAGAGCCATAGATATGGCATTTACATAAATGATAAATGAAATGATTCTAGTACATTTGGATGATATCACCATCTATTCAAATCATGATGAAACACATTTGTATCACCATATAAAAAATTTAAAGGTTTAGAGAATATTGGGTTTCCTTAAACCCAAATAAATACATGTTTGCAATCCCTAAAGGGAAACTATTGGGACATATAGTGTGAAAATAAGGTCTTGAGATAGACCCAAAAAGAGTTCATGTTATATCTACATTGGAACTACCAAGTAATAAGAAAGGACTTCAAAGTTTCCTTGAAAATATTAATTTTATGAGGATATTTATCCCAAATTTTACCTCTCTAGTAAAACCTCGCACTGCAATGCTCAAGAAAGGTGTAGCTTTCAACTAGACACAAGATGGAAGAGATAGTTTTAAGGCCATAAAATAAGCTATCTCTTAATCTCATACTCTATTCAACCCAAATTATAATAAATAATTCATTATTTAGCATTTGGAGGGGAAGAAAGCATCTCAGCCATTCTAACTCAACACAATCAAGAACAGTTGAAACAATCGATATCTTTCTTCAGCTAATATTTGAAAGGATTGAGGAGAATTAAAATTTTGTAGAGAAGTAGGTATATATCATGATTAAGGCTCTCAAAAAATTTAGGCATATGCTCTCTAATAACAATATTCATCTAATGGTAAGTGGCCCAAGTGTGAAAGAGTTCCTCAGCAGTTGGGAGATAAACAAAAAGTGAGATGGATGGATTACTAAGGTCATGGAATATGACAGATATCAAAGTTACCAAACTAGTAAGATGAAAAGGTTTTTATGAACATCTGGCTTCTAATTTTAAAAATACTAAATAAACCCCTGAGACAGTATATGCTCAAAGTGTGTCTCACCTAGCCAACCCACCTTTTTTCAATAGTGGGATCCAAGACATGACCAAATTCTTGCAGACATGTGAGTATCCATATGGTCTTTAGTAGTCTAAGAAAATTTATTACAAACTCTATTATATCCCTTACATCCTCATTGAAGAAGTATTATTTAGAAAGGATGTGAATGGAGTTATGTTAAGATGTATTGAGCATGATCAAGTTCCTAAGGTACTCCAAGAATTCCATAATGGCTTATCGGGAGGTCATTTCTCTACAAGAACCATGGCCATTAATATGATGAGAGGAGGTTATTACTATCTTTAATTATTTAGAGATGCCCACCAATGGGCAAGAAATTATGAAAAGTGCACTTATTTTACTGATAAGAAAAATCTAATAGCCTTTCCCCTCAGACCAATTCAAGTAGATCAATCATTTTCTCAATGGAGATTAGACTTCATAGGCATGATCAATCTACCATCGAGTATAGGGAATAAGTGAGTCCTCATAGTGATAGATTACTTTACATGATGGACTAAAGCAATTTCACTAAAAGATGCTACAGAAGCATCTATTTTGGATTTTATGGATAGTATAGTATCAAGATTTGGTGTACCTCACATTATTATCTTTGATAATGCCAAGGCTTTCATAGGCACATAGGTGAGTAAATGGGATGTTAATCATAATGTGTATTTGATCACTTCTTCTCATTATTATCCTTAAGCTAATGGTTTGGTTGAGTCAACCAATAAGAACCTAATCAAAATCATCAAAAGGACAATAGAATATAACCAAAGATCTTGGCATACAAAGTTAAAATAAGGACTTTGAGCTGATAGGATAACCCCTAAGAGAGCTATAGGTAATTCATTTTATATTATATTATATGGAAGAGAAGATCAAGTCCCAATATCAATCAATCTACCATCCCTAGAGCTCAATCACCAATCAGACTTGGTCAATAATGATGCCATGACGGTGAGATTGGTTGAGCTCATAGAACTCAAGGAAATCAAGAACTAGGAAATGAAGGTTTTGGAAGCTAATAAATCCCAAACCATGAATAATTTCAATAATAATTCATCTAAAAATAAATTTAATGAAGGAGATATGATCCTCAGATGAGATGTAGATAGGGCAAAACTAGGGTAAGCATACCAAATTTGATATGAGCTAGAGTGGTCCATACATTATTCTTTAGTGTAAAAGAGCCAACACATTTTAGCTCTCTAATATTGATGGAGAAGAGTTACATATCCTAGTCAATGGGATATACCTCAAAGCTTTCTTTTGAGGTAGGAACTTGTTCCAAAAAATTTTAAATTTTGTAAATAATAAGATTAGTGGTGTTTTTCAAAAAGTGCTTATGCACAGGTCAAAACTCATTAGGAGTTTTTGTTTCCTTAGGTTGTGTATTTTTTTCCTATTTTATTTTTTTTTTCTTATTTTGTTCATGTCTAGGTAAATCCCAATTTGTTCTTCTCTAAGTTGGAGTTTTTTAGAATCAGGATTGACTCCATGCCCAATGTCTTTAAGGCTACTAGATTGAAAATGATTAGCAGGCAATCATCCTATAGAGGTCACCAAAAATATTGATATTTTGTCCCAAAAATATCATTAGATCTGATATCTTTAGGTATACCCCATTTATTTTTAGGAAAAACCCTAAAACCACTAAAAAAATCATCTTTCTTTTTTAAAATTTTAGAATCTAAAACTCTGAAGGCAATTTGCACTTGTGCAAATTGCTTCATGGGTTGTAGATCCCACCAAGCACAAACACCCTAAGAATGGTAGAATTTGGATCTCATCATGCACTTTGCACATTTTCAAGCGTGCAAAATACATTGTAGGTTATACATTTCTCCAAACACCCAAACCGATGGAATCTAGAATTTGGCATGCACTTTGCATGATTGCGAATGTGCAAAGTGCACAATGAGCTCTAGACCCCACAAAACATATAATTCCCCTTCTATGGGATGTAAAACTCTGGATGCATTTTGCATGTTTACAAATGTGTAAAGTGCACTTCAAGTTATACCTTTTGCCAATTACATTTTATGAGATGCAAAACCCGAAGTGTACATTGCACATTTGTAAATATGCAAAGTAAACTTAGATTTCTGCATTCTACTAAACCAAGACATCTACCTTGGTAGACATTGGACCTACTTTTTGCACCTTTAATTTCTACCACCAACCACCATTAAACTATATTTAATATAAAGTTTTCACTATTTAACCAAGTGTTTAGGGTTTTTTCATTATCATTTGATAAATTATTAAGTGTGTTCTTGGAGCTTAAGCAATGACCCATGCCACTGAACCTTGATCCACATACAAATGTGTACCTGTATCTCAAGCCATGACTACAAAACTCAAAGCCACATCAACAGTGGCTATACCAGTATTCTCCTTGTGCTCTTTTTACAATTTCTCCTACATATTGGTACTTTATCATGGTTTTTCATTCTTGTGAAGAGAATTTTGATATCAAATGATCACTATTTTTTTTGCATCACATTTAGGGTTATTTATGAATGAGTCATTTATTGTGAAGTCATTTGTCTAAAAAATTACATTCATAGGTCTAGTGCATACTCTGGGGTTTTGTGTCCATAGTAGGAGTTTTGGATTTTTCCCAAAACATTCATTATCTGAAAACCATAATTTTCCCTCCAAGGAATATTCCCAAGCATATACTTCCCATTCAAACCATTTAATATTCCACAAGATCCTCCAACATCCCTATGGATTTAGGACCTATCTTGAGCACTATTGATCTATGCAAGCATTCAAGATTCCACAGAAAGTGGACCTGCTTCAATCACCCTCCACCTCCACAAAAACCCAACCTGCTCTAGAAACCTTCCATTTCTATGTAAATCTAATGTACTTCTAGTACCTACTACCTCCATATAACTTTCACCTACCTCAAGCACCTCCTAATTCCATCAAAGATTTGAGTTGCCCTAAACACTTGTAGATCCTACCAACTTCATAGTTGGTTTCTCATGAGCAATAACTTTAGTTTCCATGCCTCCTTAGGAAATTAAGTTCAAATCGAAGGGACCTAGAGTGACTCCTAGCTTGGAGTCTAATGTTGTGGAGATAACAAATATAGATTTAGGTCATATTTACCTAAGAGATTTTTAGGCTAGTATAGGTGTAAAATTTAAGAATGACTGAATCTAGAGTATCTATGACTCTGGCTTACCAACAATTTTAGCCTTCCTATTTTTAGTTAAAATCCCTAGTTTGGTCCTCACAATGGCCTAATACTATGATCATGATAGAAGAAAGGTCTATAATGAGAAAGGGGAAAAGATTCTGAATCTAGACCTTGATTTTATTAGTTTAGTATTTTCAATACCTGAATTTGAGAGTTACCTAGATATAAATCCACAAGCATCCACATAGTTCTTCGAAGATAAATGAGATGGGTGTCAAAACATAATAAATAAATAGTGGATCAATTCCCCCAAGCATTCCTCCACCAAGTTACCAGAGACCATGTATAGAACTACTTTTATTGATGAAGTAGGGGACATTATCATACTATTTGCATAGGGTCACTGGTAATCTTGATGATAGTTTTTATCAAGAGTGGACGTACCAGTATATTTGAACCATCTAACAAAACAAATAATACATTCACTAGGCCCATTTAATAAGTGCTTCCCTTCACAAATAATTGATGGAGGTGCAAACAATGGGCAAGTTTTATATGACCTCCTACAATGTATACATCTTGGCAAAAGGAATATTGTTCCCAAGCCTCAACATAGTTCTCGAAGAGATAAATAGAGTATACAAATACTACCCTAATCTCACACTACATGCTAGTAGACAGCACTTTAGGAGAGTGAATGATGCTTTCATCTACAACATCATTATCATGTTTGATGAGGATCTTGGGAGAATAAGGTTCTCAAAGGTAGTGATAGATGAGATCGGTAAATAGGGTTCTTTTTCATACAATTTCCCACCTTTTCTTATATCAAGGTTACCAAGTTTAGTGGTTGTCCCTACACTCTTCCTCGATATGTGAATGATAAATGAGCACTAATGGAGTTGGTCAGGCAACTTGTGGAGACACACAAGCTTATTTCAGATAGGTATAAGGTAGGGGTACATTTCCAAATTTCCATTTATCGATACATATACCAATCCCTCCTCAAGGTCAAATGTGTTGAGGCCAAGATGGGCTAGATAACATTGAAAACATTAGATTCTAGACCAATTTTTGATTTGTATGGCAAGATTACCAGTGCATTATAACTCGTAACATATGCTCATGTGTCTTACTATGAGCGTTACAGGGAAGATTGTGGAGATGAAAAAGTTGTTAAAATGAGGGATTATTCTAGATTGTCCCTTAAAAAAATCAAAGACTATGATTTGGCACTAGTTTTAGATAACTTGGTGGATGATGACTCCATAATGGACCCAATTTATTACATACAAGTCATCACATGACCCTTACCACTAGTTAAGTGGTCAACTCTAGAGTCCCTTTCTCTTTTTGATAGAATAGCCCATGTGATTAATAAAACTATCAATTGGTTGAGGATCAAGGGAGTACAAGTCATAAGAGAGACCATTAGGGTCAAAGAAAAACTTGTAAGGCTTAAATCAAATGGGATAGCTCCATCAAAAAAGGGTCGAGGAAAATCATTAGAGGAGCCTAACAAGAAGAATAAAAAGAAGAAAAAAACTAAGGCAAAGAAGGGAGAATCAAGAAAAGATGGAGAAGTTGTACAACAACCAATTGATCTTTCATCTAAAGACACAAAAGTAGTGGCACAAGGTTCTATACCTTTAGATCTTATAGCTTTAGCTCCTATTTTCATTACCCCCTTCTCCTACTCACATTATTCCATAGGTTTCAACACCTCCACCCCTATCTCTACTCAAACTTCTTAGGTTCCCATTTTGCCTCATTTTTTAGCACTTCTACCTCCTATTTCCATTCCCCCTACATCTACAGTATCCACTCCACCTACCATTCCATCTACATTGCCCACTGTAGTAAGCCAAGAACAAATGTAAGCCAAGAACAAATAATACAAGTAAGTCAAGTGGACACTCAAGGTCCCCCATCAGTGGAATCTCAATTTTCCACTCCACTTTCCCTTCCTCCAATATAACCTTCCCCTTTCCTTCCATTCCTTCTTTAAATTCCATTCATAATCCATTTCATCTCCATTAGTTTCTAACACTACCCAATAATACTTAGTCATAGACTCAATCATCTTGACTTCAGTCTCATAAGCCACTCTAACTCCTAAGGTGAGTACTATTTCACCTTCATCACCATTCTCTTTCCTTTCATCATCAACCCTAAGTGGTCCTACCAATTTGATTGATACATTCAATGCATTGGCTTCCACCCTTCTACCTGTCCCAAAATTCACAACCCTTGTATTCATTCCACCTCTCATTTCCCCAATAGATACAACTACTTCCATTACCTCCACTTCATCTACTTCCAATGTTTCTACAACCCCATCTTTTGAAATTAGAGAGACACATATGCTTAATGCAAATTTTGATTTGCAATATATTGATGAAAGTGAATAGCATCTACACAGGATTCTACTTTGGTCACAGTGTTTGTTACTATAGCTACATCATTTATTTATTCTTTGGTGACAGTATCAAAAAATCAACGGGATACTCCTAATTGGCTAGCTTAGTCCATAGGGAAGAAGAAGAAGTAGATGATAAACCCCATAACATAGGACTTTGGTCTCTCATGTTAGAGGTACAATCCACTGAGAGGGGGGTGAATTAGTGGTAGAAAAGAATCCAATTCAATTTCTAAACCCTTGCAAATACTTAAGCATTCAATACAATCATACATGAAGTATACAGATCATTCATAGTAGTGAACAATGAACATAAAGAAAGATCACATCCACAACATAAGATCTATGGGGGAAACCCTCTTAGGGAATAAAACCCACTCTCAAGCCTATAAACACATAGACTACTATCCTATAAGATGATCATAAATAAGAGACTGGTCAAGTCCTTCTGATTAGGAACCTTAGTCAAGTCCTTTAGACCTAAAGTATTTAGAGAAATAGTAGTTCAACAAAGAGCACCTAACCCTAAGATGATCAATTCCTTTTGACCACCTATTCGATCAAGTCCTTCTAACCTACAACCTTGATTAAGTCTTTCTAACCAAAGGTCTTTAGTAAAACCCTATTTCATAAGGAATAAATACCCCTAAGGAAGATCAAGTCCTTTAGACCTTCATTAAAAATAACACTTCCACCTTAGAACTAATATCTTCAACACCTGATAATAGGCCTCTAATTACTAATAACTGAACAAACTCTTCCTCTAATTCAAGTAGGCCTCTTACATAGGCATGCCATAAACTCTCTTCATCTTCACTTAAACAATCCTCATATGCATATTCAAATGTCTTTGCATAATTCAAACACAAGAACATTATACTATCATCAAAAACATGACCTAAAAATCATACACATAGTCCTTAATCTTCTCTACTCATCAACCCAATAGTTGGGCACTCTCCTCTTCTTTCCTTCACTCTCCAACTCACTCACATAAGAGTCTCTCACTCGCGCTTCTCTCCCTAGTCACACACAAAGTCTAGAATTCATCATCTTTGATTTTACTATATAGAGAGCTATCATGAATTATTAATTCCACATTAATATTTATCAACCATAATGCATGCCTTCACCCTTAAGGCATCTCACATGGGTAACACTGGTATAACATATTTTCAAATAGGCCTAAGTCATTTTAGGTCCTACAGAGAACCATTCAGCTCTTTGACATTTATTTAAGAAAAATAAGAACATAAGACCACTTAAAAATACATTATACTAATCCTTATGTCCCCTGAGACATCCTCAAATGATCATAGACACATTTGCTCACATATGTGTATGCTCAATCAACTCAAATAGAGACCTTATACACACAATCATTATGAATGAAAACATAGTTGACTTCAAAACCTTTTTTCATACTGCATATGATTGGTAAAACCTTCAAAATTCACACAATACATCTTCATGAAGTATACAACACTCCCCAATATCCAATTTACTAATATATATCAAAATAATATCAAAACAAGCTCGAATAATCTTCTCAGGTCCTTATAGAACATATACAAAAACATAGTCAACTTTAAACTTTTATAACTATGTTTATACATACTTTCAAATCTTCAAATCCATATTTATAGATGTTCCTTAGAGTCCTCTACCACTTTGATTTTTAATACATGAGTAAATTTGTCTTCTATATAAAGATATGGATAAATTACTGAGCACTAGTTTTTCCCTTAGTAAATTCAAATATTCAAATGGCAATGGTCATAGTTAAACCTCAAACACAATGTTTGCATCTCGTGTCCTCTCAGCTCAGATCAAAAACATGCTCCATTGATCTTGTTTGATCTTTAACACTTAGGCACCAATGCTCAAATGTTAAACCTCTGTCACTTTGAATTCATCTCTTGAAATCTTCAAATGTTGACTCAACATGCCCCATTAATCTCTATGGATATGTTAGGTCTTTAGCAATCAATGCTCACCATTTGATCAATTTATATGAACACCCACTCATCATTAGATCCTTATCATGTACCTTTGCATAGTCGTTAAATAATGTGCACCTATCCTCATCTCACTGCTTCCTAACTTTTTAGAGCAATGCACACCATCGATCTTGCTTGAACTATAATTTGTGAAAAAATGACTATGGGGACCCTTTCAATATGCCTAAAAGGTTAACTTTGGATAGATGTATCTTTTGTTGTGATCAATCTCATGTGCCATAAATTACATCATATTTTCTCCTTTTAAATAGGAATCCAATCATGTGATAAATTACTTGTGAAACCTTTGCACATGCAAGATTAACACCATTAAAATGCCTTCTCAAAATCTTTTGTCACAGAGCCAACTATGCTTAGAATTTATCTAGAAGACCAACTATGGTCCTGCATAACTTTTGTCATACTTCAACGCATGATTTCAAATTTAGCAAAAATCAACTATGCTCAAAAATAAATAAACCCATATGATTAGCTTCTCTTGACACCTTCACACATTCAAGATATAACACCATAAAAATGCTCACTTGACTCTTCTTGCCACATTGCAACATTGGCTAAGTATGGAAAAACACACTCAAACTACCTAAGAGCCCAAATTTTCACATAAATATATTTTAATGCACTTCATTACATGATCTAAAATTTAGCACAAATAAACTAGGTATAAAAATGAACAAACCCATATAATCATTTTATTTTGACACCTTCACACTGTGAATGTTGACTTTATCAACATGCTTACTCGACTCTTTCAAACCACATATAAATTTTGAATACCTTATTTTACATAATAACAATGATCTATGGTTACTATATATGTCAAAACAAAAATAATATATTCCCAAACAATATTTCTAAGAAGCATGGGAAATAACCAATGCTTCTTAGGACTACATCAAACTGAGTTTAATTAGTGAGAAGACGCAAGTTGGAGTATCAAATCTCTATAGGTTTTTATTTTAATTTTATATTCATCATTTATCTTAGGTTTTAGCATGGATGCCTCTGAGGCTCTTCATTGTAGTTCTCAAGCTCTCTTGTGAGTCTTTAATCAACACTACATAAATGAATTTTGACTAAGAAGCCAACTTTACACCCTCATATATTTTATCATGCTTCAATGCATGACTTGATATCTAGCACATAACAACTAGGGACTATTGTGATCACTACCATATGACCAACTCCCCTTGACTCATTCCCATGTGGTAATGGTGATGTCAGCAAATTGCTTACTCAGATTTTCTGCCATTAGACCCGAACTATCTAGATGAAAACTATGGACTACCAAATGAATTCTACTTATGAACATAAGCTCTCAAAGCATATGTAACATCTTAGGGACCTATTTTACATGATATAATCACTAAACATCTCTAATCATTCCAAAACTAAAGATCAAGCAAGCCTCCTTTAAGCATACTAGGACAAGCACATTGCACACTTTGTCATTGTTACTTAGGCTATCAAAGCACTTCATCCACTCAAAATTACACCTCCATGAAATCACCATGACATTACTAAAAAATCTCCAAAAATATCCCCCTTTGTCTTTGATATCAATAAACATCATATATATAGAAATATACAGCTCACCTTCTCTCTCTTCAAGCACTCCCACAACAAGAACTTTCTACCCCTTTGACACAATGACAAAGTGGGAATTAACTGATTTTGAGGAATTTAAAAGACCATCAATAGTAAAGGACCATCTTAAAAATATGACACAAACTCCCCCTTACCTTGAGCTTACCTTAGCTTGCCTTGACAACATCCTCTTGCTCCATGCCAACACTCTTCTTCACAAACACAAAAACTAATGAAGATAGAACACACAAAACACTAAAATCTAATGGAACTCACCAAAAAACATCTAAGAATGACTCCCCCTAAGATTTTTGAACCATTACACCATTTGAGAATCTTCAGATCTCCACACACCATGAAGAACCACCACACATGCTTACTAGCCTTCTCTCTCAAGACACTTCCATGACCACCAAAAGAGCATCATACCACTCATCAATTAGGAAAAATGTTTTAAACCAACTTGATAACTCACCTTGAATCATTCATGCTTTTTTATTTTGGAGAAAATGAACAAAAGCACTCTTCTTCTTACTAGGCCTGTCCAGTCCTCTTGTAGCCCTACCTAAATCTTGTATAGCCCACAACTTTTATTATACACATTCTAGACCTGAAAATTCATATCTATAGTGATATCATATGCCCCTTTGAGCACACCAATTTTAAAAAACTATCTCATCCTCTGAAACATACTTCCGTCACAAACCTACTACCCAATTAGTCCTCCACCTTGACAAAAACTTGAATAACTTAAGAAACACAAACATTAAAATCTCTATGGATATTGATTTTACAACCCATTTGTTCCATTAAACATATTAAGAAGCTTGAGATCTAAAATCATTAGTTAGAACACTTTTTTAGCATAGCCCAAAAACCCTAGAATCTCAAAACAAACAAAGTCAACACAATACCTTCTAGTCAATGTCCACCTCTAAAACTTCTTGTACACCTTGAGATAACCATTACATACGTCTAGACAAATATTTGAGCTTCCACACCATTGGTAACCTTGACTTACTATAACCCATTTTAGGACTTGTATACTCATAAGCACAAAAAGGGAAACCTGACAGCAAACAAAAATCTTCAATTTGACTTCAACATACTTTCAAATCACAAAACCACCTGGATCATGATAAAATAAGGTCAACAAACCTTTATATTTACTTCCGTCACAAACCTACTACCCAAAATCCTCCTTTTCCATTTAGAAACCTTCAATCTAACCCTATAGACTGTTCCAACTAAAAAACACCACATCAACACTTGCTTCTCCTCTTGAAAGGAGTCTCTAAGAAGAATAGATAGAGACACCCTCTATACCTCAATAATCTAAAACAAAAACAAATCCTCATATTCCTTTTAGTCCTTTCTCAATTGATACTTATAGTTCTTCTTCTTTGGCTTTATAGAAACAACTTCCTCAACTACTACAACATTCTCCTTTTCTTCTATGACTGGATTGTCAATACATGGAGACAACATAGATTTATGGCATACCTTTTCATCTGAATAATCTTCTTTGAATCTTGGATAATCATCACTAGTCACTTGTTCAACAATAGTAGGATGTTCACTTGGATCCATACTTATCTCAAAACTAGCCTCAACTAGTACCTTGGTCTTCTCCTTGAGCTTAGTCTCTTCATTCTCCACATGAGTAGACAATGAGACCTCTTGGGACTCCTCAACTTTTGAATCATTATCCACCATATCAAACATATTACTTATACCTATAAACTAATCATAACTCTTACTCACCACCTTTGGTCTACATGAGTTAACTTGTCTTCTCCCATATACTCTGGGAGCCTGATTGACCCTATTCTGACTTGTAGGCCTTTGCTTACAAAATTTAGAAAAGTGACCTCTCTATTCACAATTGAAACACACCATATTTTTTCAAAAAACTCATTTTTCCTTACCATATTTAGACAATATCTTTCAATGTGTCCTAGTTCATAACAACTGTAGCACTCAATATCTCTTGAAGGAAACTCAGCGTGTCTTACCTTAAATGGATAATGTTTTGCACAGTGTCCTACATCATGATAGTTGAGACACTTAACCTTGATTACACATTTTTACTATTTACCCCCTTCATATTTCTAAGAAAATTCATTCTTAACAGGTCTTCTACATTCTCTAGTTCTATACCCAAACTAATTACAAGTATAGCAATGACCATTAAAATTTGCATACCTCATAGAATTTGGATATTTGATCTGATTTGTATTCATGTTACTAGCACCTTCATTCCTTATCTAATGATTTATCTTTAAAGGTTGATTTTCCTTTTTCACATTAGTCTTCATCTTATCTTGATTTGTAGTCTTTGGTTCTTTTTTGTATCTAAGCCCAGTCTTATCACTTGCATGCTTTTGATCATTCAGAATGTTGTCTAGATCACTTGAGCTCTTTTCAAATCTCAAAAATCAAATTACCTTACTAGATACCTTCTCTAACTTAGATTTTAATGACTCATTTTCATTTACATACCTTGCACTTTCATCTTCTTTAGATTTTAGGCTTGTAGACAGTATTTCCAATTCACAACTGAGATGTTTGACCATATCTTCATGCTCCTTGGCATCTTCATCCATTGTTGCCTCAAACAAAATAAATTTATCCTCAAATTCCTTCAGTTTATATTTTATCTTCTTCTCAATCTTTATTTCTTTATGAGTTTTTGTTAATGTAGTCTCATATTCCACCTCATCTTCATCATCAACTGAATCATTCAAAGTAGGCTCCTTTTGATGTGAGCAAATTCCTTCCTCAGCCATGAAAAGATATTCATCTTCAATAATGCCATTATCTACATGATCATATTCTAAATCACTGACTTTACTCTCATATTATGAGGTACAGTCTTCTTTGGTGTAGAGACTCTTTTTGTCCTTGAAGTACTTCTTATTATCAAACCTTTTGAATCCCTTTTTACTTTTATCAAACTTGAATGTTCTCTTACCATCATCATGACTTTGATCATTCTCTTCATCGTCAACATTTTTATACTTATGAGGGCACTTAGTATCAATATGACCTATCTCACCATAATTGAATCATTTGAGGGGTAGCTTACCTTTATACTTACCTGAACCTGTTCTTAATTTCCTTGAAATCAAAGCAATTAGTTCATCCTCATCTATATCAAGAATGTCATCCTCCTTGATCTTATTACCTTGTAACTTCTTCTTTGTCTTCATTCCAATCTTTAAAGTTGCATCCGTCTTTGGAGTTATATCATCATTCTTCCTCATCTCATAGGCAGTAAGGATGTTATGCAATTGATCCATCTTCAACTGAGTAAGATCATGAGTCTCTTCTATAACAAATAATTTTGGATCATCCTTGAGGGATAGAGACCTTAATACCTTTTCAATAATAATAGTATCTTCAATATTCTCTCCAAGATCTCTAATAATGTTCATAATCTCATCAACTCTCTACAGAAAGGATGCCATAATATCTTCTTCATTCATCTTGAGACTTTCAAATTGTCTTCTATGAGTCTACAACTTAGCAAGATTAACCTTTGAATCTAATTCAAAGATAGTCTTTAATTTATCCCATATTTCCTTGGTAGATGTGCAGTGGATTACTTTGGTGAACTCAATCTCTGTAAGACCACAATTGATGGCATTCATTGCCTTAGAATTATTCTCAAACAGCTTCTTATCTACAACACTAGATGGAATAATATTAGGAGCAACATAACCATCTAAAATATATTTCCATACATCAAACCCTAGGGACATGATGTATTTCTTCATCCTAGCACTCCAAAAATCATAATTGGATCCATTGAACATTAGTGCTTACTTAGTAGAGAAACCACCTTACACATTCTAACTAGCTATTTTACCTTAGATCACCTTCAAGTTGTCAAAACATTACCAAAGGAACTACTTTGATATCAATTATTATAGGTACAATCCACTGAGAGTGGGGGTGAATCAGTGGTGGAAAACAATCTAATTCAATTTCCAAAACCTTAAAAATATGAAAGTAATCAATATAATCATTCATGAAGCATACAAATCATTCATAGTAGTGAATAATGACCATAAAGAAAGATCACATACACAACACAAGATCTATGTGGGAAACCCTCTTGGGGAATAAAACCCACTCTCAAGCCTCTAAACACATGGATTACTATCCTATAAGATGATCACAAACAAGAGACTCATCAAGTCTTTTTGATCAAGAACCTTGGTCAAGTCCTTTTAACCTAAGGCCTTTAGTGAATTAGTAGTTCCACAAGGATCAAATACCCCTAAGATGATCAATTCCTTCTAACCATCTATTCATTCAAGTCCTTCTAACCTATAGCCTTGATTAAGTCCTTTTGACCAAAGGTATTTAGTGAAACCCTATTTCATAAGGAGCCACTATCCCTAAGGAAGATCAAGTCCTTTAGACCCTCCTTACAAAGAACAATTCCATTTTAGAACTAATGTCTTTAACACTAAATAAACTTTGTCTCTCTCTAACTAAGATAGGCCTCTCATATAAGTATGCCATAAACTCTCTTCTTCTTCACTCAAACAATCCTCATATGCATACTCAGATCTCTTCACACAACTTAAAACTACAAGAACATTATATTGTCATAAAAAACATGACCTAAAAATCATACACACAGTCCTTAATCTTATATACTCATCAACCCAATATCTAGGCACTCACACTCTCCTCTTCTTTCCTTCACTCTCCAACTCTCTCACATACAAGTCTCTCATTCACACTTCTCTCCCCAGTCACACACACAAAGTCTAGTAATCATCATCTTTGATTTCACTATATATAGAGATATAATGAATTATCAATTCCACATTAATCCTTATTATCCATAATACATGCCTTCACCCTTAAGCCATCTCACATGGGTCACACTTAAGCACAACATATTTTCAAATAGGCCTAAGTCACTTTTGGGTCCTATAGAGACCCATTTAGCTCTTTGGCATTTATCTAAGATAATAAGAACATAAGACAACTTAAAAATACATAGCTCCACTCCTTATGTCCCTTAAAACATCCTCAATTTATCACATTCACCTTTGCTCATGTCTACATATGCTCAATCGACTCAAATAGAGACCTTATACACATAGCCGTTATGAATAAAAACATAGTTGACTTCAAAACCTTTGTTCATACTATATACGATTGGTAAAACCTTCAAAATGCATGTAAAGCATCCTCATGGAGTCTAAAACACTCCCCAGCATCCAATTCACCAATTTATATTGAAATAATATAAAAATAAGCTTGAACAATCTTCTTGGGTCCCTTACAAAACATATACAAAAATATAGTCAGCATTTAACCTTCATAACTATGTCTGTACATACTTTCAAATCTTCAAATCCATATTATAAAATGCCCTTTGGAGTCCTCTACCACTTTCCTTTTTATTTCATGAGTAAATTCATCTTCTATCAAAATATATGGATAAATTACTAAGTAATAGTTTTTCCCTTAGTAAATTCAAATATTCAAATGACAATGGTCACAGTTAAACCTCGAACACAAGGCTTGCATCTCATGTCCTCTCAGCTCAAATTAAAAACATGCTCCATAAATCTTGTTTGATATATAAAACATAGGAACTAATTCTCAAACCTTAAACCTCTATCACTTTGACCTCATCTAGTGTAATCTTTAAATGTTGACTTAATACGCTCCATCAATCTCTATGGATCAGTCAAGTCTTTAGCAATCAACACTCATCATTCAATAAATCTGTATGAACACCTGCTTTCCATTGGATCCTTATCTTTTACCTTTTCTCAATCATCAAATAATGTGCACCTATCATCATCTCACTGCTTTTTAACTTCTTGGAACAATGTGCACCATTGATCTTGCTCAAACTTTAACTTGTGCATAAATGACTAAGTATGGGGACCCTTTCAATATGCCTAGAAGGCCAACTTTGGATAGATATATATTTTTCTTTGATCACTCTCATGTCTCATGAATTGCATCATGTGTTTCCATTTCAAGGATGAATCCAACCATGTGACAAACTACTCCTAAAACCTTCACACATATAAGATATAACACCATTAAAATGCCTTCTCAAAATATTCTATCATAGAGCCAACTATACTTAGAATTTCTCTAGGAAACCAACTTTGCTGAAACATAAGTTTTGTCATGCTTTAGTGCATGATCTCAATTTTAGTGGAAATAAACTATGCTCAAAATTGAATAAACCCATATGATTATTATTTCTTGACACCTTTACATGTGTAAGATATAACACCATCAAAATTCACACTCAACTCTTCTTACCACATTACAAAATTGGCTAAGTATGGAAAAACACAGTCAAATTTTTTAGGAGCCCAACTTTGCACATGCATATATATTTTGACGCACTTAATTGCATGATTTAAAATTTATCAAAAATAAACTAGGTACAAAAATTAACAAACTCATATGATCATTTTGTCTTGACACCTTCATGCATATGAATTTTTGCCTTATCAACATGCTTACTTGACTCTTTTTGGCCACATGCAAATTTGGCCAAGTATGAGAAAACAATGAATTTTAACTAAAAAGCCAACTTTTCACCCTCATATCTTTGACTGCACTTTGATGTATGGCTTGAGATCTGGCACATAACAACTAGGGACTAATGTGATCACTACCATATGACCAAATCCCCAATGGTGATGTCAAAAAATTACTTACTCAATTTTTTTTCCACTAGACCCAAACTATCTAGATGAAAACTATTGACTACCAGATGAATTCCAATTATGCACACAAGTTCTCAAATCATATATAACATCTTAAAGACCTCTTGTACATGATCCAATCACTAAACATCTCTAATCATGCCAAAATTGAAGATCAACCAAGCCTCCATTAATCACACTAGGACATGCACATTACACACTTTGTCATTATTACTTAGGCTATCAAAGCACTTCATCCACTCACAAGTACACCTCCATGACATCATCATGACATCACTAACAACTCTCTAACATCTCAGAGGTCACAGAGAAGTCTAAACCAACACCTAGGACCCTCTCTAGGATATTTAATGATGAAAAGGGAGAAAGGTATGTTGAAATTGTAGTCCCCCCGCCAGACAAATAAAAATAAAATATTATGGTGGGAGACTATAAGATTTCTCATATCCACCTTGGATGGTAAATGAGAGAAGGACTAAAATATGATGTACGAACTAACATCAACTATCTCTTTTAGATAATGAATCATGATAAGGACACCAAAGATGAACTCAAGAAGTAAGTGGAGTAACTTACAGATGCATTAAAGTAATTTACACAATCTAGTGGATCATCACAAAAACCATAGGTAATGCATCTAATCAATCAATTTGTAGATCAATCCTTCATTGATTCATTCAAAGAGATGGATCACATGGGAAGGGATATAAAACAATGGTTGGAGGAATTATTTACTAAAGGCAATAAGGTCATTGCTACAATGATGGATCACTATAGAATCACCAGGGAGAGAAAGAATACCTTGAAAGATCAGGTCAATAAGTATGAAGGAAATATTCAAACTTTAAATTTGTATTATCCTAAATTGATAGTTGTAGGTTCATTTGACACAGATGTACTCATTACTGAAAAAATATTGAATGATGAAGTTGAGCATGAGGAACTCCATAGGGTTGCTCAATTTAGGATTAGAGTATTAACAGAAGCTACTCACCAAGCCAATGAGGCTCATGATAAAGTGGTTGATGTATTATACAACATTGATGGGATGATGAACATAGTGTCATGCCAAATAGTAGATAATGCAAATAATCTCCTTCAAGTCAAAGAAGTCCAAAATAACTTCAATAAAATAGTTGAGAAAGAATCTGCAAAGGACATAGTCTTCACCCTAAGTTCTATCCACTGCTTTCTCAGGTATGAAAGAGCAACTGATAAGATGAGAATAGAAATTCAAGGAATAACGACTTTTAGGAAGGAATTATTTAATGTCCAAATAGATTGTGCAACCTTTCACATCTACTCCTACGAGTAGGATCTAGAATGAATACAAGAAATTTTAAAGGCCTTTGATGCATATGTTGAGAAACTACAGGCCAAGAGTGATAAGAAAACTGAAGAAGTTATGGATATTGATTAATATTTTCTCTAATTAAATATTTTCAAATGTTTTAAATGCCATTTGTAATTTCATTTTAAAAATAGTATAAGTTGTAATTGTAAATAACTATCTTTTTATGACTCTTTTTTAGAAAGAGAAAGCATATTTTACACTTTATATTTTGATAATGTGAAAGTGTTGTAAAAACATGAAGTGTAAATTACACTTTCTATTTTGACAAGTATGAATTGTTAGAAGTGAAAAAGCATGAAGTGTAAATTGTAAGGTTCATTCTAACAAAGTGGTAAGACTTATAAGTTGTAAAAGTCTAACTTGTGTTTTGTAAGATAGGGTTTTGCATGAAAAGAGACTTATCTTTTAAATTCAAGTTCTATTTGGGCACTGCCCATTTGCATGAAGAGTTATTTTTAGCTATTGGAGATGAATAAGCCTTGCATGGAAACTTTACATGCCATACCACACCATGCTACATCATTCCACCTCAAGGATCATGCCCAACTATTACATGCTAATTTTTAGCCATTCCACAAGTATAGGATGCTAGAAATAGAAGAAATCACCTCTTTTGCATGAGGGGTTCATATTTGCATGATTTTCCTACTAGGTATTCAAGTTTAGACAATTAAATCTCATCTCTAAGATATTTTGTATAAAAATGGGTAGGTCTCATGGCCCAATCCATCTTCTTTTTGTTAGAGGATATAATTTCTACATTTTGAATATATTTTCTACAAGTTATAGCCTTTGGGATAGAAATCAATTGAATATTTTCCTTTCTTGTCTGAGAAATCTCTATGTATATCAGTTATTTGGGTCTTTGTGTAAGTTTGTTTCTTATTTTGGTCACAATAGTTTCATTTGTGATGTTTTTGCCCTTCTAAAAATATTATTTGATTAAAACAAAGAACTGTTTTCCCTTTTGTGAGAATAACTAAATATCACCTTTGATTTCTAATTTTGAAAAAGTTTGTGATGAACTCACTTCAATACAATTCTCTATTCCATTATGTTTATCAAGCAACCATTAAGACCCATTAAAATCTAGTGCAATCACCATTTTAAGTTTTCATAAAGTTTTATTCTTTCCCTTTTCCCCATAAAATTTTTAGTTTAGGAGAAAAATATACTAAAGGATCTAAATTTTCATAGAACTGATGTCCTACCAATTATATCAAATATAGTCAAAGGAATCCATCCTTCTCTGGAGGTTAACCTCAATGTGCCAAAGTCCCATGGCTTAGAGGTTTTCCCATTGTATTATTAGGTGTTATATGGTGAGCTATTTCATGTCAGAATCCATGCAAAACTTATGTGATAATATTAGCTTAAGTCATAAAGATCCTATTCATATGATTTGATGTGTAGGTTATGTGGAAAAGTTGTGTATATGGTTTAGATTTACAAGATAGACTTTATGGTAGTGAAAAGGCCTAATGGTGGGTAGACCTAATTGGATGGCTTAAGGAGTGAAAAGATCCAGATGGTGGTTGGGACATAAGGAGAGATTAAGATGGGTCTATACATGTGACATGTGAATTTTTTCATCTATTGGTGAGGCTCAAAGTTTTCCAAGGAGGTCTAAGTGAAACATGTGCTTAGAAAAGGCCTAATTACATTAGGTCTCTATTGGGCCTAATGGTAGTTCTAGCCCTTAAGGGTAACGATTGACCTATGTAACAATTTTTTTCACTTGTCAAAAGTGTGTAGTATTTATTTCAATTATAATCCAAGTATGGTGAGGTCCTTGACTGACCAACATGGGTGTGAGAAAGAATCAAATATAAATTTAAGTTCTAATAAGCCTATTTTGACTAGTTATAGTATTGAGCTATCAAATGAAGGATATAGATTTTTGGAGAATAGGTTAAGGGATTAAATATAATTAGAGAGATGAGATGAATATTCAATGAGTATCTAACTATGTTTCTATAGGTGTTGAGCAAGGTCATTTGACCTAATTCTACCAAGGAGAGGGATAATTGAGTGAGAAGGCCTACTAGACTATTTGAGTGAGAAAGAAATGTGAGAAGAGAAAATAAAATAGGTCATCATTACTTTAATAATCAATACGTGTCCAAGGGTTATTGTAACTTTCAAGGTATGTGAGTTGGTGCTTGGTTGCCTAGGGGGTTGGAGCCTCCTTACAGGTTAAAGCTTGTTAAAAACACTAGTTAAGTTGGTGATTGACTAGTGAGGGGTTGGTAATCCTTGTGGGGTTGGTGCCTCACTAAAAATTTATTCAATAGTTATAGGATAGTAGTCCAAGTTTTGCATCAATGGGTTTTCTTCCCTTAGAGGATTTCCCACATAAATCTTGTGCTCATGTGTTGTGTCTTCACTTCTTCCTCATATGAATAATTATTTATCATTGTTATATATTTAAATTTGTTTGATTGATAAATGAATTATATATTCAAATGAAGTAGGAGTTTTCACATTGATTCACCCCCTCTTAATTAATATACCTCAAACAATTGGTAACAGATCTTGGACCCTTGAGCAAACCTAGCAGTCTAAGGGAGATCTTTGGAACACATATATGAATCTTGGTAATGAAAGTGTTTTCTATGATTTCAGTGAGAACCTAGCCACAGTCAGTGAAATATATTATGAATGTTATTCAAAAGAGATGTATCACATAGAATAATGCACACATCTTAGAATGATAGTAAATCCTTAGAGGCACAAGTTCAGTAAGATGTTATTAAGATAAGGACTTATCAAAAGTGTGAAGAAAGCACTGAAATCTTAATAATATCTTGGATAGTCAAATATCCCTTTATGATGTGAGAGGTCTTGTATTTAGATAAGAACAAAAATAATTCAAGAAATGTTAGGCTCTAATATACATTGATCAAACAAGGAGTGATGAAATGGGTAGAATCAAGTCCTATGTAGAAGCTACCAGTTTTGAAGTCAAGCATCAACAAGTCAATAAGGTCTTTGCTCCATCAAGATACATCAAAGGTAATAATGTATCATCCTATGTTCATCAAAATAAAATCAAGGTCAAACAATCATACTATTTGGACTCCTTCATTAGTCATTGTTTCTTTTGTGGTAGATTTGGACATAAAGTTGTTAACTATAGAAGGAAAAATAGTATTATTGGTTATAGTTAAAACCAAAAAGGACACATTGAAAGAGAGTGTAAGACATAATATATTAGGAAAACTAATCATGTTGAGAAGTTATGGATTTATGACACTAAATAATGGATCAAGAAATCAAACCCTATATAAAAGAAGTAGAAAGATAGAGGAGAAGAATCTATGATAGCCCAAACTACTTTTCACACTCAAAATGAAGATTTGAAATGGAACATAGATAATGGTTTCTCAAGTCAAATGATAAGAGATAAAATCAATTTCATCACTTTGAATAAGAATTCCATTGGTTTAGTAAGGTTTGGGGATAACACATCTTGTAACATAGTTGGAAAAGGTGCTTTGAGCTTGGACAATGGGAAGACCAAAATAGAAAATGTTTTATATGTAGATGGATTAAAACATAACTTTTTGAGTTTAAGTCAAATTTTCACCCAAGGACATACCCTAATGTTTCATGAAAAAATATGTGAGATCAAGAGAGCAAAATCATGAAGATTGATTGCCAAAGCCAAGAGAACTAAGAATAATCTCTATGTACTAAATGAGGTTACAAAATAAAAATGCTTCATGAGCTAGAAATATGAGATTTGTATGTGGAATATGAGGTTAGGTCATGCTAACTTTGAAAATTTGGTCAAAATCATCTCCAAAGGGTCTATGAAGAATATGCCCAAAATCTCTAAACCTGCAAATGCTCTTTGCAAAGCATGTCAACATGGTAAACAAACAAGGAGGAGATTCAAGTCTAAAGAATATTCCTCTACTAGACCTTTAGAACTAATTTATACTAATTTTTGTGGACCTAAAAGGACTCAAAGTATCCAAGGAGATAACTACTTCATGTTGTTTATAGATGATTTCACAAGAATGACTTGGGTAGTATTATTAAAGTATAAGTTAGAAGATCTAAGTAAGTTCAAAACCTTCAAATCTCTAGCTTAAAATGAGATGAATATGAAGATCAAGTGTATTAGGTTTGATAAAGGAGGATAGTTTGGTTCAAATGATTTTGATGAATTTTGTGAGGTCAATGGAATAAGAAGATAGTGTTCAGCTGCTAAAACACCTCAATAGAATGGGGTGGTTGAAAGAAAGAACAAAATAATCCAAAAAATGGCAAGTACCATGTTCAATAAGTCTAATCTATCAGATGGTTATTAGAGAGAAGTTGTGAGTACTATAATTTACACTTTAAATAAAGGTCAGATTAGGATCAATGGTGATAATACTCCATATGAATTATGGAATGGTAGACCTACAAGTGTTAAACACATCAAGGTGTTTGGGAGTAAATGCTATATTAAGAGAGATTATGAGGACTTAGGCAAGTTTTATTCAAGATATGATGAATGTTTTTTCTTAGGATATTCATTAATAAGTTTTGCCTACAAATTTTATAACAAAAGATTGCAAAATATAGTGGAAAGCACAAATGTGAAGGTTGATGAGACAAAGAATTCATATTCTACATCAAAGAATGATTAGGGATAAATATAGATATATGAATATGAAGAAGAGAGTGAGGAAAGAAATGACATAAAAGTTCCTTCTAGGTAGATTCAAAAGGATCATCCTGAATTTTAGATTATTAGAAATAAAAGTGTAGGTATACAAACAAGGAGAAGAATGGTGAGTTGTGATAATAAAATATTACCATGATTCAAAAATTTGAACCTAAAAACTTTATATATTCAATTGAAGATAAGTTTTTGTTATATGAAATAAATGAGGAACTAAATCAAATTGAGAAGATTGAAACTTGGGAGTTAGTACCTAGGCCTAAAGATAAAAACATCATTGGTACAAAATGGGATTTCATGAATAAATTAAATGAGAATGGAGAAGTCACTAGAATTAAATTCATATTGGTATGAAAAATATATGCTTAGGTAGAAAGAGTGGACTTTGAAGAAACCTTTTCTCCTGTAGCAAGGTTAGAGGCCATCAAGATGTTTATTGCCTATGAAGGGTTCAAAGGATTCAAGATATACCAAATGGATGTCAAGTTAGCCTTCCTAAATGTGAAATTAGAAGAAGAAGTATAAACTAAACAACCTAAGGGTTTCCTATTAAATGATAATAAGGACTATGTCTACAAGTTGAAGAAGGCCCTTTATGGTTTAAAACAAGCCCCTAGAGCTTGGTATGCTAGATTTGACAAGTACCTTTTGGACCAAGGGTTCAAGAGAGGAGTTGTAGATATTAACCTATATTTAAACACTAAAAATGATCATCAGTTGATAGTTGTAGTCTATGTGGATGATATTATCTTTGGTGGAACTAATGAGAACAATGACTAAGGTTTTTGTAAAGGTGATGAAGTCAGAATTTGAGATGTTTATGCTTGGAGAATTGTCCTTTTTTCTTGGACTTCAAATCAGTCAAACTTAAAAAGGTATGTTAATTTCATAAGTCAAATATATAAAAGAGATGTTAAATAAGTTTGAAATGGAGGATTTCAAGGTTGTAAGTACACCTATGGTTATAGGATGCAAGCTAAGCAAGGAGGTTGAATCCTCAAGGGCTAATTAAATGTAATGTAGATCAATCATTGGAATTTTATTGTATACTATTACATCTAGACCTAATATCATGCAAGAAATATGTATTTTGGGAATATTCTAAGCATATCCTAAGGAAATTCACCTATAATTAGTTAAGAGGATACTTAGGTATCTCAAAGGAACTTTGGATTATGGTTTATGGCACCCAAGGAGTAAAAAGTTTGATCTAGTAGCCTATACAGATGCAGATTAGGCTGGGAGTCTTAATGATAGAAAGGGCACTAGTAAAGGAGACTTCTTCTTAGGTAAGTGTCTAGTCTCGTGGTTAAGCAAGAAACAACTTTTATTAGCTTTATCTACTTGTGAAGAGGTGAGTGAACAAAGCATTAAGCTTGAATTTATGTCTACCAAGGATCAAATTGAAGATATATTAGATAAGCCTCTTCTAAAGGCTAATTTTAAACCTATAATATAGTAATTATGTGTGATTATTGTTCCTATTAGTCACTAAGCAAGACAAAGTGCTTTTCAGGAGCTGATGAGGAGGTGTTTAGCTTTAAGAATAAGAAAAAGTGCACAAGTTTTAAGATCAAAGAGGGAGTCATCAAGAAGAAGCTATATGAGATATGAAAATGAAAGGGCAATTTTTTTGACATGATATTTTTTGTTCTTAAGTCTTATTACAGGTAAATTACTTTGTCATTAATGTCAAATGGGGAGATTGATCTGCATTAAGAAGATATTTCTCAGTAAGAAAAGCCTCTGTGAGTAGGTTCCATCAATGAGTTATTACCATCAATGATACAGGGGGAGATTTTTGGGAATGTGTTACAAGTTATGCATGAGGTTTTCATTGATGTCATGAAAGTGTGGTTGATGTCATTCTGTGTTGTCACTATTGTTCTTGATGTTGAGTTCATAAAGCCTTAATTAAGGAACCTAGTGAAATGGCATAGGTTTGGTAGCATGATGAGTTGAGCCAATTGAGACTTGTGTGAGAAAGTTTGGTAGTGTATGATTAGTATATTATATCACATGACATGTGGATGAGGTTTTGAATATTTTTCAAGAGGTTTTAAGGCATGATCATAGTCTAAGTCTGATTGGCAGTATAAGGCCTAGTGTAAAAAATGACCTATAGTGGCCTAATGAGGGGTCAAGATCATTTCCAATTGTGTAAAATCTCTTGAGAGAATTTATAGAGGTGTGAGAGGTCATTTTCAATGTATGGAAAAAAAATTAAGTCAATACCTAAAGGAGAAAGCATGAAAACTTGTGATAAGGTTCCCTATGTGCATAGAATGGGGTGTTGCAGCCCTGAGAAGAGATTGCTTATACTCATTGGCATGTGCAACCTTTGAATGAGATATTGATCAATTTATGGAATTTGGGTAAGGTCCCTATTTTTATTTTATTTGCATTAGTTGTGAATATGAGGGGCAATCCTTTATGAATTATTGCTAAGAAATGAAATAAATCAAAACCCTCTAAAAACCCTTATAATGACCTGATAAGAAACCTCTAGTCATTTATGGATAATAATGGTCTTTTTGACCTATTTTTATGTTTGAAACATGTAAATGACTCTTCAAGGTTTCCTTGGGTGGTTTTTTTTTGTCATGATAGTGAGTAGAAGCTACTGGAAACCCCTTATTTTTAGGAATTTTGATGTAGCAAGTAGGGCTGACTAGGTCAAAATATGCGAATGGATGGAGGATGATATGTAAGACTTATATTTTATGATAATTAAATTTTATGAGTATGTTTTCAAAACAAAAAATTACTAAACTGGTCATGGAAGTTGGCCTATCATTAAATAGGCCTAATGAGCAAAATAGTGAGAAAACTATGCAAGAATGAGAATGAGATTAGGGATTGGTTTTAGAGGACTAAGGATATGTCAAGAATCTAGAACAACAAACATGCTCTGATACCACTTTGCCAGGAACTACTACCCATTAAGGGCACACATGATTACCTTTGTATTAGCAACTAAACATGAAATTTAACTAGAATGATAAGTAACTAGAAATATGAAACAACACAGAATATGAGAGACAATACCCAATTGTATTAATACTCAATCAGAAGAAAATACAATAAAGAAGATGCCACACTTCTTCTTCCCACACCTCTAGAGCTCCCACACTTCTAGGGTTTACCTATAATTCTCCTTCAACACTTCACTCTCTTAATTACGGTCACAATAATCAACTCAAACATAGAGTTGTTGTTCACCTCCACTAGTCAGTAACAACGCTGCCAGTACACCAAGTACACAACCGTACTCCAAGTAGATCTTCCTTCTCTTGCAACAACTTGCAAATCAACAGACCTTACTTACCACGTAGATATCTCTACACCCTTGAAGAACCCTTTTCCTTGCCTCACCAAGTCTTTATGATTCTTCAACCAGTACCCTGGTGGATCTTCTACCAGAACTTGCACAACCTGCAACTCTCCCTGATCATACACTCTCAGCACCCCTTTGGAACTAGGAGGAGCTAATCTTTGCTCTCTCACTCTAGTACAATTTTACAATACAACCCATGAGTCTATTATATAGATCTCATGCATACAATAATTAGACATTCTTAATTACAATAATTAGATCTGCAACTCAAGACTATAATTAACCTCTTAACATGCAAACAACTGGTTCATTAATAAACTGTTCATGAACTCGCAGTTCTGAAACTACACAGGCGACCGACGTCAGTCCCTATTTGCCTAGAGATGATCGACGTTGGCCAATCTCTGACCAATGTTTGTAGCTTCCTGTCCACTCATGACCGACGTCGATTGGCGTGACTGATGCTGATGTCTGTGACACTTTAGCAACTCTTCCTATTCGCATCTTGGTGAAGCTTTTAGCTCCACAACCTAACAATCTCCCACTTGGAGATAAATAACTACACCTGTACCTGTACCTATACCTTTGTCTAATTCATTTCTTGGCTTGTATCCCTCTTCAAGATCAATCATGAAGACCAACCACCACACAACTTGTGGTACACCTCCTGTCATCCAAATCACCTACCACATCCGCATCTACAAACCCATGTAGAAAATAACTTAACCCTGCATAACATGTGCACCTGCTACTGGTCCCTCTAAGAATCCATTAAACTACCCTCCAGTGCTTCTTTCCTGGATTGGCTCCAAACTTATGACAGCTCCCACTGCTTGGGAAATCTTAGGTCTAGTACATACCATGCACTTAACCTCATTATGTGAATCATGACACTATTCATAAAATTGTCCAACCATCAGTGTGCTAACTAGTTTCACACAATCATTTGGAGACAAAATCAACCTGTGATCTTCCATGTCCCTAAAACACACTCATGCCAAAGAATCTTGCTGCTCCCAGATTCCTCATGACACACCTCTGAACTAACCTTACCTTTAGCTCAAAAACTCCCTGTATGTATGAACTTGCAACAAGCACACAATACAGTAACAGGATAATGTAGCTAATATTATCCAACCTGGTAAAAGAAAAACACAATGGTTGAACCTCTATTATCCTACAGCCTACTCAAGATCATATACCCTAGCCTTTTGTCTCACGTGTCCATCCACTCCCTTCTCTAACCTGGGAATCCATTCCTCTTTCAGTGCTTTTATCTTGGCAACTCTACCAAATCTCCCACTTGGTTCTCTTCTAAAGAATTCATGCCATGCTCCCACTGTTTCCTAGATTCTAACTGCATTGCCTCTTCATGTCTTCCTGGTTCTTGACCATCAGTGAGCAACAAGTAAGAAGGTGAACAATGAATATGAGGTTCACTTACCCTTTCAATCCTCCATATGGGCGTTTGAGACTCCTTGACAGCTTGTTGTCTGCCCAACATCCGTTCTAGTGACCGATCTCAGCCATCTCCCAATCTGCACATGATCGACGTCAGTTCCCTGTGACTGACCTTTATTACCGACATCGGTTCCCACTGACTAACATTGGTGTCATGTTGCTGACATTGGTTACTGTATGACTGACATCGGTCTTAACTTGCTTGACACCACCGACTCTGCTAATCTGCACATGACCGACATTAGTGTCTGTATGTTTGACATCGATTCCACCTGACCGATGCCGGTACCTATGTTCTCCTATGAGTGATGACTTTTTACCCATGAGCTCCCCTTGGATCAAAACCCTATCCAAATTAACACAGCCCTGCTCAGAATAATTTAGTCCCCTCAGTTGATCTCTATCTATCATCTCCTCCATGAACACCAAGGCTTTCCAGTTCTTAAGTTTGTCAAAGATATCTTTCTTTCGCTTAAGAACATGCATTCCCTTTTTACATATGTGACCAAGCCTACAAAGCCACATCTCTGCAACAGAAGGTGAATCAATAATATAAGTAGATAGATAAAGGATACCTACTTTCTTACCATCGTCTAATTCAAGTGCATCCACTGTGAGAGTTACTGTGCATCTCTCATCACCCAACTTTCCTGAAGAAATTAAACTCATCTCTAAGACTGAAACCTACATGACCTTCTTCAACACCCGTGTGTTACCCATCTGCGATTTCAGCTTCACTTTCCCTTTGCCAACCATTTGACAAGGCTTACCAACCCCTAAATAAATCTCTCCAAAGTCTCCCTGGACATAACCATGAAAAGATGCTCTATTTCGGGTTGCATGGAAAGAGGCAATAGAACCTATAGACCAAGATTCTACTTTATCCAGAGCATCCTATGAAACAACACCTGTAACATCTGCATCTTCAATTCCTTTATGTTGATCTTCTACCAACCAACAATCTTTCTTTCCCTACTCTTTCTTTCCATCAAATTGACCATTCATGCTATTTAGTTTCTCCATTCATAGCTTACTTTCTTCTGCCATTGCTATACTCCAACTCAATCTGAAACCCCTGTGAGTGACCTATAATCAACAAACACTAACTAGATTTGACACAACTTGTTAGTAACTTAACCACCTTCTGATACCAACTTATCAAGATTGGTACCAACCTGGTCCACCTGCTCCTGCAACCTTAGCTCTGATACCACGTGTCAGGAATCTAGAACAACAAACATGCTCTGATACCACTTTGCCAAGAACTACTACCCACTAAAGGCACACATGATTACCTTTGTATTAGCAACTAAACACAGAATTTAACTAGAATGATAAGTAACTAGAAATATGAAACAACACAGAATATGAGAGACAATACCCAATTGTATTAATACTCAATCAGAAGAAAATACAATAAGAAGATGCCACACTTCTTCTTCCCACACCTCTAGAGCTCCCACACTTCTAGGGTTTACCTATAATTCTCCTTCAACACTTCACTCTCTCAATTACAGTCACAACAATCAACTCAAACATAGAGTTTTTGTTCACCTCCACCAATCAGTAACAACGCTGCCAGTACATCAAGTACACAACCATAATCCAAGTAGATCTTCCTTCTCTTGCAACAACCTAAAAATCAATAGACCTTACTTACCACGTAGATATCTCTACACCCTTGAAGAACCCTTGTCCTTGCCTCACCAAGTCCTTATGATTCTTCAACCAGTACCCTGGTGGATCTTCTACCAGAACTTGCACAACCTGCAACTCTCCCTGATCATACACTCTCAGCACCCCTTTGGAACTAGGAGGAGCTAATCTTTGCTCTCTCACTCTAGTAAAATTTTACAATACAGCCCATGAGTCTATTATATATATCTCATGTATACAATAATTAGACATTCTTAATTACAATAATTAGATCCATAACTCAAGACTATAATTAGCCTCTTAACATGCAAACAACCGGTTCATTAACAAACTATTCGTGAACTCACAGTTCTGAAACCGCACAGGCGACCGATGTCAGTCCCTGTCTACCTAGAGATGACCAACATTGGCCGATCTCTGACTGATGTTGGCAGCTTCCTGTCCACTCATGACAGACGTCGATTGGCCTAACCGATGCCGGTGTCTGTGACACTTCAGCAACTCCTCCTGTTCGCATCCTGGTGAAGCTTTTAGCTCCAAAACCTAACAGGATAGATCATAATGAATTTGTTAATTATTAAATACCTATTCCTCATATAACATTATTTTATAAGTGTTGATGATGCCTGTACTCAAGCAAAAATTTGTCATCAAACTGGTATGTCTATCACAATGAAGATTATGTAGAGTGAAGTAATAAGATTAGTTTGTAAGACCAATATTGATATATAACCATGAAATATATATTTTAAAAGAATATATAATGATTATAAATGTTCACACAAACCCATTTTAATATCACATAAGTGTTCCCATAGGTGTTCTAAGATTTGATTTTCTAGATTGTGTTTTTGATGCTACATGCAACTATCTATGTATGTGAAAATAATGTTTTTGAGTCATTTTACACTAATTTTAAAGATAAAATGTCATTTAATGTGTTATTAAAGTCTCATAGAATCATATTAATGTATTTTTATTCATTTTAAGTCCTTTTTCAAGTACAAAGAGTTAAAAAAATTTAATTATTTGTTGACAATGTTTGGTGGTTCAAAGTAAGCCATTTGTAGGAGTGTTCCTGATGCCTTTTGGCCTATGTGGTGAAAACCAAAAAATATATGGAATTATTATAAGTCATAAATATCCTATTAACATTATTTTATGTGTGTTTTATGTGTAAAATTTGTGTATATGGTTCATATTTTCAAGACAGACTTTTTGGTAGTGAAAAGCACTAATGGCAAGTAGACCTAATTAGATGGTTCAAAGAGTGAAAAGAGCCAAATGGTGTTGGGGACATAAAGAGAGATTAGTATGGGTCTATTAATATTAAATTTTAATTGTTTCATCCATTTTTTAATTCTTAAATCGTTCCAAGGAAGTCTAAGTAAAACGTGTGCTTAGAGAAGGCCTAATTGCATTAGGTCTCTATTAGGCCTAATGGTGGTTTTAGCCCTTAAGGGTAATGACCGACTTATGTAAAGTATGTGTCACTTTAAAAATGTGTGTAGTGATATATTTAAATTATAATCAAAGTATTTTTATCTCCTTTTCCAACCAATATGGTTGTGAGAAAGAATCAAGTGTAAAGTCAAGGCCTAATAAGCCTATTTTGACTAGTTAGAGTATTGATCTATTGAGCGAAGGATATAGAGTTTTGGATAATAGGTTAAGGGATTTAATATAATCATAGAGATGATATTAATATTAAACAATTATATAATTATGTTTCTATAGGTTTTGATCAAGGTCATTTGATCTAATTCTACCAAGGAGAGGGATAATTGAGTGAGAAGGCTTAATAGCATGTTGAGTGAGAAATAAGTATGAGAAGAGCAAACAAAGGAGGTCATAATTATTTGAATAATAAATATGTGTCCAAGTGTGATAAAATTTTCAAGGTATTAAATTTGGTGCTTGGTTGTCTAGGGGTTTAGATCCTCCTTGTAGGTTAAAGCTTGCTAAAAACACTAGTTGAGTTGGTGCTTGACTAGTGAGGGGTTGGTGCTCCTTGTGGGGTTGGTACCTCACTAAAAGTGTGATTCATTAATTATAGGATAGTATTCCAAGTTTTACATTAGTTGGTTTTCTTCCCCTAGAAGTTTTCCCACATAAATGTTGTGCTCATGTGTTGTGTCTTCACTTCTTGCTGATATGAATAATTATTTATGAATTGTTATATCTCTAGATCTGTCTAATTGATAAGTGAATTATATATTGAAATTAAGTATGATTTTTCACACTAATTCACCCCCACATCTTAGTGAATATACCTCCAATATATGTTTAAAGTGTTATTTATTCATCCTAATAGAAATTAATATAGCAATAAGATACACAATGACAAACTTACACAAAAATGGCTTTAGAAATTCATTAATATATCTCATGAATGTACTTGGTGCATTAGTTAACCCATATGGCATAACCAACCATTTATACAATTTGTCTTTTTCCTTAAACATATTTTTTCAATCATCACCTTCATTTATGTAAATCTAGTGATATTCATTCTTCAAATCAATCTTCATGACATGTCTTTCTCCATTCAATAAATCCAATAAATCATCTGTGTGGGGCAATGGAAATCTATACTTTATGGTTATCTTATTAATATCTTTCAAATTGATGCATATTATCCACTCTCCATTATTATTAAGTGTTAATGTTGTGTGTATTACACATAGACTTAAACTTTCTTTTATCAATCCTTTATCCAACAACTCTTGCACTTGTATTTGTATCTTTGCATTATCTTTAGGTGACATCCTATATGTCATTTTATTTGGTAAATTCAATCTTATAATTATATTCGTATAGTGACTAATACTCCTAATTTATGATAACCCATCTAATAGATAATTTAAAATAATCTCCACAAATTAATGTATCCTCTCTTTCACCTCATACAGAAGTGATACTTCTTTTCCTTCAATTGTGCTCACAACTTGTGTGGATTTATGATTACTATCAATCATATTTCCTCCTTTACCTATTTTAAAAATTGATTTCTTGAAATCATTAAACTATTTTAACTATTTTCCAATTATTCATTTTTATCCTTTAAAGGTTTCAAAGATGTGTCCCTTCATCTTTTATCAACATCTATGTATTTAAACAACCATCATGTTGTGCCTTGCCATAAAACTATCAAGGCCTTCCATGAAAAATATGATAAACATCCATAGGCATTATGTCACATAAGTATTCATCATTATATGTATTAGTTTGAAACTTACCACACATTTCTTATTCACCAAATAATTTATTTCCCTTCATCAACCATGAAAAATTATACATATTCATATTCACAATTCAAAAAGCTTACCTACCAACTCTTTTGAAACAATATCATCTAGACTTCCACTATCAACAATCAATTTATAACACTTACCTCTAAATTTATAAATGGTTTTGAATAAATTATTTATTTTCATGTGAATATTCTCCTCTTTTTAGGATTCAACAATACTATCTTCATCATGAGAGCTTATCTAATTTTTGTTTCATTTATATGATGAATAAAATCAAAATTTTCCTCCTCAGCATGTGTAATTTGAGCACTCGCATCACTAATACCACCTTCATTATGTATATGTGGATATTCAAATGTTCAATGTTTAGTCTCACCACATATAAAACATGTACTATGGAATCCACAACCTCTACCTCCTCCATAAATCTTCTTCCTTTTAAATTTCATCTACATCTTTGAGCATTAGAATCTTTATGTGAAATGTTTACCTCATCTTCTTTTGTATAATAACCTCTACTACTTCCAATAAATTTTCCATGTTGATGTATTTCCTTTTCCTCACATTAATCCTTGTTGTTTATTTTATAATCTTTCTTCCACCTTTAGCACACACTATTACACTTCTTCAACAAATCATAATATTATCATACCATATTCATCTTGAATTTCAATGCATAACCCCTTTACATTCCTCAACATATTCTCAACATCGTCTTCAGCATGACCCACTCTAATGGTATTTATATAGAATTATTTAATTTAATCATTTAGACTCACCTCCATTTTTTAAAAGTTTCAAAGCTTATTAAACAAACTCATGTTATAATCCATAGGAATGAATTTAGGTTTTAGTTTTGTGATGAATATATTTCAAGTCTTAATTGTTTCCTTTCCTTTTCGTAATATTTCATCTTAAACATGCTCTGACTCTAAGGATGTGTGACCTTTCAAATTTATTTTGATGAACTTTAATCACTTGGGATATTCATACTATCGTATTTAAAATAATTCTCTAATTCAATGATCCAATCAATGAGATCTTAAGGCTTTAAAATTCTAGAATAACTTCACGGGTCCAAATTTCTCTTACCAATCATTCTTGCATCAACACATAAGAATAAATATTCAAGTTCATCATCCTCTTCTTATGTGTCATGATCTGAAAGAACTTATTATGTGACTTTAACATCGTTTTCATCCTTTATTACCAAAACACCTTGGCATTGTGTTATCCCCATTTCCTATAATCATGTTTGCATATCTTTGATCAATCCTACCAGATATGCAATTCTTGGCAATCCAACCACTCATGGAATTCTTGTATTCAAACAAACATTTTGTGTTATTTCATTATAAATCAAAGTTTTTAGAAGATTTTGATTCTCTTATCTACACTTTCTACCCAAAATCCTAATTTGAATATGTCTGTAGTTACTTTCTACCCATGCTCATAAAGGTATAAATTAATAATAACTTACAAGGACTAAAACCTTTCTAGATACCAAAATATGTAGTTGTAGTTAGGGGTATCAATTAAGATAAACCTTATACCATGCAGTCTTTAGAATACATAGAGGAATAGACAATGCAATTAAAGTGAAACACCAAATAACTTATATATTTATTTGATTTCAACAATATGAAATAGAAATGGAACACCAAGGGTGAGACAACACATCCTAATGGTGTGCCTTATTAAAATTAAGGTATGCATCCATGCTTATGGTCACTGATGAATGGGTATGTACCCCCTATACACATTATATGTTGATGGAAAAATTACGCCAAGTGACTTCAGATTTTGGATATAAATACATGGTAGTAGTGCTTATTATGCACAAAAAAAAATTCCAAGGATAGTGAACTCACCTTGTGTACCCATGCAACCTTAAAGGTCTAGCCCTCTATAACTTGAATTTGAAAAATAAAAAATCATCCCATTCATATTCAAAATATATTTTTTCATATACTTCTCATCCATAATCCACTCAACATATTTTGAACAATTTTCAATAATTTCTTATGCCAGCAAAAAAAATTGGTACCCAAGGTACACCAAAATTGTGCTCCACTCCTACAATCTACTGGAAGAGTCTTATATGGAAATAGATACATTGTCATGTCCACCATCACATGTTCTCCACATACACAAACATTTTCTACCTATGGACCCCTCACAAGAATATTAAAGCTCTATTCGAGTACACCTTATATGCTACCAAAGAGGCCAAGATGTTCAAATACTTAGATTTCAAGTTTGATAGACTAAAGGCTTGAGATTCATAGACTAGGCATGTATATTCTCAAAATTGATATATCAGAGGTTGAAGACTTACAAATTAGGCATGTCAACTTGGAATAATTTCTAAGGAGAATAAATGTACAATCTTCCACTATAGTAGTTACACTCCTATCAGTGAGTAGGTTATTAAAAAAGTTTGGTTCCCCATCTTGGTTCAATGCATGGATCTGTTCTTTTCATACACACATCACCATAATCCTACTAGTAAACAAGTTTAGTTAATGGGTGGTGCAGTGATGGTTAAGATTGGAATTAACTCCATAGATATGGATTTCATAATTATACCATGAGACACATATCAAAGATGATCGAGAAGGTGTGGCAAGCTCACTAGGATAATAACCCTAAAAACATATCCTAGCCATAAATTCTAGGTAGTTGAAGCATAAGATGAGGGACTTGTCAAACCTTCCCAATAAATTTTTTAGGTTAGACTTCAAGGAAGAACTCTCAAACATGATTACCCTCCTCAATAAATTAGTTTGGAATAAGACCAAAATGAGGTTCCACCCATGGATGTACTTGGATATAAGGATATTTTGTATCAGTAAGTCAATCATTGATTAAGGAAGTATCATCAGCAATGCATTACACCAATGGATCACCAATGTAAATATCACCAAGAAATTTTACATGACTTCATATTTTGTATGCTCATTGGTGGCTATTTTGATCTACCCTAGACTAAATCAATAATCCAATGCTAGTCCCACAACCAAATTGCATGAGTTCCACCCACATATACTATTGAAGAAAAGCAATAAACATTTTAGATATGTCAATGACACATTCACGATAAGGGTTGTATAAGTGCTTAAATAGGATTTCAAGACAAGGATATTTGATGAAGGTTCCAAGCTTATCACTTATTATATAAGCTACTTCATTCAATTTAATAAGTTCACCTACATTAGATTAGGAGGTTTTAAAGGCTATCCTTTCAAACTTCTAAATATTTTGAGTGATAAAATATTATTGATAGAATTATGTTACTAGCTCATCGAGGTTCACAAAATATGCAAAAAGAGGCATGTGGCAAGTGTATTTCTTCCAATATTTGTGGGTTACTACACATGTTGAAATACCATAAATACCTAAAACAATCAAACCATAATGGTATAATTTATTTTAGACCCTCACACTAGCAAGGTTTCCTTTCATAACAAGAGGTATATCAAGTCTCATCTTGGGATTGGTGTTACTTACTCACATATATCTCCTTTGGAAGACTACTTAGTAGATTGCACTATGAATATAAGGTACGAATAAGTGATTGGGGTTATTTAAACTTGGACCAAATTAAAACCTTCACCACTACATGAGTTTTGAAGGGAATGGTAGATGTTGGAAGTAAATAGATCAAAATCGCATACACATATAGAATCATGTCAGCATAATTACTCACATTGAATTGGTCTTCTTAGAAGATCACTGACATAAAATTTTAAACCCAATAAATACTCATTAGGTCAATGAAATGATTCAATAATAAACTCATAGAGTTCATGGGGGATAATAGTTCTATAATATATAACTCCTTGGCTCCCCAAAAGCAAACTCCTATACCAAAATCCAAGGTAGTTGGCACTACAAATTTTGGTAGTATATCTCATTCAACATTTTTTTTTGGTGTATATGGTGATGGAGATGATCCAATCCAATAGAAGCTACTAATTAAAACCTATGGGGAAGGATCTTCCATAGTATTTAAATTATAGATAAAGTGACTAGCATGACCCCAATTAGTTTCTCCTCCAAATAGCACAAAAAGCCCCATTCAAGAAGTTGATGCCTCTCTCTTAATTTATAATACTACATAAAAAGGCATCACTTCTAATTGAGGACTATACCAATTGGATATATTGGAGTATTTCAAAGTATTATACCTTAAGTCTCAGCATCTCCACTCATTCCATTTTTACCTCATATAATACCTCCTCGTCATTCCACACCACCAAAATATACCACACCACCTGTGAGTTATATTGATTCATGTGCACAAGTGGTTAGTTATAATGATGAATCATTTCATTGGATGCAACCATTACTTGGGATGAATAAAAAGGTAGTAGATATAACCTTGCCAAATTTTGATGTAATAATAAATATCTTGGCCACACCTCCTCCAAATAAATCCAAGGTCACCTCTAGGCTAGTTTTCCCATTTTGTATAATTTTAGAACCAAACATAGAGAAAAATGTTGATGACATCATTATGGCTAACTACACTTTAAAGAGGATCTTAGTACATGCACTCATGAAAGTGATGTGTATAGCCTCTGAAAAACCACTAAGTGAATGATCAAGAGGTATGAAATAAAAGGAATAAGTTCACCAACTTTTTAGGTAAGTAAACTACCTATTGACCCCTGTGGAAGCTCCAATGATATCTCAATAAGTTACTTAAACCCAAATACTAAGAATCAGTAAAGATTCAATATCAAATATAAGTAGGTATAATATTTATGGCAAGAATATTTAAGTCTAGGTGGAGAAAATACTTTTGGAGGCATTGAAATATATTACAAAGGTAACAAAACCTATGAGAAGATTGACATAGAGCAAGGCAAATTAGATCTGTAGATCCAATTCCATCAAAAAGAGACTGAATTGTGGGAAAACATGGATAAAGATATAGAGGAAATGTCAGTTATAGATTCTAAAATTATCATCAAGGGAGGATTATTTGACAAAAGAGAGAATGATATTTATTATGATTGGTTTGAAAGAATTTTGTACAATATTGTTGCCTTGAACACAACAATTGACAATCTAAAGAAATAATAGAAGATAAGAGATGAGAGGATTGTTGATGCATGTTTGAATATACAGAGTTTGCATTGTGATTTGGCTAAGGAATATGGCTTTAGAAAACATCCAATAATTGTGATAAAATAACAATTTAAAATTTTGATAAAGGATGAGTTATTCAAAGAGGGTTGTTTCAATGTCTCCTCCATAAACAAACTCAGTGACATTAACAACTCACTAAAGGAGTTGAAAGCATAATTAACATAATTTCTAGGGACTCTCAATGTTATATTAATGATCTCCAATATATGGTTGGTGTGCTATAAAAATATTGTGATACCTAGAATTGACACCATTGTAGAGGTCATGAAGAAGTTCATGGCCCTCAAATCATCTTAAGAAAAAGGGAAAGTTGTAGGTGATTTAACCTCACAAAATATGGACTCATTAGCTACAAATACTTCTTTAGTAAAATCTCTTTAATTAATATTTAATTTCTAATTTTGTATATTTATCTTTCTCCCTTTTTGGCAGTATTCAAAATACACAAATTATCTTTTGTAATTTTTTCAAAAAGTGAATATAAATATAAATTTATAATAGATCAATGAAGAGAATATGAAGGGTCATTACATTCCCTCATAAAGTTATAAATAGAAGAAATGGATATTTTACAACATTTTTTTGATGCTCTTCAAATTCTTTCTTGGAAGGAAAGGAAAAAGAAACTTTGTGTTCATTTTTCTATTAAGAAATACAAATAATTTTTTCAAAACTTTGTGTCTTATAATTTCCTTATTGATGTGTGTAAATTATGTTTAAGGTATGTATTTCTTCACTCTTAAATAATACATGATTTTATTTTCAAACTATTTCTAAGTTAATTCCTATCAGATAAAAGACAAGATCTACATTTTCTTCTTCATGTGTTACCCTTCATCTTCCTTCTCTTTTACTTTTCTTTTGAAGGTAGAAAGTAATAAAACCCACTACATAATTATGCTTATGCATATAGTAAATAGTCTAGTTTTGGTTTTTTCATGTTTTCAGTAAATGGAACCTCCCCTCATAATAGAGGAGGGACTTTCATACCCTTCACTATTGTAAAAATGACTAATTTTTCATAGTGCCAAATATTTTGCCAATAACATGAACATGTAGTTTTATCAAAAACCTTATATATGTCATGAATCATATCATGCATTAACAAAAGCTTCCAAAATGGATTTGGCATGTGCAATAATTTTATACAAACTATGCAAGATTTAAATTAAATTTATTGATGTTATACATGCTTCTAATATTAATTTCATGCTCCAATCTTATAGCAAGTTAACGCAATACTTTTGTAGTGAAGATAAAGCTCTTCCAAGACCTTTACAACAATTATCCTACTTTTACAAAAAGGAACTAGATTCTATGGTGACTTCACTATCTGCTATGATGCTTTAAAAGATACTACAAACATTAGAAATTATTTAAATATCTTCCCACTAATCCTCTTGGATGAAAGACTTAACAAATCTACTTACACAAATATTTTCAAACTTATTCAAAGTAAGACAATAATTGTCCATATCAACAGACTTG
The DNA here is from genome assembly GCA_037957365.1 of Torreya grandis. Lineage (NCBI taxonomy): Eukaryota > Viridiplantae > Streptophyta > Pinopsida > Cupressales > Taxaceae > Torreya > Torreya grandis. The sequence continues at coordinate 2,006,135 of JARHVA010001347.1, read as the reverse complement.
GATAAAACCTAGAAACAAAGGCTTATGCACAATCATAAGCTTTTTCAAAGTTATACTTAGCTCACTTTCCTAATATAACATTATTATTTTGGTGCATACGGGATTATATGTGAACCTAGATGCTCCTACACCATCAACACATTCATTTTTTTTTACATCTTGACCCATTTCAAGAAAATTTTGTTAGATATCAACCCATTTCAAACACATCTACATATTTTTAATTTAGTATGCGATGTAAAAATCATGCAAAATATTTTATTTTTAACATATTTTTCATTATATATTTATTTTTTATTTTTTAAATTTTTCATGTGACACAAACACAATAAAAAAATAATTTGGGCACAAAGGTGGTGAAAATGTCACGCAATTAAAAATTCTTAATTACTTAATTTTTGTACCATACTTCATTTTCACACCACAAAAAATGAATCAAAATTTTTAAAGTTTTACAGATAAAAGTAATCAAATTATGAAGTGAATTTGACCCTATTTGTAGTGTGGATTGTGCTTCATGCAGTAGTGCAAGTAGAGATGGAAATGATAGAAGAGTCATAACAATGGATGTTTGTAATGATGATCATGAGACTAGTGTATGTCACTAAAGAGATATTGTTAAGATCTATATGATGGCATGAAATAATTATATTTTAGGAGAACTACATCACCTTGACATTTCAACACAAATATGTGGGCAACCCAAAACATAAGATATATCCCTAAAATAATTTTAATAGAATCACATTGATGCCATGATTTAATAATGTTGATATGTAGGCAACCCACATCAATGAGACTAGGTCACCAATAGGTTTAAACAAAGAGTATGTTATTATCCAAGGGTGATGTAGAAGTTTTTGTTAGTAGAAACTATCAAAATATTTTATGTTTTACATATGCAATGGCAATGTTGTCTGCATGGTTTTCTTGTACACTACTATAAGAATTGTATGGGTATGTGGTTGTATGAAAGTTTATGAGAGCAACTTATATAAGGCATTTAAAAGAAATAATTCCACAACCCACATTGATGTGAAATTTAATTTTATTATAAACTATCAAAATACATTATGTTTTACATATACAATGACATTGTAGTGTGCATTATTTTCTTGTACACTGCTACAAGGTTTGTGTAGGTATGGGGTTGTAGGAACGTTTATGAGAGTAGCCTATGTTTTTTAGAACAATAAAGGAAAAATATTTAGTAATCATAGAGCATAATGTCTCAAGAAAAACTTTGCCAAAGAGGAAGGGTATTATATATTTTTTTTAAATGATATAAATGAATGAGTTTAAAAACTATAGTGAAGAGGATTTGTAAGCATAAGTTTTTTTGGAGGAAACATAATAGTGTTAAATTTGAACTTTTTCACAATATTTTGAAACATGCCTCTCCAATGGGGGACTTTTGACTGTAATAAATTTATATGAAATGAATTGAAATATCTAATATTTTTTTCTAATAAATCACATTGAAGAGTTGGTATTAATTTCAAGTTTAAGGATATATATTCATGTAAACCTTCCATGATGAAAATTTTCAATAAATAGTTTCACTTAAATTGAAAAGATTAAATTAAAATACACACTTCATTAAAAAGTGTGTTAAATAAAATATCACTCTTTAATTTTTTTTTTAAATTAGAATTCTAGGATTACAGAGATATTTATGAATGATTAGAGAAATATATATTTAGTCTTTGATGTTTGTTTATTTAAATATGATTGAAAGTAATTTTTAAGGTAAATATTCAATGGATAACCCTCATAAAAAATTCACCTTATAGGCAATTCTAAACATCAAAATTAACCCCTACATGGAAGGATTGATGACACAAATTATACTTGCAAAAATAATTATTTTAAATTTGAATTTTTCTTGAAATGAGAATATTTTTTAATTATTTACAAGAAATGATGCTCCACATGTATTTAGAGGTGCACAATATTTTAGGTATTATAATTAAATAGCTTAAGTTTAAAAAATTATAAGATAAAATTTAACTATTTAGATTCCCAATAACTCCTTGAATCTTAATTACAAGGGGTATTATTATATGACGTATAAACTCCATTAATATATTGTCTTTCCTAGTTTTTATCCCAATATCAAGTTATTATCCTTCCCAATTTTATTATCAATAACTAAAGACAAAATAAACATTGTTTTACCAAGCAAAATCACACATCCAACATAACATAGGAAACAATTTCAATACTAAACCAACCAAAGAAAATAACAAAATTTTAGTCAAGTATAGCCTTAAAAATAGATATGTTCATCTTTACATGAATTTTGTTACAATCCAATGGAAATCTATATCAAATGTTTATGTGTATTTGATAATATGACTACAATTAATGCATATGCCAGCATAAAAACTATGATCTACAAGTTTAAACTATAGTTTTTAATATCTTAATGATACATGAGTGTAGCACCCAAATGTATTTACTCTTAAAAGGTGTATAATAAAATATACAAATGCTAATTATATTTTACTAATAAAATCTATAAACTTGAACATCAACAAAATACATAATTTTTTTTGCTGGAAATATAGAGAACGAGTATGAAGGCATCAAGATGGACAAATTTGTCCCTATTTAAGTTGACTCTAAAGATCAAAAAAATAGGTGGACTGAGATTTATGATGGTAAATGATGGTAATTTATATTTTTAACTTTTCAATTTCACATTTGATTGTTGTGCAATTTAATTATTATGAGTATGCACATTAACCAAAAAAATTGTGGAATGTTGTGAAATTAAATTATTGTGCGTACTTATTTAAATTCCATGCTCAGTAGGATATGTTGACCATTTTGACCACAATTCAAAATGAGTCAACCTATATAGTTAAAAAAATTGATATAGGGGTCTAGAATAATGTCATAAGGTGTGTTATAGTTCATTTGATGTCATTTAATGTCATATTAGCCTTGGTCATAATCCAATTAGCCCTTATGTCATTTTGAGTTACTTAGGGATCATTAATGGGTCATTAAATGAAGTGGTGCTTCATTTGTTCTAAACTTCATTCCAAATTCAAATGTGTAATATTCCTTGTCGGGAATGTCAAGACTAACTGAAACTTGCAGGTTCCTAACTGAAAATCAAGAAAGCAAGTGGAAAATGAATTTTAAAGGCTTCATAGCCTATGGAAGAGAGTGTAACATGGGAAAGTATTTTGGGATGGTTATTAAACTTATTTTGACTCATTTATATACTTTAAATTCCTTGTAAGTTCCAAAATTGGGCTAAAACTATTCTATCTCTCCATATCTCCACTATGCAAGCAAAATTGGTCAATAGATCTTTGGATAGTACAATCATTAGGAGGACTTATAGGTCAAGATATATTGGTGGTGGATATTAAAATTGGTCACATTCATTTTCATGTTTCTATTTCAATTATTGGTGGCCTATACTTTATGAAACAAGCTTAACAAGTTGATTGTCTAGTTTTGCATGCTAATCCCTACATCCTGCAGGTTTTGCCTCTATTTGAGCATGTACATAAAATAAAACTAATTAAATGGAATAAATAGGATTTTATATTCCTTCTCACATGTTTTCCATCTTTTTTTTTATTTTTTGAAGTGTTTTGATGAGTTCAAATCCCTCAGGTTGCAAGTTGATGTTGCTAGTGAGGTTGCAGTCAGTTTTCATTAATTCCATAAGGTCTATTTCTATGAAATCACTTAAATTAAATGTGTTATGATGTATAATGCATCTAAAATTTCATTTAAATATCCTTCTTCCCAATTTAAATTTCCAAAGCTATCATCATATGAGTTGCAGTCAAGAAGGACAGTCACAGTCAACTTCTTGCATGATTATTGTACACAGTCATCTAAATAAAGTATTTTAATCTTGTTTTTAAAGGTAAAATCACTGAGAGGTGGGGTGAATCATTGATTCAATATAATCCAATTCAATTTCCAACTCTTAAAAATTCATCATACATCAACTTGATCAAACAACATAAACTTGAAAGCACATACATTCAAAAGCATACATAAGAGCATACATCACATGAACACATCATATATGTGGGAAACCGTCTTGGGGGATAAAACCCATTAAACCTTTAAATATGGAATAAATTCATATAAAAAAATATCTAACATTTATACTAGCAGCAACTGATCAAGGAACAAACATCCCTTGGTTTAATGAGACACCAATCCCACAAGGAGCTATTACCCCTATCTAGCTAAGCACCCACAACAATTAGACCTTTAGCAATATTTACCTTGAAAGGAGGAACCAAACCCCTAAGAAACCAATCACCCACTTATCTACCTAAATATATCACCTTAAACACTTGTTTCTACTCTTCAACTGATGATGATCACCTTTGTCTGCACTCTTCACCTTCAATCTCTGTCAAGCTACCCCTAAGGCTAACTTGCTCAAATTACCTCTTATAGGCTCATTAGGTCCAATTACCTATGTTCCATCCTATATAAAATTTATTATAAAAACATTCCTTATCTTTTTCACACTCTGATGGTCTTAACTGACCTATACCTTCTCTTTCAAAGGTTCTCTTCTTCGCTTGAATCCATACTTACACAACTAGCATAATTAGTCCAAAAAGACCTTGTACTTATACAAATATCTTCCTTTAACCCATCTTGGTCAGCCAAGATTATTTACATATTTTAAATTCCTTTTAAATAATTCCTCATACATGTTACATGTAATAACCACACACTCCTTAGGTCTCCCAATACCACATTAGCCCCAAACCACCGTTAGGTCTTGGTGAGACCTAAAATAATTAGGCCTTCATACTCACACATTACATGTGAGACTAATTGGACCACCTTCATCCTTTACCAATTCTTAAAACACAACAAAAATATTTTCAATATCCCCTTGATTATTCCCATATGGGTCCATGCCACTTGGAACACCAACTCACACCTTGAACCTACTAATTAGGTCTCCTCGATCTTTAGGCTTTCATACACAGAAAACACAGTCTCAAAACTTCTGAATCAATAACTCAAATATTTCACATATCCATATGATTAATTCACATGTTTTAAATCTTTAATACATCTAATATACCTCCATGTTATTTAGACATTTTAACACAGGCTCTAAGAACTCAATTCAACTCTCTCAAAATGACCATTTAGACTGGTCACAAATAGTCAAAATATAGTTATACTATTTTGACTCTCCATATCTGATCAAAAGCATACTGTGACAACCAATTCCTTATAAAAATCCTTAGATACTTATATAACATCTCCATTCTCATTTTATTCTTAAATTCTACTCAGAACACCTTTAACTTACTCCTGTAACATGGTCACTTAATCTACTAGTGCATTCAACAAACATAGTCAACTTCTAAGCAATTGTTCATACTAACTATGGATTATTAAAACCTCAAAAATCCAAAAATATTTTTCTCATGGAGTATATAACACTTTAAAATAGATATTTCATCTTGAAACATATAAATACCATCAAGAACAACTCAAATATCCTTCTCTGGTCACTTACAGAACATGGTCAAATACACAGTCAACTTTAGAGCTCAATATCTTTGACTTTACAAACAATAAAACCTTATAACCAATGTATATGGATTTTCCTTGGATCCTTTATAATTTATCATTTTACACCACCATGAAATTCATCCTTGATCAAAATATATAGCTCAAACGCTATAGACTGGTTTTTCCCTTTGCTAATTCAAATGCCAACGGTCATTATGTAATACAAATATTGCAGACATGTGTCTTCATCAAGTGTCCTATCATATCTTGATAAAATTCACTCCATATATATCCTCATGATCTTCCTATATTTAACTCTTTAATGTTCACCATTGATCATTGATTTGCGCTTTTATGATCAAGCCACTTGGCAGCCCCACGTGCCATCATTGACTATTTGACTTTGAATTGTGCCATTGATCTATGTCTACATGATTTAACACACATTATAATATATTTTTAATTCTCACCATATATATTCAATCCTTTATTCTAAGATCAATCCACTTGGTAGTCCTACATGCCTTTTGCAATCATTCTTCAATGCTCTTTTGCCACTTGGTGGCTCCGCGTGCCTTTTGAGCATCCTTTGACATATTGACTAAATATGCACCATTGGATCACAACTAATAAGATCACATGATCTATTATATCATTATATATTTATATTAAATACTCACCATTATATATGTGATTTGATTAAACTCTCACCAACAATCTTTGATAATGCAAATTTGGCTTAAGTATGGGAACTTAGTGAACTATGCCTGAGAAGCCAATTTTGCACCTTAATAAATTTTGTTATGCACCATGTCCAGACCTAAAATTTAAACCACATGTTCACATATCATATGGTAATCCATCCATGCATTAAAATTATCTTAAAATTTTCACACTTGTGAAATATTATGTCATCAATCTACTCACTTAGCCATATGTGTCAAGATGACTATTTGAACTTAGATATTCATATGACTATTTTGATAAATTATGTTCACTTCCATAAAGATCCTAAGCACTCATAAAATCCCATAGGGTCTTTACAACATGACCATACGATCAATATCATCCATTGATTACTAAACTAGGCAAACACTCTCCAAACCATCAATTTGATCATTTTATCATTAATGCACTATGAATCATACTCTCTTTGACATCAATGACACCCTAATGTCAATGATCATGCTTAAAAACCTCCCCCTTTTTCATGGATGGAAAAACATACTCAGAATGAATTCTTACTCATTTTAACTTCTTCATTCTTATCTTTCTCCCCCTTTGACAATAATGACAAAGGGTCTCTTCCTCAACATGCCAATAATCATTCCTTAACATTATGAATGCATTCAAATACAATTTAAGATTCTCAAGATAATTACATACTTTTAATAATTTGAATCAATTTCTCTCCCTCTCACATGCACCAATCTAAACTTGGACTCTTCTAATCCTTGGACCTGACAGATTACTCACAGAGCTTAGAAATATCTCCCTAACATCATGTTCCATCTCATGTCATTTATTCTTTGACATACACCAATATGAACTTGGGATTCTCTGATCCTTGGACTTGTCTACCTACAAAACTCATAATCTCTCTTTACTAATGTATGAAGATTCAATACCTTGTTAAAACACATGACTTGGTATGATCAAATCATCATATCTATATTCTTGAATTCACAACTATATCATACATCTTCACATATGTTCCCCCTCACATCATGCACATCTTCTTCAAGCCACTCAAGCTAATTGAGTTAGTTTCCCCTTAGCCAAACACATATTCAAATGATATTCTTGCCCTATAACATCAATGAAATCTCAACTAGCATCCACCATGCTTCCTCTTTCTTATCAAGTGTCTCCTTGAAGCCTAGATAGAGACACCCTAACCCACAATATCCTAGAGCAATGTGAAATTAGGAGTTTCCAATAACTCCTCATATTCCTTCTCCTCCTTAGTCATATAAAATTGATCGTTATTCTTCTTTTTCTTAGACTTAAGAGAAGCAACTTGCTCATCCACTACAATATTCTCCTTTTCTTTTAAGAATGAATTGACAATACATGGAGATAATAAATATTCATGACATACCTCATCACTAGACATTGACAACGGATGTTCTTCACATGAAACTTGTTAAATAATAATAAGATGTTTACTTGTATCCATACACACCTCAAAACTAGCCTCAACTAACACCTTGGTCTTTTCTTTGAGCTCAACTTAAACTGACTTTTGATTCTCCTTTTCTATCTAGATAGATGACACATTCTCTTGGAATTCTTAAACTTCTTTCATATATGATTCCTCTTTTGCTTTAGTAGGTAGTCCACCTTGATCTTTAACCTCAACTAGATTATTTTTCTTGGTTTTCACTTCCTTAGGTTTCCATACCAAGGATTGACCTTTCTTGAGAACTCTAAGATGTCCATGCATCTTCTTATGACTTGAGATATTGATTTTATAATATCTTGAAATATGACCAACTTGATGACAACTGAAATAAATAACATCATTCATACCTTCTACTTGATGAATATTATGAATTTCAGCAAACATACCATCTTGTCTCTTAGGTTCATTATGCTCAAGTTTAACTATATTAAGTCTCCATACCTGGGTTAGTCTTTTCCTATGCATTTTGGGGTAGAATCTAGCAATATGTCCCATGTCATGACAATTATGGTAGACTATATTATCCATACCTCTTGATGACCAGCTGCTCTTCCTTCTACAATTTCTTCCTTTATGACCAAAAAGCTTACAAGTAAAATAATGACCATGAAATGAAATTTCATACCTTATAGTGTTTGGTTGCCTAATCGATATTTTCACCTTCTTATCTTGAACTGATCTCTCTTTCTCTTTCCTAGTCTTGTTTATTTTGACAACAAATTGTTCATGCTCATCCTTTAATGAATCTAGCTTGGTCTTCAATTGAACACTCTCATCCTTTTTAGCTCTCATACTTGAAGTTGTAGCCTCTAATTGAATCATGAGATCTTGGATGGTTCCTTATCCCTCTTAGGTTATTTAGTCATGTCAACATTGAATCTACATGCTTTCTCTTCAATAATCTTTATAGAATCAAGATTGGACTTCAACTCATCATGCTCACCTTGCTTTGAACTCAACTTGGTATTTTTCTCTTCTAACTAAGCCTTGAGATGTCTACATTCTTCCTCTTTTGAACTTAGATTTATCTTTACAACCCTTAATTGAACCTCAAGATCCTGTATGGTCAACTTGTCTTCATTAACTATTTCACTTAATCTCTCAAACTTGGTTTGAAGATGATTTATCATTTCTCTATGTTTCATGAACTATTTGTTAATCTCATCAAGCCTCATCTCATGTTCATCATCCTTGGAATTATAATTACTCATCCTAGTCTCAATATGACTAATATGTTCTTTAATACTTTTAACCATTTATCTCAACTCAATATTTTCTTTCCTTAACTGCTTAGCCATCTTTGTACCTTGGATCACCTTCAAGTGGTTAAACTTGTACAGAAAGTCTTACTCTGATACCAATTGTTAGAGGTACAATCACTAGGGGATGAATTAGTGATGCAAGTTAATCCAATTTAATACCCAACTCTTAAATATTTATCATACATCAACTTGATCAAGCAACATAAACTTGAAAGCACATACACCCAAAGCATACATAAGATCATACATCACATGAACACATCATATATTTGGGAAACCCTCTTGGGTGATAAAACCCACTAAAACTTGAAAGATGGACTATAGTCCTATAAAATAAGATCCAACATTTAGACCAGCATCAACTGATCAAGGAACACCTGTCCCTTAGTTTAGTGAGACACCAATCCCACAAGGAACTACTACCCCTGTCTAATTGAGCACCCACAATAACTAGACCTTTAGCAAGATTTACCTTTCAAAGAGGAACCAACCCCATAAGCAACCAAGCACCCACTCAACTACCTAGATATATCACCTTGAACACATGTTTTGACTCTTCAACTGACGATGATCACCCACTCTTCACCTCCAATCTCTCTCAAACTGCCTCTAGGCCTGACTTGCTCAAACTACCTCTTATAGGCTCATTAGGTCCAATGACCTATGTGTCCTCATAAATAAACTTGATAAAATAAACATTCCTAATATTTTTCACACTATGATGGTCCTAATTTACCTATACCTTCTCTTTCAAAGATTCTTTTATTTTCTTGATTCCACACTTACACAACTAGCACAATTAGTCCAAAAAGACCTTGTACTTATACAACTCTCTTCCTTTAACCCATCTTATTTGGCCAAGATGCTTTACATATTTGAAAAAAAATTGAAATATGTCTTCATACATTTTACATGTAAGAACCACATGCTCCTTAGGTCAACCAATACCTCATTAGCCCCAAACCACCATTAGGTCTTGGTGAGACCTAAAATAATTAGGCCTTCATACTCACATGTTACATGTGAGACTACTTGGACGACCTTCATCCTTTACCAATTATTTAAACACAAAAAACCTATTTCTAATATCCCCTTTATTAATCCCATATGTTTCCATGCCACCTATAACACCAACTCACACCTTGAACCTACTAATTAGGTATCCTCGTTCTTTAGGCTTTCATACATAGAAAACACAATCTCAAACTTCTAAAACATAAACTCAAATATTTCACATAAACATATGATTAGGTCACATGGGTTAAATATTTATGACATATATTATACTTCCATGTGATTTATACACATTAACACAAGATCTAATAACTCAATCCAACTCTCTCAAAATGACCACTCAGACTGGTGACAAATAGTTAAAATACAATTATTCTATTTTGACTCTCCATATCTGATCAAGGGCATAATATGATAACCAATGACTTATCATAATCCTTATATACTTATATAACATCTCCATTCTCATTTTCTTCTTTAATTCTGCTTAGAACACCTTCAACTCACTCCTACAACATGGTCACTCAATCTCCTAGTGCATTTAATAAACACATTCAACTTCTAAGCAATTATTCATACTGAATATGGATTATTAAAACCTTTAAAATCCACATATATGGTCCTTAAGGATTATATAACACTCTCCAATATATATTTAATATTTAAACATATAAATACCATCAAAAAACAACTCAAATATCCTTCTATGGTCACTTGTAAAACATGGTCCAATACATAGTCAACTTTAGAGATCAATATCTTTGATTGTCTAAACAATAAAACCTTATAAATAGTGTCTATATATGTTCCTTGGAGTCCTTTACAATTTTTCATTTTACACTACCATGAAATTCATCTTAGATAAAAATATATAGCTCAAACACTATAGACTGGTTTCCCGTTTACTAATTCAAATACCAATGGTCATTGTGTAATGAAAATACTACAGACATGTGTCTTCATCTCATGTCCTCACATATCTTGATCAAATTTTCTCCATTTATCTCATTCTAATCTTCCTAGCTTTAACTCTTTAATGCTCACCATTTATCATTGATCTATGCTTCTGCAATCAAGCCACTTGGCAGCCCCGTGTGCCATCATTGACTATTTGAATTCAAACCACATCATTGATCTCTATCTACATGATTTAATGTGACCTATTAGATATTTTGAATTCTCACCATAGATATTATATCCTTGCTTCTTATATCAATCCACTTGGTAGTCCTGCATGCCTTTTATAGTTAGTCTCCAATGCTCCCTTTCCACTTGGCAACTTTGCATGCCTTCTAAGCATCCTTTGACATATTGACTAAATACACACCATTGGATCACTATTGACAATATTACATGCTCTGTTAGATCATTATCTAGTTATATTAAATTATTTACATTATATTTATTTTCTTATTAAATTCTTATCGTAGATCTTTGATAATGCAAATTTGGCTAAGTATGGGAACTTAGTAAACTTTGCCTAAGAAACCAACTTTGCACCTTAATAAATTTTCTTGCACATAAAATTTGAATCACATGATCACCTATCATATGGTAATCCATCCATGTATCAAAATTCTCATGAAACCTTCACACTTGTTAAATATAATGTTATCAATCTACTCACTCAGCTATATCTGTCAAGATGACTACTTGAACTTAGACATTCATATGACTATTCTAATGAGTTCCATTCACTTCCATAAGCACTCATAAAATACCATAGGGTTTTTGAAACATGAACATACCATAAATATCATCCATTTATTACTAAAGTATTAAAACACTCTCCAAACCATCAATCTAATCACTTTGTCATTAATGCACTATGAATCATGCTCTCTTTGACATTAATGACAACCTAACATCAATGATCATGCTCAACACTTGTATCATGTTTATGGAGGATAAATTAAGTTTATAAATATTTTTAACATATTATTGGAGTATTATCAATCAATTTAATCCTTCTAAATTTCACATAATGGATTGTGACAATTTATACACAGTCATATACATTGAGATGTACACCTACAGGAGCCTGTAGAAGGGTATCAAGTTGAAATGGGATTTGAAGCTTGTTTTAATCATTAAAAAATTTAATAATTAATTTTAACACCTTTTATAATGTTTGTAAATTAATTTCAAGCTCACATTCCATGTATATAGCTCATCTCCATACTCACTACCTTATCTGCAATGTCAAAACACACCTATAGGAGATTGAGAAACATTGTGTTGAGAGTATTGTAACTTGTTTCAAATACTTAAATATTGTAAGGATGCATTAAGAAACTTTAATAAGGACCAAGCTTAATTGAATGCTTATATATCATGCATATAGTCTAGATTCAGCTTTCATTACCTTACATGCTACTGTAAGTGCATCTACAAGCTTCCACAGAGAGTTGAAGGTGTTATATAAAAAGGTTAAAGCATGTATTGAGACCCTTATTTATTTCATAATATTTTGGAGACACCTTAAGAAACATGTTTTAAGTCATATTCAAGTATGTAGGTTCTTTAAAGACATCTTCAAGTTGATGACTATGTTCAATGACAAAATCCCTAAAAACATCAAAACATAGCCCTAGCCCCTTTTATTGATGTCATATGCTGGACAAGCATAATGCCTAGATGATTTTAGATACACCCATGTTGTATAATTCATATATATTTATAACCCTAAAAAATAAATAAGGTGTGTGACTACTGGAAAGTAGTGTTTCGAGACCTTAAAACCATGAATTTGTTCATTATAGTTTTTTATTGTATTCCACAGAATTTGAACTTAAAATGACCTTCACATCCCAAAGTTGTAGATGATGCATGTCTTCATGATTAGATGGTATTTTTGAGTTGATAATGGTATTTTTGTTTTAAATATCATTATTGAAGGTTGGATCACTAGGTTTTTAGCCTATAGATGCACCTATAGGTGTGCTTTTGTTCAAAAAAGACACCTATAATTGAGTGTAGGTATCTACAATCCCATGTTAAAAACCTATACATGAAGGCCTAATGGAAACACAAACACTTTATAGTAAAATATGCCTCCAAAGGACCTCAACTAGATAACAAACCATGTGGCATAGGTTCCAAGGATGATACTCACCTACAATTCCTCTATTTAGCTTTAAAATAATCAATTATAACTGAACATGACAAGGAAAGGTGAAGGCACCTTAAGTTGGAAATAAAACATGAATATTAGGCATGGTTAAATCTCCTTATAATTTATTTTAAATTATCATTATCCCCATATCATACAAACAGGGGAAGAAAATACTCCAATAATGTAACCTACAGTCAGCATATAGACCCCTGTATACAGTCAACGTCTCATAGTCTACCTTGGAGATTTTATGAGGTTTGAAGGAGCTATCCAAATGATAAAGAAATAAAAATTTGTATATATCATCCCCATGGCTTGTATAATCTCCTCAAATAATCACTTTTGATGAGATAATAGGGGAAGTACCCTCTATTTTGTCTCAGATAGAGGGTACTAACCTAGGATGCAAACCTACAAACATTAAAGAAAGGTGATAAGAAGGAAGGTCTAGGGTTGATAAGACATTTAAAGAAGATATATAAGTTTGATACATAAATTAAAAAACATAGGTAAACCTTTACATATGTAGGAAACATGCCAGGATGGCCTAGACTCATAAGTATGCAGGTAAACCTATTTGGTCTAGATTACACCTAAAGTCTTAGAGGGGTATGATTTCACTTTTAGCCTTAGGTGAGAATTAAGATGAATTGAAACATGTTAATTAAATATTATAAGGTGTTTTCAAGCTTCTAGTATGTAGAAGGAACCACATGAAATCCATTTCTTGGCTTAGACCAATTCAGGGTGTGTAGATTACATGAACAAAGCTCAAGAGGCAAATTTAAGATGCTCATATCTACGTGGACACTTTTCATGAGAGCATAAGGAGGTATGAGATGTTAGAAAATGTCCTTAACTTGCCTTTTCAAGATTTTTTTTAGAGTTTGAACGTCATAACTTTATGAATAATCACTAAAGGTCAAAACTGCTCAAAACCCTCTCAAACCCTTACCAAAGACCCAATTGGGAAAATGAGTAAATAGATGCATCTAGATGGAATAAATGGATTGGTAAATTTTTTGAGGTTTCAAAGGACTCTCTAGGGTTTTCCCATTAACTTGAGTGTTACCCTACCTATACAAATAGGGTAGAAAAGGGCTTTTCTTGACTATTTTAAGTGTTGTATAAGTACAAAAGGGTTTCAAAAGATGTAATAAACTTTGGGAGAGATATTAGTAATTAATATAACTCACCATGTGTATTTATTTCCTTAGATAAGTGCACAAATGTCTTTGATAGTGCCTTCATCTCATCCAGTCAAATATAGCATAATGCATAAGCTAGTGAGAGGGTGAAAACTTCAAGTGGGAGGATTTTTAAGGATTTATTGAGGAATATAAGGCCATGAGGTGTCTTAAAATGTTTCATACACTCCCTTGTATGGATCATATTATAAAAATAAAGGAAACCTTGGTGTTAAGTGTGCAAGGTGAGTGAAAGAGGAGTTATTTGGACTACAAGTAGTGATAACTCATATATAGAAGAATCCTAATGATTAGGGATGCAAATAATGAATGGTGTAGAATTTATACAACCCATCACACTTATTTCAATCATCACATATATCCATATTCAATTTTGGGACATTCCAAAAGGTCCAAATGATGAAGGTAGTTTTTTGAGCAAGCAAAAGGAGTCCTACACCACATTACAGGAGTTTCATGATTTTGAGGGACATTTATCCTATGAGACCTTGCATGGTCTATTTCCTACTTCATTTTATTACATGTGTAACTCCTCCTCTCTATTTTAAAAGTATTCTTATTACTCTTAGACTTCTCCCTTCTCACTTCTCTCTCTAATTCTATAAGTAGTAGTTATTTTAGCTCTTGTAGACTAATACCACACCATGTATTTTCAAATCCCTACTAGAATGACATTATATTTTTCCTTTGAATAATTAATACAAGTGTAAATTGATGTATGGTGAAGTTAGTGATAATCCTCTATCCTTTCTTTCCTTATCCTTTCATGTTTATACAAGAGTTCCTATTCTAACGGGTCATATAGAGTGTAGCTAGTGTGTTAGGCATCTTTTCAAGTGTATAATTGTCCTTAGAGTGTGAAATATTACCTCTAGTTAACTTACCTTGTGTTGTCTCATGCATATCATTTATATGTTGAAACACTTATGTTAGAACCTTCTAGGACTTAGAAACTAGTTTGTATGCCTTGTTTCTTAGTGAAAGAGGTATGATGGTCATGTGAAAATCATCTTGGTGTATCGCCCCCTTAGATTAGTTTCATTTCATGAAAACTTATAAATCTTTTCCCCATAAGAAACTAGTTATTTAGGTGATAAGCATTTCAAGATACATTCAAGGATCTAGCCCTTAAACCTAGAGATCTACTTCTACCTATAGGTAAACCCACATACCTAGAAGTATTCCCATGTTGCCCAAATATGGAAGAGACTTGAACACCCTCTTTTATGTGCAAGATTTGGTGACAATAGGATGGTTCAAGATGAATAAATTAAAATAATTTTGTGTATCATACTAAATGTGGGGTTTAAATCATATAATTTTTAGGCTGAAATCAACATGATAATATAACCTATTTCATATAGGGGTTTAAAATAACATCATGTATGTTAAGACCAAATTTTTGAAATATTTTTATCGTTTTGTCCCCCAATATTTATCTTTTTCAACTTATTATTTCCTCTACTATGATGGGGTTCATTTACATAAGTATTTTCAGAGCATTTCTTTAACCCTTTAATAACACTTTCATATTGAACCTCATATTCAATTGGGATAGTCTCCAATGCAAACTTTGACCTTTATTGTTTATTACAAATCAATGGTAGTGAAATTATATGATTTCCATTTCTATGAAACTTCCAAAATTTGTGTGATTCAAGATAAGCCTCATCTATAATTTATCTCATTATAATTTCTCTAGGAATGTACTTATTCTGAAAAAACATTAATTACATCAACATTACACTTATATCAATAAAAGATACATAAAGATCTCAAAATAAAAGTGTTATAGATGCACATTTGAAGTTGGAGTTCAAGATGTCTTATGTTTCTTGGACCATGATCTGAATAATTATTTAACAACACTAGTAATTTCACTATGAATGGTAGACACCAACTCTTTTGTGGTTAACATATCAATTTGTCATAATGTTTCTCAAAGTATGGGCAGAGCTTATTTTTTAAAACCACAAATATAAATTTTTTTTGTGTGCTCAACCCTTTCACACACACCCTATGATCTCTATAAAATATTGAATAATTGTGCCTCATCTCATGAATAAGACATATTTTTCATTTTAAAATGTGTTAAAGAATTATAAACATGTATGCATGTATCATGTGGATCTCTTCACCCACTCCCCCATCGGTAATTAATATTTTTTATTATCTTATGTTTTCACTCCATTAATTAATTCCTAAGCTAACCCAACGTAAATGGATATTTATAATTGATCATTAATATAACATGTACACCTTGAACATGCATGTAAGGAATCATTTCATCTCCTAAACACCATGAACATAACCAAATACATTCACTTATAATGAGGCCAATCCTATAAGTAGAATAACCTATTATGAGAGATATTTTTAGCTCATTTCATATACATAGTTATCAAATTTAAAATGTCTACAACCTTTCATCATGATTTATGGGATCATCCCCTATGCCCCCCTATAAATGTAACTTGTGAAACTCTCTATAAGAACACCACATCCTCACCAACTCATTGTACTTTTATTTTTCTAGTATACCTTCAATAATATATAAATAAATATCTCATAAGATAATAAAAAGTTTTAAAAAGTGTAAATTTTAAATATCTATAATCAAAAGTATACCTTAGAAATACCCTTGTGATACCATAGTAGTTTTTCATATATTGATCCATCTGACTGCCCATAGTCAATATTATTGTATGTATTGATTTTAAGAGTGTATGGTTTCCTTTACTTAGCATGAATCCCAATTGCTTTTAATGCTTTCCATATTTATAAAAACTTTGTGTCTATATATATCTTGGTCCCTTTACTCTTGTCACATTCCTATGTTATTCTTATAATTCCTTGAAGCATCTTAAAAATTGTATGCACTCCAACATGGTGAGAATAGTAGACAAGTGTGTACATTGACCTATTTTTCAAAGATAAATCATAACAAATGATCAGGAATAGAGTTGTGCAGGAATATGATTGATTCTACTAAGGCTTAACTAGGTAAATTTATCTTCTTGTTATTTATTCTATACATGGGATAGTTCTAAATAATTTTTAATGTCTTTCCAAATAATGTTGTGTCTATGCTTGTAATATATATTCCTAATTTTTCCTCCCATCCTTTGTTTAAGTAAAATAAAGTCATTTTCATTTCCTAATTTGACAAACAATTGAAGGCTATTATGTAAATATGTGCAAATACTTTGTAAACATGGAGTGAAGTATTAAGTGATTGTAAATTGCTTACAAGGAGTAACTTTGGCATCATCTACTATGTATTTAAAAAATTAAAAATTATATATCCTTCCTATTTGTGATGGTCCTCAGTCACCATTTTTGTGCCTTTCTTTTGAACATTTCACCATGAGAAATAATTTTTTTCCATTGTTGATACATCATTGTTATAAACTAAACTACATATGGTTGCAAAATTATAACAATCAAAAAATTTAACATTGACTATCCTCCTATTTGTCTTCATAATGCCAAATTGACAAAGCAAGCATATTTGTTGTATTACATTATATTTTAATGTAGGATCATCTACATGCATTAAAACATGTTTGCATTATTCCTTTCCATGACATTTTCTAAGGCTTTTGCAAGATATTAGTCCCTTATCTTATAGTAGTTTAAGAAATATCTCACACACTTGGCTACCACAATCATAATCCATACAAAAACCAATACGAAACTTAAATATAGTTTCATTGACTATTTTTTCATTCCTTCTCTCGTATGGTTCAACCAAAATGCAACATATATCATTACACTTTTCACCCTTACTCCAAAGTTATATCCATCTATTATATTCCAATGCATATTCATATTCTAAGTTTATTCACACCATAATTTCAATTCATCCCATATATTAAGAGAATTAACCCTCTTAAATATACCATGTATGGTAATTTGCTTACTATTTTGTACAACTTTATGAGTCATGCTCAATTGAAGGAAGACTAAATAAATATCTCTTGGTAAAAATTCATTATGAATCTATGATACATTAATTTAATGAATCTTACCCATTATTCTACCTAAGTGTTCAAATGTGTTCACTATTTTAGAATCGTCATCACAAATGTTTCTTATGAAAAACCTAATCCATCCAAATATGTCATCATTGTTAATGTCATCAAAGTATTTGTTAGATTATGATTTTTTATTTCCTTTTAACTTTTTTTTCCCCATTTTATTCTTTCATGAAACCATTATCCACCCTTATTAAGTTCTATGAGATGTTTCCTTATATGAAGTGGTTCCTTTGATGGTCTGATTGGTTAATTTATCCTTACTTTATGTCTTTAAACTATTCATGTCCCATTAAATTCAAAGAATTTGAAATTAATAACCCATCTACATGAACATCATTTGGAACCTTGTTTTGCAATACAACTTCCAATTATTATGTAGCTCTGCCTTCCTCATATTTGCTAAAAACTAAGTTATACAAAGGTCATTTTATTTGAAAGTGTTATTTAATAATATGTATACTTTACTAAATGCTTGTTTCCCCATTTGTATCTTATCATTGCCCTAGGAGACTGATGATAAAGGCTATTTATGTTGATGATGAATGAAACCCTTTTTCCCTTTAACTATAGTGAATCAAGGGATAATGTTGCATGGGTCCAATATATCAAGATTATCATATTAAATATCCCTATATCCATGGGTTGAGTTTGACATATCAAATGATGAACTTTGAAAAAAGAATTAACATACTCATTCAAAACATCTAAGATAGATGTAGTTATGTATATAAAGGTAGCCATAGGTAAACCAATTATATTTCAATAGGCATGTATCTCTATCTACATGCATTTACATGTAGCTATATGTTATTATAGGGATATTTATAGACACTCAAATTTAATTATTAAATGTTTGACAATGTTTAATCTTGACATCTTTACCTAGTTTAGTCTATATGTCATTATGTTAGTTATAATATCTATAAAAGTATTCACTATTCCACTCACTAACTTGGAAATTATTGGAAACATCATTTAAGAATCCCTATTTTGCTTACAGGTTCCTTTCAACCAAATCCAAATAGTCTTTGTCCTTATAGGATAAGACCACACTAGGTAGATAGGGTCGTAGCCTAGTCTTGTCCCCTACACTCCGATGGTAACTTTTCAAATTTGAAACATTTCATATTGTCCCTCTTGAACTTTTAATAAGGTTAGTTAATGGAAATATTCCAAATATTCCTCTGTATAAGCACATCAAGACCTCTCAAAGCATCATATATCAATCACTTGGCAAATTCTACTTCCTATTGAGTAAAAGAGAACTAATCTTTCAAATTCAAGTTTTAATTTATTCTAATAGGCATAGGTCAAAGTCTGAAGTTATTTTATTGTAGGTCAAAGACACTCATTATCAAGTATTTTAAATTAATATATCTTGTTTCATTCATATAGTAAATATCAAGATTCACACACTCACTCTAGGAAGGAGAACTAGATTAGCCTAAGGCCCTATTAGGATCTGTAGATAACACTCAAATTACGTGAGGTTTTCTAAGGATATCTTAGATATTCCCCTTGCCTGATACCCCTCTTTGCATTTGATATTTATTTGGTTTATTGTGTAGTAACTAGGGTTTTGCTATTGCAAGTCTTATGTATATTAAATCATCTCCTACAATCAACCATCTCTAATAGCCGTAGGTGCCTACATAGAAAAAAATGTCGTATAGTAAACTAGGATGCAACCATAGTCAATAAAAAAAGGTCAAAGTGCACCCATGTCCACCTAACACAGCCCTGTCCAAATATATCATAGACTTTTGTTTTTAGTTGTAACATAATTCATAGACTTTTTCAACTAGATTCTCATCAACAGTCAGGCTACAAAGTTATCAAAAAATAGATCTAAGCTAGGTTTACACATTTCATTAAAAGTTAATATTTATATCCAATTTTAATTTTTATATTTTACATTTAAATTATGTATATGTAAATTAGTATACAATTATTATTTTTTAACATTTCATTGGTAAATCAAAATAAAAATACTTATAAAAATTTTGGTGAACCCATATTTTTTTTAAGAACACTACTTGTTCACTTAATTTTTTTTTTAGGATTTCATACAAATTTCTATAAATTCTTGACACTAAAAGAAAAAAATTTCAACTTAGGATATAAATATGACACGACAAGCCAATCTTCTTCGACTTTGGATTTTAATCCAACACTAAATAAATTATCTTATCACCTCAAATAAACATATGACAATGAAGCATTTTACTTTGACTTCAGGTTGAAATTTGTTGATCTCTATACATAAAAATCTTTTGATTTTATTTTCTCTTTATTTCCTATTTGATTTTTGCTTAATTTTTAGCAACTACATACTAGTAGTTGTAAAAATACTAGTGACTGTCGTTATGAGATATGCAGTGATCTATTTTATGGACATTGTGGTAAGAGGTGTACTACCCCAATGCTTAATCCATTGTAAAACACTAAACATGAAGTTTAGTTTCCTCACACCTCATGATATATTAGAAATACATAGGGTCCCTTATTTATACCATAGGAATCCTCTTTATCTGTTTGATTTTTGGTGCACCTAAGAGGAGTGTATCACCCAAGGAAGTTACTCTCATCGTAGATAGTGGGCTACAAGCATGATTTAGCCTTTATAATTAGTGTTATAAAATATTGGGCCAAGGATAATATAAAAATGAGTAAGTTTATTTAAGATCCCACATAATCATTCAAACCCTTGCCTAGATCATCCTTTCTACCTTATTTTTTGCTTGTATTATATTCATAATGAGATCAATGAATGAAGGTTTCTTTTCTATGTTGCATTTAACTATTAAATTCATTATTTCATCTTATATTTCCTTTCATCATGTTATACATTATGTTATTGCATGGATAAAATTTAAATATAATCAAGAAGATAAAATGTATAATATATATCTTAGTTCACTTTCTAACTCTTACTATCATAATATCACATACTATACTCTTGTAAGTTTACCATCATCAAAATAAATTTTTGTACTTGAACATTTCACACATTATTTAAATAAGAGGCCTTAGATACCCATAAGAGTCTACCTCTTATGGGCAAAGTCATCCCAATCAATCTCCTAAGATCTTACTTTTCTCTAATACCTATTGTTATAATATCCAATACGAGATATTTCTTATCACAACTAGACATAAAAGAGCATGTGCACAGTGTTTTGTGTTTCTTCCTCCTCACCCTCAACCCACTTTTATTTTTCAATATATTCCCATTATTTGTCTAAGGCTCATATGAAAATCCCATGTCTATGTTATTCAAACTATAAGAGGGTGACCACATTTACCTTCCCAACCCAATCCTACTACTCACAATTCTCCTCCTCTGCCTCCTTCAAGGCAAGTTTCCAAACCTAAGGGGTATGATCTCATTGATAAATTATGTAATACTTAGATTAAGATTTCTATTCTATAGCTACTAAATAAAACACCAGCTTATAAGGATTTATTATATGCAATGTTGTGAGATACCACTCTTCCAAAGGCTACATAGCCAATTTCATTTATGTAGACACAAATTTAATTTTACGTTGAAACAATGCACTTGTGATTGAAAAGTAAAATCAACTCCCCAATTTAACTAATGCAGTCTAATCACTATACATATAACCTATAATAATGTGCTCTAGAGGGGTATCCACTTGGTTTATTGATAATTTTGGTCATTAAATTGTTAATCTGGGATCTGTTTACTATGGTAAGATATTGGTACTATATGTGTGGCATTGGTCTCTCTTGAATTTTGGGGTCCTAATTATTGATTTATTAAAAAACACTTGTATAATGTAAATGGCAAGTATTAAAAGTATACTTTCATGAAATAAAAATTGCATAAAAGGAAAATTGCATGAAAGGGTAATAAGAACTATTTTGGATGTTTCACTCACTAGATGAATTAAATATATGAAATGGAAGAATGTTTATACACATATGAAATCACACACACAATGTATTCAACACAAAATAAGAAATGCATACATAAATGAAATTAATATTAATGAATGATAAATTGGTCTACCAGATCTATGTGAGTGGATATTGACTTGTTTAGACTAGAGCTTGACCTCCCTCCTTTGTTATAGGCAAATTAATTCTTTAAACTAATTTTATTTCATAATGGTTCTATTATGGAAGAATTATAAGAATACAAAAAATACTCTATTCAACTATTTATAAACTCTAGCTTACTAGTTTATTACTTCTTCTAACTATATTACAACCTACTCTCTATTATTTATATAGGGGAGATAGTTGCTTATTCAGATATTATTAAGTTATAGTGATTACAAATTAAAATCTATATTTGTCCCAAAATACATTATTAGTTATAACAATACAAATAACTAAATATTTTTTCACAACAATAACAAAACCAAAATGGAGAAGGAATATTAAAGTTTCCATCCCTAGATTCGTGGAATCAAGTTAGGTCCTTGAATTGTGGAAGGAATATTCAACTCCAAAACACTAACTAAATTCTAATGTAAATAAGTGTTTCATGAAGGATTAATATCATTTAGTAAATCTTACAATCAACTTCTTCCTTTTCCTACAATATAGGAACCATTCCATTTTTCAAACCATGGAGGGGATTCACTTAAATCTAATGAAAATCATCACTGTCTTGAAAATAAACCTACAGTCATTATTGTAGGTTAGTTATAATTGTTACTACAGGTTAGAAACCCAATTTTTAGGGGTCAGCTACAATAGATGCTACATGTTACTTCTAGTAGCCATAACTTTTGCATACAAACTTGAAACGAGATGCTGATTTTTTTAAGTGTATAACTTTTCAAGGGGAATATAAACATGTAATAATATTAAATATTAGTAATATATTTGATGTTTTTTTTTTTTTTTTAATGTTCTAAAATTGATTTGTTTAAGCCCAAAAATGCATGTAGCCATTTGCTATGGGTTGCATGTATCTTCAATGGTTTTATTCTTTTTGAAAACTTGAAAGCATCTTAGGTATTCTAAATTTCAGAATTAGTAAATCCATATGAAAAAATGATTAAATCATACTCCTTTATTTATAAATCAAAATTTTATAATACAATAATAAATATATGTAACATAGATGAATTATATACTAATTAAACATGAATGAGAGTTATAACAGTGACCAATGAAAGGGTTTTATAGGATAATGCTATGTTAGATGAGTATTTTGTATTTGACTCATCACATTCCCCAAACTTAACTTGTTTCATGTCCTCATGCAGTCATACGAGGAATTAGGAACATTTATTCCTTCTTGAAAAATATCTCTTTATCTTATGGTGTTAGTTCATACATTTGAGTTTTTTGAATCTGAAGTTATACATTTCTTCCTTTTCCACAAAGATAAATGAGTCTCCTTGATTTATTATGACAAGCATCAGAATATTTCCATCCAATGGATGCTTTTGTTATACCTATTTAAAATTTTACAACCATTGTTCTTAACTGATACATAAAGACGTTAGGCATGTTGATATGATCATGTGTCTCAAATGTCTCAAAATTTTTAAAAGAAGAATGTAAATAAATAAATATCTAGCATTACAAGTTTTATACCTCATAATAAAGAATGTTACATCATTCCATGGTGAGGGTAGTGAGAGTTGATTAGTTCCTTGAGTAATGACTATGAACATCTCCTTGTTTCATACAATTTCTTTCTTATTGTTATTACATTAGGCCTATCATGAGACCATAATATCCTTGTTGAAATATTAGTAAATTATTCAAGTATTGATTCTAATAAAGCAATGTTTAATCTCTTTATCCTTGTAATATTACTTTTTGTAAGGGTTGTATGATCAAAAATATATTATCTTAGTATGTCGTTTCCCATCACTGTGAGAAAGTTCTTTCTTTTACCTATACTAGCTAAACTTGTGTTATGAAAAAAAAATGATATATGAGGCATCACTAGAATGTTCCTTACATCCCACTTAAGATATCTCCTCATAACAATATATTTGACACAATTATTCCATGGGAAATAAATACTATTTATTAACCATTCCTCCCCCAAACTTAAGATTGACACTTGTCCTCAAGTGTATGGTGGTGAAGGAAAGTGGTAGCATTTGGGAGATGTGATGGAGTTGGAGAGAATGGAACACTTAGGATGTGGAACTATGAAAGTTGAAAAATGTGGGTATTGGAATGTGGAAAGTGGCAACATGGATGATTAGGATAAGGTATGCACCTAGAATGGTAGGGTGAAGGGATGGAAATGAATGTGAAAGGAAAATTTTAGGGATAAAATTCTTAGAGAATAGAACATGTAGATTTTTAGAACAGTAAAGGTAGGCACATAAATACCAAAGTTAAGATAAAAAGAAATAAATATACAAATAAAAAGTACAATTATATAAAGGTATATTGGTTTACCAATAAAATAATGATGCCACCAAAAACCTTGGTAGTAAGTACAGTGAAATGACAGCAAGTAGACCTTTAGGTAGTGTGACCAACTAATGAAGACAATAATCAAACATCTAAATGTAGAGAACATAAGATAGTAACTGAATGCTAAAGATAGGGTTGTCAGAGTGAGTGAAGTCTAAAACATGTGAAGTCTAATAGTAAATCATTGTATCTATAAGGATTTTGAGTAGAATGGACATGTATTAATAACATCACAAATGTGTAAAAACATCTCTTGAGGAGTATGAAGCAAAAGAGGCTTGTTGGGCATCATATAAATTGACAAAGAATAAACATATAATCAAGGTGAACATGTCAAAGCAAAAAAAACTAATAAAAACTAATAGTAGTGTCTATAGGTCTAAACTATAGTAGTGGCTTTGTAAGGAAAAATTGGGTAGTATTGGCTAAGATGTAGGCAATACAAGTAGGGAACCAATAACCATTAGGCTGAGAGAGTACATGACCAAATAAGGAAGGATAAAACATGAATTTTTAGCCAAGCATGAATGGAAACTATCTATGGCAAGGTAGGTAGGAATATAAGAAATTGATGTTACTACCCCTAAAATCATAAATATTTAATATTTGTAATAGGGATGGTGTTGTTACAAGCACCTAGTCCTTGATCATTTGTAATAAATATGCAAAGGTAGTAGAGGCTACAAGTGTAAGCAACAAATTATAAATGACTGTAAAAATGAAAAAAAATGACATATTTTTTTTATTGCTTGATTTTATATTTATTATTTATTTATTTATTTTAATTTTTTTTAAAATTCCCTTGATTATCTACCAAGCTAGTTTTCTAATCAAGGATATTTACTTAGCACTTGGTCAGCTAATAAACTAGTTTTTTGAGCCAAGGTTGTCAACAACATCCAAAGGTTTTCATTATTGATTAAAAATTAATTAATATATTTTGAATTTTTTTGAGAAATGATAATAGTATGGAGGGGTTAGGAAGAAGTTGTATAATAGCTAGTTATAACCCCTAAATCAACCCAAAACTTTATGTATCTGCATGATTTTCTCCATGGTTATGTAATTAGAGATGATGGCTACCGATGAGCAAGGAAATCCTGATAAAATTAGCAACACATCCTCCATATTTCTTTGTCTAGTATCTTTCAACTTTTGAACCACTTATCCAAATTTTAGCTTGGTTATCTTTGTGCATAAAACTATGAATCATTATCTAGTCTCTCAATATAAATCTTGTTTTTTAGTGTACCCTTCATGCCACATGATTCTTTATTGGGTGACCTCAAGGTTATGAAAATCTTCTTGAAAGAATTCATCAAAGTGTGCAGATTTCCCCAAACACTAGCATGTATCACACCAGTGGGTGTACTTGGTATTGGTATACAAAGAGCAAGATTGAGAGACATTCATGGAACCAAGTTGTTAGTAATCTAGAAGCTTTAATGAAATCAAAAAGAGATTTTTGTCATTAACATGTAAAATTTATACATCAGATGTTAGTTGTGATAAAAATAAAAAATATAATTGTTCATTTTAGCTTCACCTAGGATGGTGGAATTGTATTCTTGAGGCAATAAAAGCTATATAATAATGAATTATTAGGATTCAAGTTATTAGTTATACACCACTTCAAGATACACAAAACATGAAATCTCAACTAATGGGAAAAAAATTATTATCCTATATAATCATAAGGAATGTATTAGAAGTTACCATACAATTAAACTTTGTGCCAAAAAGATGTTTGCAAGTGGAGAGTATGACATAGTTCAATTGCCCATCCATTCAATCAAGAATAAATCTTAGTGAAGAGTTAAGGATATGAAAATAAATTTCAATTCGGTCCTCAAATGTTATAAAGATTCTTAACAAAACTTATAATATTCCTATCATGCATTATACAAAATCAACATAATAAAAAACCCAAAAATAGTGTTGTAATTTTGGTTAGATTTGTATTAAATACAATCATGGTCAAGGATGAATCCTAATATATTTCATGTATGAGGTATGTAGAAAAAATTATCATAGTTTCCTTAAATGAATCTAACTATAGACTTGTGGATGATTTTTTATTGCTTTCATTTGAAACTTCAACTACATGTTGTTGCAAACAGGATTTTTTATGAAGGTTTGAAACAATCTTTGGTTAATTCAAGAATATACTAAAATTTTGTTCAAATATGCCCAAGATAAAATTTATGTGGTTAAATTGATGTAAAACAATAACATCCCCAATAGTATCCAAAAATCCTATAGTTGGGATTATTTATCTAAGAGGACAATCAAATTATTAGAGATAATGATATAGATGGACTGATTTGTTGTATAGATGTTTTTTACATAAATGAAGGTGAGTGTATCTATTTTTAGTGTTTATATTTCTAACCTTTGGTTAATAATGAAAATAATTTAAATATTATATTGGTCATTGTCATCTATGTCCATCCAAAGTGTGGTTTTTGGCTTCAATAAGGGCTGGAAGGATGGATAACACTAAATTCTTAGTGTAGTTTTCATTTGAAATGAGCATCTAATTTACACCAGACATCCAAATCATTATTCTAGATTTATCATTATAATTTTTAGTAAGTTAAAATAGTGATTATGGGATAGCTTGTAGTTTTTAAAGGTAGGGTTGTAGTTGCTACAAGCAGGGTTCTAATTGTTATATGAAGGCTTGCAGTTGTTATAGGTAGGTTTGTAGATTAAATCACAAATTTAGTGGGTTTCTCCCAAAATGGATTGAAGATTTATTATCATGAAATATTAATAAATATTCTCATAAATCTATTATATTACATACATTCTTTAGCTATTTAACACATTTTTACTAAGGTTATTCTCATGGATCTAGGTAGACAGAAACATTCTTTATTTACAAAATATTTTTTTATAAATGATAGTCATGAATTCTTAATAATATAGATTTACTTATGAATGGATGAGGGTCAAGGATTATCTCATTTATTGAAATGGAAAGTTTTATTGTTGTGTGTTATGATTTATGTGAAATAGTTTTACAATCCTTACATGGAGGTGGAACTCTATTAAGTTTACTTGGTATGTGGGGCATGTTATCATTTCATTATTAATAATTGGTTAAGCCATTTTATTTTTAGTTATATATTCAAATTTTATCAATGGAAAAACAACATCAATCATCAACTCTTAATCGATGCAATCAATCTAGTAGATTCAAAGGGTATGTAGATTGATTAACTTAAATTTATTCATTAATATTTAACTAGAAGGGATGTAACTCCAAGCATGAAGTGCATAGCAAGAAGGAAAAACATAACCATAAAAATAGAAATTATATATCAATGGTATTTTAGGCTTACTTGGTTCTCTTTTCAATGGTTGCCAAGATCTCCTTTGAGTTGCCAATAGGTCTTGTTATCATTTATTTCTATTTTGTCTAGCTTGTGCTTTGTTCTTCAAAGCCTAATCAATCTTAGATTTACATTAGTTAAGTAGGTAAACAACCAACATTTCTTCCACCAATTAATTATAAAAATATTTTGCCTCAATAAATTCCTAATTTTTCTTATCATATCAACAGTCAAAATAACATCCATTGATAAAAAATACATCTAAAGTACATTCCATGGGTAGGAGAGTCAGAAAAATATTAATTTTTGTTGATATGAATCCTCCACCATTTTTTTCTTTGGTTTTGGGATCTAAAGGTAGGGATCTAGTAGTGGCAAGCCCCAATGGGGTCAAGGGGAAGCTCCCCTTATGGGGTCTTTGGGCAGCACCCTTGATGTACAACCTATTACGATATAGGGTGAGATCGAGGGGCAAAGCCCCCTAATCCATACATGTTTTTTCATTTATCTAACCATCAGATTCTTCAATGTAAAAGAAAATTTCTCTAAATTGAACTATACTTTCACTACCCTAAAAATGCTCTGATTGAGTTATTTCTTGTTGATTTCCTCCATCAATAACATTTACGAGTTTCTCATGTTTATTGTCCATAACTGTAGAACATGTTTTCCCACATGTAGACATAGGATCAAATGTTACATGCATTTATTCATTTTCAACATGTGTCTTATCTATTATAACTACTAATGCTACATGTTATTCTTATTTAACACTAGTTGTGTGATAAACACCTTGCATGTTACACATAAAAGATATTGTAGCTTGTTTACCAATAATTGTATGAAAAAATATGTGCATAAACCCTATCAACTAATACATGTTGTTTTTTACCAATTGGTGCATGAGAAACATTATGTACTTCACCTACAATATCTTTTACAAGTCATTTTTTAACTATTTTTGCAAGAGGAACAATCTACATATCATTTTCAACAACTTATACATGTCAATTTCCACTAGTGGATATAGTCTTTATTGTATAAGTGGTTGCTACAATATGTGTTTCTTCACCAATATGTGCATGAGAGGAAACTATAGATCTTTTTTTATCATAGTTTGTGGATCGATCTTCATTATCAACAAGAACTAAAGAAATTGATTCAAGTTGATATTCCTTACTATTAGGAGTAGCAACATTTTTTGTATATTTCTTTTAATCACCAACAGGTTCAGACATTTACATATAAATACTTATTAAAAGTTATTTTTTCAATAGATTTAGACATCTCCATAGTAGTGTTTGTTACAAGTCAACTAATGCTAGAAGAATTAAGAATTTTTTCATGACCAATGGATACAGATATATTTATTTACTAATAAGTGTATGAGAGATAGTTACAAGTCATTTTTATTTATCAACAAATGTATAGAAAACTATTGTAGGTTGCTTTGCACCAACATGTTTATACTCTTTAATTATTATTGGTTGGTTTTCACCAATAAACGCATATATTTTTGAAGGAAAAACTTTTACAAGTTGGTTTTTATAGTAGGTGCACATGTAATTATTACAGGTGTGGGTGCATGGATTTTATTTATCAACATGTCATGCATTCTGCTCAACTGTGTTAATTGGGACTTGCATCTTGTTGGGACTTGTAGTCTTGCACCTTGGTGTTCCTCTCTAGAAGTTCTTTAATCATAGCTCTAAGAGTTGTTATCTCTTGATATATAATAACCATATTTTCATCCCCTACATCATTACCATTGAGTTAGTCTATTTTTTGAAAAAAAAAATGATTTACCTAATCAGTACTACATCATGCAAGGATAAAACAAAGGTATGAACTAACCTAGTTTATCTTTTGTAGTGAAAGGTGGGAATTCTGATCTTTTTAAACCTTATTTTTAGAAATAAAATTTACTCTAGAAAACCAATAAATTAATCTATAAAAGTATAAATTTAATCTAAGAAAACAAGAAATTAATATATAAAGCATTAAATTAATCTATGAAAGTAGTAAATTTAATCCAACATTCTGTATATTATAGTACTTGACACCTTCCCTAGCAATGGTGCCAAAATTACAAGAAAAATTAACTTCATAATTAAACTGATGCAATTCGATCACTATATGTACAACATGATAGAATGTGCTCTAGAGGGGCAACCACTTGGTTTATTGATAATGTTGTTTTTTAAATATTCAACTTGAGGTCCATTACTTTTGTCAGATGTCAGCACTGTATGTGTAGCACTATTCTCTCTTGAAGGTTAGGGTCCTAATCATTGCATAAGTGAAACACACTTGTAATATGGAAATGACATGAATTTAAAGCACACTTGCATGAAGATAAATTGCATAAAAGGGAAATTATATGAAATGGAAATGAGAATTATATTGGAAGCATCCCACACCGGATGAATTAAATGTATAGAATATAAGAATGCTTATACACATGAAATCACACACATAACATACTCAACACAAAATAATAAATATATGCATAAATAAAACTAATACTAATATATGGTAAATCAGTATACTAGATCTATGTGAGTGGGTCCTACCTCATTTAGACTAGAGATCAACCTCCCTCTGTTGCTACAAGTAAATTACTTATTCAAACTGATTTTATTTCACAATGGTTTTGTTATGGCATAATTATAGCAATACAAAAAAATATTCTATTCAACTATTTATAAACTTTAGCTTACTAATTTTTTACCTCCTATAACTATCTTACGAGCTACTCTCTACTCCATATATAGAGGAGATAGTTCTTTATTGAAAGATTCCTAAGACTAGTGGTTACAACTAAAAATCTATGGTTGTATATAAATATATTATTAGTTGTAATAATACAAATAACTAAATATTTTGTTGCAACAATAACAAAACCAAAATGGATAAGGAATATTAAAGTTTTTATTCCCTAGATTCATGGAATCAAGTCAACTCCTTAAATCATGGAAGGAATTTCAACTCCAAACTGCCAATTAACTTCCAATGGAAAATAATTATTTCATGAAAGAAAAATGTCATTTAGTAAATCTTACAATCTGCTTCTTCCTTTTCCTACAATATAGGAACCATTCCATTCTTCAAATCATGGAAAGGATCCACTTAATTCTGATGAAAACCATCATAGTCCTGAAAATTCACCTATAGTCATTATTATGAGTTAACTATAGCCATTGATAATGGTTAGCTACAATAAATGTTACTTTCGAGAGACATAACGTTTGCATACAAATTTGAAATGGGATGTAATTTTTTTTTAAGTGTATAACTTTTGAATGGGAATACAAACATTGAAAAAATTTCAATATTATGTTTGTCCTTGATGTCATTTTTGCATTTGTTCCAAAATTGGTTTCTTTAAACCCAAAAATGCATGTAGCCATTTTCTATGGGTTGCCTATATCTTCAATGGTTTTCCATATTTTAAAAACTTGAAAGCATCTTAGGCATTTTTCATTCTAGCATTAGTAAATCCATATGACAAAATCATTGAATCATACTCCTTTATTTATAAATCCTAGACTTTATACCATAATAACAAATATATGCAACATAGGTGAATCGTATACTAATTAAGCATGGATGAGAGATATCAAAATGGTCAATGAAATTGGTTTATAGGATAACATTATGTTAGATGAGTGTTATTTATGGACTCATCAATGACCACTCCTTATACACACTTAGCTCATGCCTTTTTCCACAATCTTTTGACTGTCATTCCTTCACTTCCATTCCAATTGACCAATTCCTACAAGAAATTAAAGATATTAAAATATCCTTATCTAGTATCCTAGGTATCCTAAACTCACTTTCAAACTAATCCAAACCTTTAAATTGGTTATTATTTCCCTCTAGATAATTTTGTCTTATTTTAACAGTTCCACTCCTTGGTAGTGTCTAGTTTCACCAGACACATCTATTGTCAAATAATGGCTATTTACTCAAATTTAAAATCATGAAATGGTTCATCTACAAGTTTAGAAATCCCCATCCATAGGAATTCCCAAAATATCACTATAAATCCACATTTCAAACCATTTTTCACAAAATGGGGATTGCATATGAAAAATCACTAGAATATCTAACTACACATTGAGATAAAAACACATATATTTTTAAATTTAGAGTCCACAGAGCCCAAGTAGCTCTAAGCTAAGTATGCATACACCTCCAAGGTTAGAAGTCATTTTTGAAGCATCTAAACACACTAGGATTGCACCAACATTTATAATTTTACAGAAGTATTTCACACAAACCACCATAGCATGGGAGAACTACATGGAGTTTGATCCCTCTTTGGAGTATTGGTATGTGGGCAACACTCAACATAGGGGTGTTGAGGTTAACCATAACTTTAACTACTAACCCTTTTCCTATTTTATCTATTAAGCATTTTTGGTCTATTAAGCTAGGGTTACAAGTGAATAAAAAGACATACAATGTCTTCTATAATAGATCATGCATCACAAAACACACAAGTGAAGGTGAACCCACCACATTAGTTTCAAAAAGCTACCCCAAATAAGACACCAATGTTACCTTAGGATACCAACATGTTGTACCACTATCTAATTATAGTGACCTTGTCTATAAATCTAGTAGAATCATGTTTCATATTCATAGTTAGTCAACACAGTCACACAATCAGACCTACAGTCATATACATAGTCTTGCATTCATGTTTTCTAATTATGTTGTATTTCTTTGGTGCTTTCCCCTTTTAACATAATTTTAAATTTAGAAAAATCCAAATCAATTTGTGACATTTATTTTATATATATATTATTCTAATTTTATGTAGTAGTTTGTCCTAATTGGGATCTAGCATTGGTCCTAGTTTACCAATTTTTAATAAAACATATCGGTGAACCCATCTATTTATTGAATATTGCAAAACCCTAGCCATAGATGTTTATAGGGTTTCTCTCCTTTTTATTGTTTCCAATTGTTGTATTAGGTTTTTTTAATTTGGTAAAATCTTTGTTAGCTATAATATTTTAGGTATTTATTTCACATTTGGTTCAATCTAAGCAAGTTATTTCTACCTATCTTAGACAAGGTGCTAGATTAAATAGTACTCAAATTGAGCATTTCTAACTTTTCCTTCACAACACCATAATGGCATATTCATTTAATAGATTTGATGACATAGATAAAAAATAATTAATCAAATACCTTACAAACAATAAATATATGCAAGATGTGTTTATAAAAAAAATCATATAGGAAATGAAGAATGTAGTTGAACTTCAAACATTTGATACTTATATTGTTATGGGTTATCTACCCTTTTACACATCATTTGATACAACTTTTGTACCACCATTTACTATGGGGGAAACTCAGGGGTTTCAATAGATAAATGTTCACATTCCTACTCAATGATTGGGGACACCACCTTTGGTTAGCACATACTATAATCCTAATATACATTATTTTATGCACGACATTCATTATTTTCAAACTAAGGTGTTATATTTGGAACAAGGTGATTCAAAACCAAATAAAACACTTGATTCATAGACTTTGTTACATACATCATTGGCTCAATATATTGTAGTGTATCCTTTACCAACTAGTTTTGTGTCACCTAAGCCTACATTGTATGATGGAAAAAGTGACCCTGAGTAACATTTGAGAGCATTTCACATAGCATGTTTAGACGATGCATCCAATGATCAATTGTTGACTAAGTTATTTCTGAAAAGCTTAAAATGATATGCACTAAGATGTTTTTATGATTTACCACATCACTATGATAATGCATCTAATTTGTTAGTAGATATATTTCTCACACACTTCTTAATTAGCATAAGTGACAAGATTCCATATGCAAATTTCTCAGCTCAAGTAAAAATCTACTAATCCTATCATAGAATATGTCTTAAGGTATAAGACCATGTTATCTAAAATGACAAATCCTATGGCAGATAAAGATTTGTAAGATATATTCAAGCATAGTTTACTTCTACCTTTGTATGATTCCATTATGTTTAATCAGGTTTCCTCATTAACAAATTTGTGTCATATAGTTAAAAAAGTGAGATCAAATTATTGGCAATGAAAAAACTTATGTAAAAAATCATGTTTTTAATTCTCATACTAAGAATCTGAGTAAGCCACCATATAGTGTGAGACCATTTGAGAACAAGAGTGATTAAAAGGCAACAACCAATGCATTTTCACAACCTACTTTGTGTATTGTATTATCACCTCCTCCTAAGAGACATTTTACCAATTTACCATAAGTTCCATGCAAGTTCTTACAGAAGTTATAGGAATGCAATGTCGTATCACTCATTCATGTTAAAGAGATTGATATGATTAAGTCTCTTCCAAAAATATTTTATCAAAATGATTTTTGTGACTATCATAGAGTACTAGGACATACTACTAACAAATGCATCAATTTATGACACAAGATTCAGGACTTTATAGATGAGAACATTGATTTGACGTGAGTGTAACTACTAAAAGTACACAACCACAACTAAGTCAGAGTAGAAAAATGAAGATATTCAATGATCCTTTGCATAGGCATACATATCAATAAGAAAAATATACATCCAAAGTGCATCACACATACAATGCACACCCTCCACCAGTTTTTTATCATGTAGAGGCACCCCATCCCTTGAATGGA
Organism: Torreya grandis; assembly: GCA_037957365.1. Taxonomy (NCBI): domain Eukaryota; kingdom Viridiplantae; phylum Streptophyta; class Pinopsida; order Cupressales; family Taxaceae; genus Torreya; species Torreya grandis. The sequence goes on along the minus strand of JARHVA010001347.1, from coordinate 1,971,348 downwards.
GTCATTGGTACATATATTATTTCAGTGCCATCTAGGCCACTCATCAAATTCATAAAACATGAGATTTTTTATGATGAATCCAATTTTCACTCATTATATATTAGAGCTTATATTGAACATCAACCTATACAAAACATCATGGTTGATAATGGGTCAAGTGTGAATATGTGCACCATCACACTTTTCTCACATCTTGGGTATATATATAAGGATATCTCTCCTTCAACAAAAATGATTAAAGGATTCCATGGGCACATTCAAAGTTCTATTGGTAAGATCACACTACCATTACAGGTTGGTCTAACACATGTGGCCATAAAGTTTATAGTAATAGCTATTGTAGCGGTCTTTGATATGTTATTAGGATGCCCTTGGAGTCAATAGCTCCAAACAGTTCCTTCCATAATTCACATATGCTTAAAGTATATATTTTCAATTGAGGTTATCATAGTTCATGGTAATCCATATGAACACCCTCTCCAACCAAAGATCATGATTCCTACATAGCATGCTTCAATCAAGCCACCTCAAGTGGCTCAACCTTCTCTGAAAATTCAATTGAAAGTGGCAACCCTTACAATCAAACTTATTATTGAAAGGCCACTTAATCAATGTTTTATTATAGATTCTACAAGGCCATCTCCCACTTTCAGATTGGCATCACATGTAACTAAGAGTGTTCCACACATAACACTAGTTGAGAGTTCTCAAACTCCATAATGGATTCCAAATAGCCCTAGAGTTCATTCTACACAATAGAAACAATGTGATATAATTTCTCATAATGATAGTGTTATTTAGGGTACAAAATTATATCATTTTTTAAATTTTGAGTTGTGATTAAATTCTTCACAATGGCATGATACTTGTCATTCATGAGAGTTAATCCTTTCTCAATTAGACACATGACCTATTAATTGTGAGTCTCTTATGGGACTCATCGATTAGTATGTCTCTTCCTTTTCATGTTTTCATATATCACAAAAATACAAAAAATCAAATATTCAATAAAATTAAAAAATCAAGACCTATGCATGCATATTATTTAGTTCATTTACATTAGTTAATTTGTGTTTAGTTATTCAACACTTAACCATATCTAGTTTCATATTATATATGCTTCACAAGTGTACATGAATGAATGCAAAGCATAAAATTTGTCATTTATAGCTCCCATTGTAGGAGGTATTACTATCTCATACTCATAAATTGAACATAAAAACCCACCCTATTCAGAAAGTAGTGCACTATGCCCTTATGTTAGTTTCTATGCCCTATCCCAGTGAACAAAAGAAATAATTTTTAGATACAAAAAAAACACGACTCTTACAACTTGTTTATATATAATCAAGTAAATTGCAGGCATATCATACATAAGTTTTATCATTCTTTAGCTCTCCCCTCTTGTTCATCCCTTAGTTCTTTACATTACATAAAAATTATCAATATTACTCACTTACACATTTATATCTTACTGGATACCTAAGTTATCAAATATACAGATGTTAACAATTTCTTGTGATTAATCAATTACATTTACTCTTGCATGCTTTATGTGTTTGATTATGTGCTTCATGCCTTGTGTGTATTCCTTGTTTACATTGTGGACATTTGAACATGTCCTTGCATGTGACTCAAATCTTTCATTGCATGTTCTATGCATGTGAGTGACATTTTAACATGTCCCTTTTATGTGGCCCATTGACCTTGTATTGCATTGTGTGTTTTAATTGTAATCTTTATTTGTGTGTGTCATGGTTATGCTAATTGTTTCCTCAATTTACTTAGTTTTTTATGCCATGATAGATCTCATGCATCTTCCCAAAATTTTGATGCCATGATGGATATCATCCTCCCTGATTTTATCTTATTCAAGTTTCCTTATATTTAATATACATTCACTTATTTATGTGACTAATTTATAACATCTATCTTAATAATGTCACTATGTATGCTTATTCTACATGTATCATACATCACTATTTTGCTTAGTTTATATATGATGATGTCATTCTCCTCCATGGTATCATTACTACTCAGTAATATATCTTTTTATAACATATCTTGCATAACTTTTTATTTTGAATTAATTTATTGCACAAGGTTCACAACTCACCTCAAAAGAGGGGGCATAAATAGTGGTTTGTATTAGAGATTAAGATATAAAAACATAGTACACAAGCATAAATTTATAGGTTTTACATAGATGATCATGTTTAATACCCAGAAATCATCCATAAAGTAGTATTGGACAAGAGTTCCCCATTTGGATAAGGGCCTAGGCTAACCTTGTCTAAAATAGCACATTATTATCCTAACAGGTAGAAAATGGTTATTTAAAAAAAATCTTAGAATCTCAGTCAATTTATAATAGTTATCAATAGGTACCCAGTCACATTTTTTAGCAAAATACTCAGTTTTGTCTTAAATTTTGCTCAGAATAGGGGCATCATGCATTACATCTGTTTCATAGTTTGCACAGATGTTTTCCTCAAAAAATCACATGATATTATTTAGTTTTAGTATCCATACACAACTAGATATCATATTGGAGGCATGTGCATGACATATGACTGCCTCTTTACTTAGTTTTGCACTAGTTCATCCAAAATGGAATGGTAATACTTTTCATTCTCTACATTACATACACTATACCCAGATTGTACTATTTTTTTACTAGTTTTGCACTAGAAACGAATCTTATTCCATTTGCAGTAGTTGATTCACCTTTTTTCAATATATTGATATATTGTAATTCATGTAGGGAATCTAAGCTACTATAGCCATCTAAAATGTCACTTGAGTGCCAAGAGTGTTACTTAAGACCACCCATCCTTAGCTTATACCTAGACCTATCTTAGGGCTTATTTAAACACTTATACAACTTTTGTTCAAGTCTTACACATCTTTAGACATATAAAAATTAGTCTCAAACCCTTCCTTAGACATCCAGGCCCCTAGTACATCAGGTTTTTCCACCTTTACATTAGCATTATATTTTGGACACTAGTACCCCATACTAGTGCCCTAGTTCGACGCTATTATCCTTTTCCTTATTTTTATCCCCAATGAATATATTTTCAATTCCAAAGACACCTAGGGTCAAAATAGACCTATTTAAAACCCCACATAATCCCCAGATCAATATATATACATGACTTTTAGCCCTTTATTCACTAGATGGAAATCAGATGTAAATACACACAAACAAACTCAAAATAAGTTGTGCGCAATTAAGGTTATTAATCGATATTCTACCCTAATTATGCATATATTCATTTACAACCCTTATAAGATTAGAATACACATATTTTTAGTCTCAATCCTCACACAAAGAACTCAAATTGACATTCATACTAGCTTCACTTGCACTTATACCAGCACTTAGATGGGGAGAACTACATCAGACTTGATCCCTCCTCGGAGTATTGGTATGTAGGTAACTCTCATCATATTAGGGTGTTAAGGATGTCTAGCCTACCCAAATAACATCACAATTTTTCTAATTGTCCCAATTAAATACCCTAATCATATGGAGGTCTAGGGATTACATACAAAATTAGTTAAAACATGTCACAAATGGAAAAATAGGCTTTATCTGCATAGGAATAGGCTCAGTAGACTTAGACACAGTTGCTCCTAGATGTACATATCAGTTCTTACATAAAGGACATTAACACCAAAAGTGGATATTGGTGCCAAAATCCTATTATCCAAGGTATGGCACTATTATCTAAGAGGGTTTTTGACACTTGAATCCTATTTTTAATACTCAGATTAGCTCATATACCAATTTTTGGCTTCCATATCCTTCATCTCAAGTAATTTTTAGCTAAGTACTTATCTGTGTTATTCATTACTATTATTATAAATATTATATTAGATCATTTCTTTCACAAATTAGTGATTTTATTTATTGCATATTTTAAAACTTGATTTATTGTACTCAGACCCTTTAACAACCTAGGGATTACACTCCATAAACCTTAAATGTTAAATCATTTGGTGAACCCAAATTAATTTGAATACTATCCAAACCCTAGACCTATATGTTAATAGGGTTTGAACCCTTTTTTTTTAATTTCCCTTGGTTGTGTTAGGGTTTTTATATTTTATGTATTCTATTTTAGTAGTATTATTTCATTTTATTTGATATATGTCATCTCAAAAAGTTATATATCTTCCTTTAAGAAGAAGTGTTAGGCTTAGTGGCAATCCTATTGAGCATACTTAGATTTCTTTCATTTGAGCTTATGCCATGGATAAATAACCAATTAAAACACCCTTCATTGATCTTTCACACCCTGATTATGTGGACTTCAATGGTAACACATCTGAAGATGAGCAATATAATCAAGATCAAAATGATACACAAGATGGGAATTAGGACACACTCCCCCCACTTAATAATGAAAATCTTATAATCAATATGGATGATATTTTAAAAAAATTCAATGAAAGAATTCAAGAATAGTCCCATGATCATGCACAAATTCTGCAATCCATAATGGAAATAAAGAACAAATCTAATAATAGTCAAACTTCTACTCCCCTAGATAATAATATTATTACACCTACTTTGGGGGCAACTAAAATTTTGTAACAACCTATTTTAACTTGAAAACCTTAAATAATGGAAAGATATCCTATGGATATTTCCTCCTTTCTACATGTATAATCCCTTATGCATGATATACATGATCTTCAGTCCAAGGTGTTACATCTTCAGCAGGGTGTTACTAGGCCGTCACATGTATTGTATTCTCATGTTCTTTTATATACACCATTGGAACAACATATAGTAGAAACTCCTTTGACATCTAGATATGTGGAGCCAATCTTACTTTGTATTATGGCAAGGGTGACCTAGAGCACCATCTATAAGTTTTCCATGTAGCATGTTTGGACTATGTGTCCAACAATTGGCTCCTTACTAAATTATTCCCTTGTAGTCTAAAGGACTATGCCTTATAGTGGTTCTATGATCTTTCAAATCAGTCCATCATAGCATTAAATCCATTGGCAGATATGTTTTTGGCACACTTTTCAATCAACATCAATTATAAGGCTTCATATGCTCAAGTGGCTCAACTTAAGAAAAAATCCAATGAGCCTATAGCAAAATATGTCTTATGATATAAAACTATATTAGCAAAGATGACTAACCCCATGGAAAATAGATAACTCCAAGACATATTCTAACAAAGTTTAATACCATCATTGCATGAAGCTATATTATTCAAGAAGTTTCCAACATTCACAGATTTATGCCATACATTGAAAGAAAGGGAAGTCAAGCTTTTCTCTATGGGAAAATTAAAGCACACAACTACATCATATTCAGCTAATAAGATTTATAATAATCCCCACACAAATTAAGGCCCATTAAAAATAAGAATGATCAAAAGGTCACAGTTAACATAGCTTCAGAGCCACCTCCTCGCATGGTTTTATCATCTCCTCCATAAAGAGTTTTCACAAATATTCTAGAATCACCAGAACATGTTTTATATCAATTCTTGGAATGCAATGTCATATCTCTCCCTCCCATCAAAGAGGTTGATATGACTAATCCTCTTCCAAAGAGTTGTGATTCCAATGCATTTTATGACTATCATAGAGCACTAGGCTAGACTATAAATAGATTCATCAGTTTGAGACATAAGATACAGGATTTGATAGAGGCCAATATCATTGATGTGGGAACACCTATAAAGGCACCTAAAGTTCAACCAATGGAATCTAAGGCAATGAAAATATTTTCAAATCCATTTTCAAAACATATGGCTAATGAGGTAGGAGAAACTTTACATGTTCACTATACATATTAGGCACATCCACCAATGACATCCTATCATACTACTATAGAGGACACATACACCCTACATAATATCATTAGTGTATATCATATTACAGTGCTAGCTAGACCTCTCATCACTTTCTCAGAGTAGGAGATTGTTGATGATGACTAAGATTTATATGTACTCTTTGTACAAACTTACATTGATCATCATCATATTCATATTATCATGGTTGAGAATGGGTCGAGTATTAATATGTATACCATTACACTTAAACAGCATTTGGGTTATCTAGAGTAGGACATTTTTAAGACTGATACAGTTATTCATGGTTTTTGTGGCCATCTTCAGAGCTCCATTGGGGATGTTATAATCCCATTATAATTTGGGTCAACACATATGGCCACTAGGTTCTTATTCATACCTAGTGCAGGCACATTTGACATGTTATTGGGTAGGTCATAGATAAGTAGATTTGATCCATTCCATTCATTGTACATAGATGCCTCAATACCTCAATTATATACATGTTAACCATGTGGTTATAGTTAAGGGCCCTCCATATGAGTATCCTTTACCTATCCTATAGGTTGTTACACAACATCCACCATTTACAATTTTAAGTATAGTTTTTATTAGTACACCAAAGATTTTAATTAATCCACAAGTATAGGTGAGGTCTAATTCTATAGTGTTACCATGTATGTATACTCTCCCACGAAGACCCTTATTAAAGAGACCCCTATGTCAGAGACATGTTATGGATTCTAGAGAGCCTCTCTCTACCCCTTTCATTCTAACATCAGTGTTATTGAGTTCCCAAATTTCTAAGCATAGAGCAGCCAAGTCAACAACAACATCTTCTACTAGATGGTTCCCTAAGAGCCTTATGATTCTCAGGCCAATTGAGTCAACTTCACAAATTCCTAGCCCCACTCCATAGGTAGTTTCAGTTATAGATCACTTAGTACAGCTAGTTCTTAGACCTTAGATACCTTTTCACACATCATGCATGATCATTTTTCCTTTGATTGATATAGAACACCTTGATAGTGAGTCTCTTGTGAGACTCATTGGTTGGTATCGTCCTCCCTAATTGTACATAGTTTCCTTTATTCTTGCTCCTAGTATATAGTTTCATTTTCATGTTGCTTGTACATATCTTATATCTAAAAAATACAAAAATAATATAATATGTCAAAATCACAAAAACATTCAAATTTTTTATCAGAAAATACAAATTATAGATTATATGCATTTCCATGTTTGCATTTATTATACTTTTTAGGTACTACATATGATATATATGTTAGTGTCATTGGTTTTATCATACATACATGCTTCACTTATTCTTATCGAGTGTTTGTAGATGATTATAGGACCTAGGTCCACCACATAGATCCAGATTTGCTATTATCCACCCACTAGGCACACATACATAGGTTCCTCATTTAATACATTCATCCATTTGGGGGCATTTTATACACAGTTTTGATTGCCAGGTTATATCTTTCTATACTTTATATCATAGATTTAGCATTGTTTATATCTTAATATTGATCATCCTATACTACATAATTTTTTTGTGACTACTACTACTCTAGACTCAATTTATGTACATGTTTACTCTTATAAATATTTGTAACACATGTTCATGCATACTTTTATTTCTAGATTTAGTAGTTTAGACTTGATTGTGTCTATATTCTTCTACATCTATTTTGGGGCATTTGCATATGTCATTATTCTACATCTCTATGCAACTTCCTTTCATTGTATGTATGATTTGGACATGTGCCCATGTCCTTGTGTGTGCCTCTTTGATTGTGTATGTAGACATTTGAACATGTCCTTCCATGTGGCTCCATGCCAACTTGCTTGTTATTTGTGTATGTAGACATTTGAACATGTCTTTGTATGTCATTATTTCTCATTTTTAGTGACATGTGCCCATGTCCCTTGTATTATGGCCCCTTAGCCTACTTTTTGTGCCTCATGTGTGTTGTATGTATGTTTTCATGTATGCATCATGGCCATGACACTTATATTTTGCTTGTTACACACTCCAATTTTAGATGCCATGAGGATCATGCATATCCCCTTCCTCCCCGGGTGCCTTGATGGACATCATGCCCCATCCCACTAAGTAGTTACTCAGTTTATTACTCAAAATTATTGTCCATGCACATGATTACATTGTTATATATCTCTTGACATCCTTGTGAATTCTAGATTTAACATACATCATACATTACCAACTTATGCTTAGATTATATTACATTATGATGGCATGTATACACACTATATTAGTTTATTATGTAGATATCATATATGCTCAGGCTAACACATATCATGTAGAGATTTTTATTTTGAGGATGGTTCTTGCATAGGTTTAACAACTCCCTTCAAAATAGGGGAATTCACATAGGTTTGTCATAGAGATCAGGCCATTTGAAATAACTTAGAGTAAAATTTGCAACACATAGGCATAGAATATAGATCTTAGAATCAGGAAAATACAGTGGGAAGTAGTCAGATAAAGTCAGAGTCAGTTTGGTAGAAAACAACACAATTGGACACTAGCACCAAAAGTGGACACTAACATTTTAGCCATACTATCCAAGGTATGATGCTACTATCTTATATCCCTAAAAATAGGAAAATCTAGATTTTCTAGAAAAGTATAGTAGGTATAATCTAGGTTTGCATAGATTCAATTAAAGATTATCAACTTTTACTCAGGTTTACATAAAATCATACCAGTTTGCTCAGATTGGGAACATCATGCATGCCATGATCACTCCTATTTCATTTTTAGATACTTAGATATAGATTATTACAACTCAATCCAAAATTTGTATGCTCAGATATTAGATTTAGGGGTATATGCATGGTACATTATTTTTGTATGCTTACTTTTTCATAGTTGATAAGATGGAATGGTGACAAACTCTATGTCATTCTCTACATTCTTAATCCAGACACCATTTGCACTATTTTATACTAGATTTGATGCCTTACTCCATCCACAGTGATTAGCATTACCGAGTAGTCCTTCAGCTACATACATGAGTGCTTGAGAAGCCACTATGCCAATTTTCATTTCAAATTCCTGAATGGTTGTAGAGATATTATATATAGTTTTATTTATATTCATATAGCTTGAGTTACGTCTCACAAATTTAATTACAAATGTATCTACTACACATGGGTAGGCAATGATGGATTCATAGTCTACTTGAGTTCTTAAACCACATAAATAAGAGGTTTAGACATGCCATTAGTCCAATCTAAGCTATTCATAGGTCATGATCCATCAAACAGGGGTGGGAAATGATGGAGTCAAGGCCAACTTGAGTTCTTGAGCCACCCACACATGGGGATTGAGCAAGCTATTCATCTCAGTCCAATATTTTCATTGATTAATCATTATCTACACACATATATAGGATGTCACCAAGTTTATACATTGGTTCCCATAACTAGTGAGGTGTATTCATTCCTTTCCTCTCACTTATCTATTTACTAAATTTTGTCTTTTATTTTAATATCTTTTAAGTAGGAGTGATATATGCATGTTTCATTTGTAGGACACACAATGGAGCATGCTTCACATACTCAAATCCAAATTCATGGGCTTCACTTCTTAGGTAAGTCTAGGTACATTTATTTTCCTTTATCCTAAACATTTCACTTTGTTACATTTATAAAATAAATTGGGCGGGGGGGAGACTAGTCATCTAAAATGCCTCTTGAGTGCCAAGAGTGTTACTTAAGACCACTCATCCCTATCTTAGCCCTAAACCTATCTTAGGTCCTATTTTGACACTTCTATAGCTTTTGTGTGGGCTTTACACATCCCTAGACATATCAAAATTAGTCTTAGACACTTTTTCAGGAATCCAAGTCCCTAGTGCATTAGGTTTTACCACCTGGACATTAGTTCCATACTTTAGACATAACACCATGTGTTAGTGTCCCAGTTCTACACTGCTATCATTTTCCCTCTTTTTAGCCCCAAAGGATATCTTTTCAATTCCAAAGACACCTAGGGTTTGCCTAGACCTATTCTAAACCCTACACAAATACCATATCAGTATTGGGGTCGGCAGGGGGCGGGGGGGTGAGACTAGTCATCTAAAATGCCTCTTGAGTGCCAAGAGTGTTACTTAAGACCACTCATCCCTAGCTTAGCCCTAAACCTATCTGAGGTCCTATTTTGACACTTATATAGCTTTGGTGTGGGCTTTACACATCCCTAGACATATCAAAATCAGTCTTAGACCCTTTTTTAGGAATCCAAGTCCCTAGTGCATTAGGTTCTACCACCTGGACATTAGTTCCATACTTTAGACATAACACCCTATGTTAGTGTCCCAATTCTACACTGCTATCATTTTCCCTCTTTTTAGCCCCAAAGGATATCTTTTCAATTCCAAAGACACCTAGGGTCAGCCTAGACCTATTCTAAACCCTACACAAATACCATATCAGTATATATACATGAATTGTATCCATTTATTCACTAAATGGAAATAAGATGCAAATACACATAAATAAGCTCAAAATAAGTTATGCATAATTAAGGTTATTAATTCCTATTCTGCCCTACTTTTGCATACAGTCATCTACACCCCTCTTGAGCTCAAAATATATAGATTTCTAGTCTCAAGACTTACTCAAATCATTCAAATTGGTATTTATATTAGCTTCACTTTCACTTTCACCAGCACTTAGGTGGGGAGAACTACATCAGGCTTGATCCCTCCTCAAAGTATTGGTATGTAGGCAACTCTCATCACAGTAGGGTGTTGAGGATGTCTAGCCTACCTAGCTAACATCAAACTTTTGCTACTTGTGCCAATTGAATACCCTAATCACATAGAGGTCTAGGGTTTGCACAAAAAATAATCAAAATACATCACAAAAAATAAAGCAAGGTTAATCCGTGTAAGAATAGGCTCAATAAAATCAGACATAGTTGCTCCCAAAAGTATAAATCAATTCTTACATAGAGTATATTAGCACCAAAAATAGACACTAACACCATAGTGATACTATCCAAGATATGATGATATTGTCTAGGAGGGTTTCTGATACATGGATCCTATTTACAACACTCAAACCAACTCCTATACCAATTTTTAGCTTTTATATCCTTCATCTTAGGTAGTTTACAACTAAGTACTTATTTTTATTATTCATTGTTATTATTATAAATATCAGATTAGATCAATTCTTTCAAAAATTAGTGGTTATATTATTGTATGTTATATACCTTGATTTATTGTATGTAGACCCTTTAACAACCTAGGGCTTAAAATCCATGACCCTTAAAAGTTAAATCAACTATAATACTATTCTAGGTATGCAATAATGGATTCAAGCACACCTTGAGTTTTTAAACACATAATTTTATCAATGAGGATTGGGGCATGCACAGTCCAATCCAATATTTTCAATGAAAAATAAATTTCTAAGGGTCCTACCCTCTATATTGACCATTTTTGCACCATAAAACATAATGGTTCACATACCCAATTAGGTGTATTCATTCCTTATTATTAGATATACAATTTATTATCTTTTAATTTCATATTTTTTATCTTAAGGATTGATTTATACATGTTTCATTGTAGGTATGCATCAAGCACATATCAATGTTATGACCTACATTCAAGAATGTTTTTTAGAGGTAAGTTTAGGTACACACTTTTCCTTTTACTCTAGTACTTTTGATTTTGTTTCATAACTAGAATAAAATGAGAGCAAATGTAGATGCATAAATTAATATTTAAGCTAAAACAATACAGTTGTGACCATTCTTTATACACACTTAGCTTGAATGCCTCATTCCATAGTTTTTTTACCATGATTCCTTTACTCTTATTAAGGATGAGCCATGCCTACAAGTAACTAATGATATCATAATATCTCTATCTAACATCCTAGGCAACCTAAACCCATTTTTAGACTGACCCAAACCTTCGATTTAGTTATTCTTACCCTCTAGATAAGGTTGCACTATTTGGACAATCCCACTCCTTGGTAGTGTCTAGTTCCACCAACCACGTCCTCCCACCAAATAACGGTTAGTTTCTCAAATTTAAAGTCATGTAAAGGATCATCCTATAAGTTTAACAAGCCCCATCAGAAGGAATTTTGAAATATCACTATAAAGCCACAATTCAAACCATTTTTCACAAAAGAAGGCTCACATATGAAAAATAATTAGAACATCTAACTATACATTGAGAGAAAAATACATATTTTTCTTAATTCAAAGTCCACACAACCCAAGTAGCCCTGATTTAAGTCTGCATACACCTCCAAGGTCACAAGTCATTGTTGATGCATCTAAACACACAAAGATTGCACTGGCATTTAACATTTTTCACAAGTCTTCACATACACCACCATAGCATGGGAGAACTACATGGAGTTTGATCCCTCTTTTGAGTATTGATATGTAGGCAACACTCAATATAGGGGGGTTGAGGTCAAGCAAAAACTTAATGGCTAACCCCTTTTTTATTTTATCCATTTAACATTTGTGGTCTATTGAGCTAGGGTTACAAGTGAATAAAAAGCCATATAGTGGCTACCACAACAAATCACACATCATAGAATACATAAGCAAAGGTGAACCTACTATATTAATTTTAGAAATCTACCCCCAACAAGACACTAGTGTACTCCCTAAGGACACTATCATGTCATGCCCCTATCTAGTTATAATGGCCTTCTCTAGAGATCTGCTAGAGTCTTGTTTCATATTCACAATTAGACAACATAGTCATATCTATAATTATATACATAGTCTCACATACCTACTTTCCAACTAAGTTGTATTTATTTGTTACATTACCTTTTAGCATATTTAAGAATTCAACAAGTTCTAAATCAGTTTATGTCATTTATTACATATATGTAGCATTCTAATTTTATACATTAGTTTGTTATAATTAGGATATAACACTCTTCTCAGTTTCTCATTTTTTGATAAAATAGTTTGCTCTATCATGAATAGCTTAAAATATATTGACAATATTGTTATTTTTGATAAGGAAGATATACCTCCCAAACAAATCATTGAGAAAAATATTCCAATGTTCATTTAAACTCAAATGCATGGAAATCTAGTCAAGTGTGCATTGGTTGACAATGGATTTGAGATAAATATATGCAGCTATGAATTCATACATAAATTAGGCTTCAAAAATTGGAGCAACCTATACATGGCTTTGATAACACTCCAAAACACATATTGGGAACTATCACATTGGATTTATTAGTGTGCCCTAAAATAGTATCGATTATTTTTTCAAATCATACTTGATCAGTTATAATAGAATCTACTTTTGGGTTGGAATTGGATCCATGTGGTGGAAATTATACCTTATGAATTCTATGGATGCATCAAATTTTTACATAATACACATGAATATATAATCCTAGTTGATGATGCACCTTTTGGATATTGTAAAATGACATAATCACACTCTAATAAGGTCTCTATCATACCACCTATGCAACCAATTCCAATGGAAAAAATGCATACTTATGAAGTGTGTGAATTGAGTAACATAAATGATATCTCATGGGATACTCAAATTCCTAAGAAAATAAAATAACCTATCAAGGAAACTAGACAAAAAGTGCAAATTCTTACACAAATGGAAGAGCTTATCAAATAAGAGAAACAAGTGTCGATTCCTACAAAAATAGAAGAACCTCTTATAGAACCACCACTACTGGTCAATTATGAATATTCCTTCTGTTAGATCAAGAAATACTATAGTAGTGATGAGGAAGATACACAAGAATTAACAAATGATCAACTATGCAAGTTAAATTTCAATCCCATTGATGAATATGAATACTTTTCTCATTCTTTATTTGTATATTGGAGTAAGTGAATATAGAGATATTTATTATATACCTAATAATGAAAAACATCTATTTCCAACCAACTTAATCTACATAATACTTTAAATAGTTGCAAACCATATCCCATGCTACATCACAATTAGTTAACTTAAATAAT